>CM046363.1:12794984-13394984 GCA_025413025.1 Ficus hispida
TTCCCTTCATTTCTCCACCGATGTAACTCAATGTGCCATCCCATCGACCATTATACTTGATGAAAACACAAACGTCCTCCATTTACTGTAAAACTACAAACAATTTTCCTGTCAAAGGGTTAAATACAAATTTCAAAAATGAGAACAGTTAAGAAGCAAGGTAGGATGGCTTATGTCGTAGATCTGGTCCACGAAACGGAGTTGACGCAGATCTGGCAGATTCGGCCGGATTAACAGAGTGAAACAAGATGTGGAAGGATTTTTAATACTGGGAGACAGTTTCGATCAATGGTAATGGTCCACGGATGATTCGCGAGGATTGGGTGGGAGAAAATCAAAGAACTAGAGACGAAAAATTAAAATTTTCTATGTTCAGTTGGTTATATACTGTCGCTATGGATTGAGGGAATGGAGTGAGGATGGCGGGCTAGGACGAAAATTTTCAGCTTAGGTTGGCTGAGGCATATATGATTTATACATACCCAAAAATTGTATGGTGACGTGGCAAAAAAAAAATGGTCATAATGGTTGTGACCGGGTGGTCATAATGGAAATGACCACCGCTAAAAAATAGTTCGACAAAAATTTCGAAAAAAATTTTTAACAAAAAAAAAAAAAAACCGGTCATAATGGTTGTGACCGGGTGGTCATAATGGAAATGACCACCGCTAAAAAATAGTTCGACAAAAATCTCGAAAAAAAAAAATTATTTTAATAAAAAAAAAAACTGGTCATAATGGTTGTGACCGGTGGTCATAATGGAAATGACAACCGCTAAAAAATAGTTCGACAAAAATCTCGAAAAAAAAAAACTGGTCATAATGGTTGTGACCGGGTGGTCATAATGGAAATGACCACCGCTAAAAAATAGTTCGACAAAAATTTCGAAAAAAATTTTTAACAAAAAAAAAAAAACTGGTCATAATGGTTGTGACCGGGTGGTCATAATGGAAATGACCACCGCTAAAAAATAGTTCGACAAAAATCTCGAAAAAAAAAATTATTTTAATAAAAAAAAAAAACTGGTCATAATGGTTGTGACCGGGTGGTCATAATGGAAATGACCACCGCTAAAAAATAGTTCGACAAAAATCTCGAAAAAAAAAACTGGTCATAATGGTTGTGACCGGGTGGTCATAATGGAAATGACCACCGCTAAAAAATAGTTCGACAAAATTTTCGAAAAAAAAAATTAATTATAAAAAAAAAACTGGTCATAATGGTTGTGACCGGGTGATCATAATGGAAATGACCACCGCTAAAAAATAGTTCGACAAAAATCTCGAAAAAAAAATAAAAAAAAACAAAAAAAAAAACTGGTCATAATGGTTGTGACCGGGTGGTCATAATGAAAATGACCACCGCTAAAAAATAGTTCGACAAAAATTTCGAAAAAAATTAAAAAAAAAAAAAAAAAACTGGTCATAATGGTTGTGACCGGGTGGTCATAATGGAAATGACCACCGCTAAAAAATAGTTCGACAAAAATCTCGAAAAAAAAACTGGTCATAATGGTTGTGACCGGGTGGTCATAATGGAAATGACCACCGCTAAAAAATAGTTCGACAAAATTTTCGAAAAAAAAAATTTAATTATAAAAAAAAAACCGGTCATAATGATTGTGACCGGGTGGTCATAATGGAAATGACCACCGCTAAAAAATAGTGAAATAGTTCGACATAAAAAAAATTAAATTTTTAATAAAAAAAAAAAACTGGTCATAATGGTTGTGACCGGGTGGTCATAATGGAAATGACCACCGCTAAAAAATAGTGAAAATAGTTCGACTTAAAAAAGGGGTGGTCATAATGGTTGTGACCGGGTGGTCATTATGGATATGACCATCGCTAAATAATAGGGAAAAAAGTTCGACAACAAACAATTTTAATTATATAAAACAAAAGCGTGGTCATAATGGTTGTGACCGGGTGGTCATAATGGATATGACCATAGCTAAATAATAGTTAAAAAAGTTCTTTTAAAATAAAACAAACGAAATTTTTTAATGCTTTAAAAATAAAAATTAAAAGAACTGGTCATTACGGTTATGACAAGGCGGTCATAATGGTTATGACCATTGATAAAAAATAGTAAAAAATGTAAAATTCGAAAAAAAAAAGCCAGGTTATGGTCATAACGGTTATGACCGGGTGGTCATAATGGTTATGACCTTTACTTAAAAATGACAAAAAGTTATAATTTAAAAAAAAAAGAAACTTTCGATGGAAGTTTCTCTCTGTACATGGAAGTTTATCTCTGTAAATGGAAGTTTCTCTCTGTAAATGGAAGTTTCTCTCTTTACATGGAAGTTTATCTATATTATATGAAGCTTCGGGTTTCAAAATGGGTGGGGGGGGCTAGGCGGAAATAAGTTTTCAGTTTTCTCTCTCTAGATTTCAGTTTTCTCTCTCTAAACCACTGTACATGGTGGTTTGAAAAAAAAAAAACTTTTTTCGGCCATGCGAGGGAGAGAGATTATTTCGTGGGTAGGAGATGAGGGTAATCCTGTACTTTGATATACATTAAATGCTACTGGGCCCCACGGTAAGTGCTGAAATTGAATAGAACAAAAAGTGCTGCTGTTTTTAATATTATTTTTTTCAGAGGTGCTAAAAGTGAAATTAACCCTCTACAAGCGACATTAAGCATTGGAGGAAAAAATGTGCTCGTAAGATAATTCAAAAGTTTTTTTTTTTTTTCTCTCTAAAATAAAGGGAATCAGGACAACAAAAAAGAAAGCTTTGAAAAAAAAAAAAGAAAAGAAAAAGGGGGAAAAAGAAAGACAGATAGTGAGAGGAAGAAGCTTGTAGTACAAAAAAAAGTCACAAAATACATTTCATAAGGAAGAATAATAAAATAGTGGGACATAATCAGAAAACACCGTATTAAAACGAAATGTTTTTAAGTTTCGAGTAGGATCAACTTTGAATAAGAGCAATTATCAGATTCCACTCGACTCTTTACGCGGAGTTGGCTCAAGATGACGCCAATAACTCTGATCTATTGTTAAGTTGTAATATAACATCTTAATTATGTTAGATTTAGAACCTTAAAAATATGTCAATTAATAAAAGAAATTAGCAATTTATAATTATGCTGTCTCAATATGGTATTTTTTTTATCCTATCACGTAGTTTTTCTATTAAATAATTTATTATATAAGATTTTAGAAAACAGTAGTAATAATATATGCAGTTGAGAATTATATATTCATAATGTTATGTCAAAATGCTCTCTCTATAATAATAATACTGATAATTTATAATAGTAAATAGTACATAATAAAATTCTGTCAAAATTCTCTCTTTAAAGAAAGTTAGGTTATGTCAAAATTGTTATTAATTGTTTTGATATGATTTGTATGAATCTAATAGTTTAAAATTAAATAACTTTTACTGGGAATATTTTATATCTTATTGCATAATTCTTCAAGTATTTTCATTATTTTCATGTATTTTACAAAATTTGATGAATTAACTACCCAGAACCATTACTTATATTTTTGACAATAAATTGTACTTTTTCATTTCATTGCTAAACTATGTTACAACCATGATACATGTACAGATTTTAAATATATAGTATTGTTAAAAATTGAACCAATAAGCAAATGCTCACTGGTAGAACAAAAATTCAGTTACTACCATAAATTTTATCTCACCATTTTGTAAGATTTCATTTAGATTTACCTAAGACAAGTTAATGTTAATTAACTCAAATATTTTATCTCTATTTTTTTTATTTTTTTAATCAATAAAAATTATAATTAATTTTTAAAAAATTTATCAATTTTAATTTAAAATTTTTTTTCAACCAATAAATCAAAAACACACTAAGAAGATTAAAAAAAAAAAAAGGGAAATCTTATTCCCTCGATTTACAACGGTCGACCATAACTATAAAATTAACTCTCAAAAATTCAATTTCTACCAAAAAAAAAAAAAAACCGTCGACCATAAACGAGTTAAAAAAAAAACATCAACTCATAATTTATTGGGAATAATATAAAATTAAAGCAGGATAGCGAATAGTCCAAATCATGTTTTTTTTTTTTTCTGAAGTGCAAATCATGTTTTCCAGAGACACAAAAAATTTCAATAATTAAATTAAATCTGATACCTAAAGACAAAGTAATTACGTAATATAAAAGAAAATAAAAATAGATGTCAGAAAACGGAACAGAGCCCCAAAGTCGTGTGGAGGTTACGCACTGGCACTAAAAACAATCAACATGCAATTAATT
Source organism: Ficus hispida (assembly GCA_025413025.1). NCBI lineage: Eukaryota > Viridiplantae > Streptophyta > Magnoliopsida > Rosales > Moraceae > Ficus > Ficus hispida. The sequence goes on from CM046363.1 coordinate 12,799,228, forward strand.
ACTTAAGTACCATCAATATCATCCCTAACCACACCATTAAGAAAACGCGTACCCTTCTCTTCCCATCACTCTCCTTTTACTTCCTTTGGCTTTCCTTCCTTCTCTTCTTCCTTACTTCCCCCCCCCCCCCCCCCCCCCCAATTTCCCTCGTATAAATACACTCCTACCCCTCCTCCACCTTCCTCACACTCGCACACTCCTCTCCTTTGTCAACCTTCTCTCTCTCTGGAAAAATGGCTCTCCAGAAGAAAATGTATCTCTTTCTCTTCCTTTCCCTTTTCCTGTCCCTCTGTGCTGCCGAAAAGAATGGAACTTCTCGTCCCCTCTCCCTTTCCTTCCCTCTCACCACCGTCCGTCTGAACACAAGCTCCGCCTCCGCCGGCGGTTCTGGAACTTTCGGAGCCTCGTTCCTGGCGAACCGCAGGGCGCAGAATCCGCGGCTGAGAATGGCGTCGTATAACTACAAGCTGTCGTTCAAGTACTCGATGGCTCTGATCGTGTCTCTCCCGATCGGGACGCCGCCTCAGACCCAGCAGATGGTTCTCGACACCGGAAGCCAGCTGTCTTGGATTCAGTGCCACAAGAAGGCTCCCAAGGTGGCTCCACCGCCGACGGCGTCGTTTGATCCATCTCTCTCCTCCACTTTCTCCGTTCTCCCCTGCTCCCACCCGGTCTGCAAGCCCCGAATTCCCGATTTTACCCTCCCCACCTCCTGCGACCAGAACCGCCTCTGCCACTACTCCTACTTCTACGCCGACGGGACCTTCGCCGAGGGCAATCTCGTCAGAGAAAAGTTCACCTTTTCTCGTTCCGTAACTACCCCTCCTTTCATCCTCGGCTGCGCCAAGGACTCCAGCGAGTCCCAGGGCATTTTGGGAATGAATCTCGGCCGGCTCTCTTTCGCCTCCCAGGCCAAAATCAACAAGTTCTCCTACTGTGTTCCGACCCGTTTCCTTCAACCCAAACCCGGTTCTTTTCCGACCGGGACGTTTTACCTGGGTAACAACCCGAACTCTCGCTGGTTCAAGTATGTTAACATGTTGACCTTTCGCCAAAGTCAGCGCATGCCGAATCTGGACCCACTGGCCTTCACGCTGCCGATGCAGGGGATAAGAATCGGAGCGAAGAAGCTGAACATCCCCGCGACGGTGTTCCGACCCGACTCGAGCGGATCGGGTCAGACCATGATCGATTCGGGCTCGGAGTTCACCTTCTTGGTGGACGAGGCTTATGATAAGGTGCGGGAGGAGATCGTCAGGCTAGTGGGGCCCAGGATCAAGAAGGGGTACGTGTACGGTGGAGTGGCCGACATGTGTTTCCAGGGCGATCCAATGGTGATCGGACGGCTGGTGGGTGACATGGCGTTCGAGTTCGAGAACGGGGTGGAGATCGTGGCGCCGAAGGAGAGGATCTTAGCCGACGTTGGAGGTGGGATCCACTGCCTGGCGATCGGACAGTCCAACATGCTTGGAGCCGCGAGCAACATTATCGGGAACTTCCATCAGCAGAATCTGTGGGTGGAGTTTGATCTGGTTGGTCGCAGGGTTGGCTTCGGTAAGGCCGACTGTAGCAAATTAGCGTAAAGACGTTACGGGTATATTAAGACGAGGGAAAAAAAATTTAACTATAACATCGAATTTGACACTTGACTAAAATCGGACGGCGTACGTTGAAGGTAGTAAATTTTAACAGCGTGCATATGGAGATCCTACGGTTGAGGATCAACTAGAGCGTTTGGGCTCGTAGAAATTGTTTGTATGTATTATTGTACTATATATGTTGAGACTAATGTATGTATATATGAGGAAATGAATATTATGGTACGTTGCTGGAAAACCACTATCCTTTTTTTTTTTTTTTTTTTTTGTCACAAGAAAAATCTTATCCAATTTTCACTAGGAAAGTCCAATCTATAGTTAATTATAATCAGAGAGTAACGAACAGAAGAGACAAAATCGGCTAGAATAACCAAAACCATGTAGGGTTGGGACCATGATGATAAATATTGGATATTTTTTGCAATATAATTTTTTTATTTTTATTATTTTTTATGATTTTTTTTTTTGGGGTAGAAAATGGTTTGAAATTTATTTTAAAGAGAGGCTTCCTAAAAAATCAAAATGGGGCAATCGTGTGGTATTTTCGAACAGAGGTGGGTATGTGTTGTTAATTTTTATGAAAGCTTGGCGTGCGTCTTAAAATTGCATTCGTTGAAGTACCAAAAATCATTAATTGCGAGTAGGGAAGGTTTCTGATGTGTGTGTGTGTGTGTGTGTGTGAATATAATATACAAGTGAAACATTAACATAAATGGACCTTATCGGCCACGCAATGCATTCAGGCCTTCACGTCAACTAAACATACAAGTTTTAATCATGTGACTGTCGGGAATCTACGTTAAAGTAGTTGATCTAAGTTTCTGTCTCTTGGTAAATTATTCTTACTACAATAATATTTTCGATCTGGATCTTAGTTGTTTGTTTGAGGAACATGTTTGCACATAGGAAAATGTTTGGATGGTGTGTAGCTCATGATAAAATTTCAACTAATTAAAAAAATAATTTCAATCTATGAGTCTTGGTGATATTTAACATTTTTTAAAGATGTATGCATGTAAAATGAATAAATTTAAAAACTTAATGATAAAATCAGACATAAAATACCAACAGTCATATCATTGATTATAAGTCATGTATACATCTATAGGGTCCATGCTCCTTGATAAGGTTAATAGTTGAAAAGAGAGACTTTTTTCTTCATGTGTTATGATGTATGAAAACTGTGTATATGTGTGTGTGTATATATATATATATATATATATATGATTGGATGTATGAAAGTGGGAGGGTAGTGTTTTGTGAAGGAGTGTCGATCGATATCTAGATGAAGACACTTGTAAGGATGCGATAATGATGGAGACCGGTTTTCATGATAATGATCTCGATCGCCCATAAGTATGAAGGAGCATGCAAAGTGTGATAGCGATTCTTGTTTAATTATTTTTCTGCCTCCTTGTGCCTATCCCCCCCGCCAGAAGTACAGCTGCTGCTTGGCCGAAAGTTGAAGATAAACACTCCAAGCTAATAAAAGTTTTTTTAAATATTTCTAATTAAATTTTATTCCTATCGTGTTTCCACAAGTGGTTGGTTCTTCTTTACTTGACATGAACTTTTCCTTGCCCTTCTTTTAAGTGCCACCATTCTATTGATTTGCCTGTAACCCATCACTTTGAAAGCAATACACGAAATTTCAAAAGAAAATTTATCAAACCAACTCTTCTTTTTCTTTTTTTTTTTTTTTTTTTTTTTTTTTTTTTGCCGTTTTTCCCCTTTGGTTGTTTTCACGGGGCTAGAGAACGATGGAAGAAGACTCCAAAAATAAAAATCATTCATTAATGAAGAGTTTATTTTAAATAAAGAAAACACTATTTTTTTTTTTCAACAAAAATAATAATACATAAAATGTATCTTTAAATGAAGTGTCAAACTGACTATAAGATTTGTAAATAAAAAATCGGTTTTTATTTTCGAATTCAAATAAAGAAAACATAAATATTGCATGATAGTCTTTTATGGTAATATTACAAATTATCATGAGTGCCAACTAAGTGGAGTTTGTAATTTACTTACACCAAAATGCAATCTTTAGCTAGCTGTCATCGTGGATAACTAAATTTTGATAAGGTAATGATTTTGAATTTTGAGAACTGCGCTCAGAAAATTACATACAATCGAGAAAAAAAAAAACAGAAAAAGAAAATCCTAAGTAGTTAATTACTTTATTGCCCAACAAAGAAAGTAATTGCTTTCCAACTTCCAAGTGTGGACGTGCTGTAAAAGTGGACTAACCTCAACTTTGGATTTCGGAGACATTCCACCACTTTTACAATTACTCGATTCTCGAGTGGCTGAGTTGGCGACAGATCCGACATCCCTTCATACATTAAACGAGAACCAAATTGTGTTTTACCAAAAAAAGAAAAAAGAAAAAAAAAAAAAAACAGAAAAGAGATATAAAGTGAAAAGTGAAAAGTAACAGCTGGAACTTTTGGACTAGAAGATTTTATAGAAACCCCTGCTTTTTTGAAAAAAAAAAAAAAAGAGATAAATAAAGAGTTTTTTTTTTGGTCAATAATAAATAGTCGAAATTATATGGTACTTGAGAGTCGAGACAAGTGTAAATACGAAGGGAGGAGGGTAAGCAAAGAGTGGGACCATGTCACTGAATGAGATCTAATTTAACCCCCACGTGGCAATTGGGAAGAGGAAAAAAGAAGATTCTTCTCTCTTTTTTTCTTTTTCTTTTCTTTTCTTTTCTTTTTTCCTTTTTTTTTTTCCCTGCTGAACAGAGAAAAAAGAAAGATTAACGTATGTTACGCGAGTGGTTGAAAACAGAGAGAGTATGGGAAACAAAACCATATTAGTGATCTTTCTACGATCTGGATAACAATAGATGATTTATTATAATATTATATCTAATAAAAATTTTATTAAGACAAAAATATCTATTAAAAAAAACCCGACAGTTATGCAGATTTAATGACTAAAAAATTTTGGAAAATAGTTTTTTTTTTTTTTTTTTGGTTCCTACAATAAAAGGATTTGTTTACTTCTATAATCAATCAAAATGGTAACATTTCATATTAAATATTTTATTTTTTGGTGGAAATAAAAAATATATTTTTTTTAACTTAGAATGAGAGGATTTAAATTCTCTACTTTATAATGAATTCATATACCTAATTAAACAAAAACATTTAAATTATCATATATTGAGCCCCATTTATTTCAATTATTTGAAAATATTTGTCATCTTATTCAGATTGACCATTCAAATAGGTTTTTGGGGTTAATAAATAACTTTTTGTCTTTTTAATTTTTGTCTTTCTGAATCAAAAATATAAAAAAATTAATAAACTAAAAAACCCATTAGATTGCCACTCAAATTGTATCAAACAATCCATTTGATCATTTAAAAAAAATTAAATGCTGATCTCCTAAAATTTGGCTGCATATGCACACACACACATATATATATATATATATATTTAGAAATAACATTTGCATTCTCTTTAATCAAAATTTTTTTTCTTGTTTTCCTGTAAGTTTCAAAATCAAAAGTCATAATTTTTTTATGTCAAATTCCATTGAGATAGAATATTTTTTTCTACTGATTTAGTGTGAAAAGAGAAACAAAACCTCATCTATATATTCCATCAAAAGTTTTCATGGACATTGAGATATTATAAAATTTAGTAGAATTGTTTTCAATATTTATCCAAACATTCAAATTCTCAAGTTATATTCTAATTTTTTTCTTTTTTCTTTTTAAATCAATTCAATTTCTTTATTATCCAAAGTACAAATGAGATGATTTTATTTTTAAGTTTTATGAAAATTTGAGACAAATAAAATAATATCCATATTGATATATATATATATATATTTTAAATACATTTCAAAGTTTGATAATTTTTAACTCCAATCAGCCAAACACACGATTTTAAAACTCAACTCAACTTCATTCAATAGAACTCAAATTCTCCAATTTATAATCCACAAACCAAATACATGCTTAAAATTATGAACATCAGAAGATTATTTTAAATGACAATTCCAATAATTCTATTCAAATATTTTCATTTAAATATTTATATCTAAAATATTATAATTTAAACGGCTCAATCAAACAGTATATAATCCCTTGTTTGGATGACATGTCTAGTTTCAGAAAAGTACAAAAAAGTATTTGTCTTTAACTCTTTTCATCATTCTTATTGTGAAAGAAAAATTATTTCATTTTTAAATTTACTTTATACAGTACCCATTTAGAAAAAGGAAATATTTTCAAAATTTTCTCACAATGGACTATTTTCAAATATTATTTTTTCTCATTACAAACAATTGTTTGTTTTCAAAAAGAATTTTTTTTTACATATCCAAATACTATCTGATTCTCAAAATGAAAAGACTTTTAATTTAAAACAAGAAAATTTTTTAATCGAACAGCGACGGAGAAGATTGGAGTGAGAAAGGATAAGATGAGGTAAGATGTATGATAATTATGATATACCAATAATATATCAATCATTCGATTAAATCTTAACGATTTAAAAAAAATTATATCAATAATTATTTTAAAAGAGTCTCTACCACAATTTCTTTAAATTAAAAAAAAAAAATATGTGCTCATTTTAAATAAGAATTTTCTTTAAAAATAAAAAAAAAACAAATGATCCAAAAGTTTAATGGTATTTCCAAATTAGAGGGAGAGTCGGTCTGGGGAAGGAAGAAACAGCTGGCGGGAAGGGGAAGGGGGAGGGGAAGGGGAAGGGGAAGGGGGGATGAGAAGCGTAAAGAAGAAGAAAAGCGTGTGGTGGGAATTGGTGAATCTTTTAATTAAAAAATTGATAATTAATAATCACTTTCAGACCAATCTCGTGAACCTAACCCCGAAGCTGACGACACAAGAACAGCTAAGCTAAAGACCTAATGACAGCAGTAATGCTAGAGAGGTCAGACGCACGCCCCTTCGAATCTCACTCTCTTCCTAACCCCCAAAAAAACTATGATTCCGACGGGACCCAATCCTTTTTTTTTTTTTTTTTTTTTTTAACTATCAACTATTTTATTATCTCACTTTTTCAACTTTTTTTTAAATTTTTCTATTTACGTGTGTCATTCAGTTCAAATCTTTGAATAATCTACGACTTCTTAACAATGTGTGTCATGCTTCTTCACCATTAAAAAAAAAAAAAAAAAACAGGTTGGATAGTTTTTTTTAGTTGGCCGTAAAATTTTTTTTAATTTAATAAAATAATTATTTTTTATTTTTTAAATTTTATCAATCAATAATTAATTATTAAATTTGATAATTTATATTTTAATCAATCAATAATTAATTTATAATCAATTAATGATTAACTAAATTAATTAATTTATATAATTAATTATTGATTGATTATTTTAGAAATAAAAGGTATTTTAATAATTTTATAAAAACTTCAACTATTTATTAAATAATTTCTTAAAAAATACTATTTAACTATAAAAATCCATATATTCACCAGAAACAAATAATCCATACTATTCACCAAAAAAAAAAAAAAACCATATTAACCATTTGTTTAGCACATGAGTTCAAGCCCGTACGTTTATATAACATAATTAAAATGGGTATATGTAGGATTGTCTATTAAAAATGACATCTCTCAATTATAATCTCTATTATAATATCTTCAGTTTTTTAGACGTCCAAATTGATAAGTATAATAAGTCAAAAATCTAAATAAGAGGGTAAAAAACATAAAAATGTCTCTTTAAGAGGCCATTTTCACAATCTTCAACAATTGAAAAACAATTCCTATCGATTCTAAAATAAGAAAGTCTTAAAGTAGAAAATTTTGTTTATTTACTATAAATTTGTACAATAAGATCACTTATTTATCATTATGAGTAAGAACTATAAGTTCAACCATTTGATTTATTTTTTTTGTTAGTCTAATACAATTCTATATTGTATTTTATAAATTTTTAACATAAACACGCGTAAATTAATCCGTTAAGATTCTATTCAATAATTAAAAAACAAATTGTTTTGATACCATTTGAATCCTACATTATATACCAATGCAATGTAATATTTGTATAAGTACTTCATATATTTTATTCAAATACAAGTACTTTTAACATTTAAGTCTAATACCACTACTACCCATCATTTCATTTTTTTTTATATACTTTTACTAATCACATCACAGTCTCTGTTACACCAATAACCCAAACACACATTATAATTGAGTATATTATAAGAAGAAAACATTCAAATACATGTTATATTCTAGTGTAGTTTATCTGAATACAATATAAAATAAATCTGATTTTTACACGGATTATAAAAGAATATTCTACCGTAAAAATTCATTTATTTATTAGTTTATGTTTAGTAAATTAGTTAGAGATGAAATTTTTAAATTAAAGTTGATTGATTTTTCAAAAATTAATTATAAATTTTGTTAAATTTTTTTTAAAAAATAATAAAAAAATTTAGATGAAAAAATTTAATTTAATTAGAGTAAAATTTGAATACCGTATTTTTAGAATTTAAACTTAGGAAGCAATTGCTTCCAAACTTCTCGCGTGAAAGCCGTACATGCCCGATCAAGACTGTCATCTTTGACAAATATCAGATAAACCAGGCCAAACCAAACCGACACTCCACAATTGCTGTATGCCGTGTTTAGCCATTGCCAGCCTTTTTTCGGTTTCTCCCCCCTTATGTAAACTCTACATGTCTTATTTATTTATTTATTTTTCCTTATCTAGTCGGTGAACAGACCTAAAACAGGACCAAATATGCCTGGAACAAAGGGCAGCAATAGAACAGAGCAGAACAGGGGGACCTTTTTGAAAGTGCCTTTAGAAGGGGACCAAAAAAAAAAAAAAAAAAAAGGGAAAAAAATAATAATAAAAAAAAGGAGAGGGAAAAATTTTGAAACAAAGTCCCACACAATTACAAAAGACAATTTGGCACACCAACGAGGTAGCTCTGTGAGTGAAGAGACCATCACTTCTTCAGTAAAAGTTGTTTTCCTTTTTTCATGTGTGGTGTGGTGTGGTCACTGGTCAGGTCACTCCTTTTTCCCCTTATCTTTAAACCGAGTTAGTTCCTAGTTTCTTTCCAAGTTTCTTATTTATAAAATAATAATAATAATAATAATAATAATAATAATAAAATCTCAACTGGGAGTTGAAGAATAACTAACAAACAGTGAAATACACTTTTAATCCAATCCAATCCAATCCAATTGAACATAATTTAGTTTTCAACTATATCCTCCGCATCAACTGATTGGATTTTATATTGATTTTAGAGGATTTGTTACGAAGCAACGTGGGTACTTATTTTTTTTTTTGGTGTATTTGTCTTTTTGGATTTTTTTGGAAAGCCCAACATATACACGTTATTTCTCTTTAATCATTTCATTGTTGTTTATAATGGAATCAACTATTGATCCGTGTTGTGTTTCTTTCTGTTAGGAAGTTGGTTTGATGTGTATAATGTCTTTTAATACTATAGAATATATTTTTATGTTTCTTCTGTTAGGAAGTGGGTTGCGATGCTATTGCGAATTGTTTGTGAAGATGCAGCCTCCACTGCCTTGCCCTCAAGGCTGCAAGAACCTCTAGCCCCTCCCACGGTTTATTGGCATCTTTTTTCTTTTCTTTTTTAAATATGTTTGTTAGGGAAGAATGCGAGAGTGGTTGTATGTAGTGTGCACTTGAGTTTTGTGCAATTCAAGCCTTTCTGGTTTTGAGATTTGATCTTAATGGTACACATTTAGTAACTATCGATAGTTATTCTCAATAGGTATGTACCACAGATGCTCCCTTCTTTTGATATAATGTAAGTTAGAAACTCATGAGTTGTAGTCGCCTGTGGCACAACTGCTCCTGAACGAGTGACCTAGACACGGATCTTGAAGTATCCGACCCCAACCTTTCGTCCCGCTGCTACTGTCCAAGGCTCTCCTTGTGGGAACGGTCACTCCTCCGGTCACCCGTGGGTGATGGGTTCCGTGGTCGGCATGCTGACCTTAGCAGCTTGGTCGATGTTGACTTGGCTGCCTCTGGCTGCACTTGGGGGAGCCGGATATTTTGCGATTCTTGGAAAGCCTCCATGAGCACCTGCATGGATTCGATCAAGCTTTGAACTTTCCCAACGAGGATTTCTGTCTGCGTGGGTTTGTGCTGTGCTCGCGGACCTCTCCAACATAGGGATCGTCGAGTACTCTGTGAACTGGTGGAAACAGGGTTGTCAAATTCTTGAATTTTCTGGCCAGCTCACTCATCCATGATTTGAATGATCAGGTGCTCGGGGAGCGCATGTGATGAGGTTTCAGTTGCTGGAAAGGCAAGGGCCCTCCTTCTAGCACCAAAATGTTGATGCCGAAAATTCCCGACACAACATCCAATGCGATTGGTCGGAATAGGATGGTCTTGCACAGTAGCTTTGCGTTTTGTCATCTGCAAAGGGAAAAGCACCTATGCGTGATGGGGACATCGGTAAGGGAACTGATGAGCAAGAAGAGAGACAAAGTTTTGTAAGAAAAAAATGTCCATACTCGAAATGGAGGGTTGATCATCTATTTATAGGCGCTTCCCTCGGGTTCGGGTATTAAAGTGACCTGGTCGGGTTGGCTCCCTAGTATTTTCGGTACGCAAATGAGCCTTAGGCACATAGGAGTTATAGGTCCAATGGACTGGCGCCATGTGTCCCTGGTCTGGTACAGGGACCCTAAGGTGAGTTACCGCCGGTGCCACTAGACATAGCCTCAATTGGGGCAGGTGACGGAAGTTGGTGATGTGACGTGTGCAGTAGCAGGTGGGGGAAGTTGACTGTTGATGTGTACAGTGATAGGCCTCACATCAGATGTTAGGTGGTAGATAGAGTGTTGTAACAAGTGTCACATCAGATGTTAGCTGGTGGATAGCTGTCTGAAGCGGTCGCGTCACCCCCGGGTACTGACTATCCCAGGTACATGACAAGCCTCAATAAAGTGTAAGCTCTGGTTGCGTAACTGTGTTCCTGAGAAGATTCCCCTAGTCGGATTATTTCGGGCCGATAGTATCCGGTTTAAGATGAGGGACATATCTATCTCCATATGACCGGACTATTCTCAGAAATAAGATTTTGTGATCGGAACGGATTACAACATTGATAAGGTCCTACTTATACTAGACTACGTAAAGGACCTATCAATTGTAAGTTGTGGTGTTAAGACTTGAGAATGTTCTTGATTGTTCTCAAAGATTTTAATATTAGATTTATAAAATTCTTAATAAAAGAAAAATGCTCTCTCTCTTAAATTCCCCGAGGGGCATCTCCGAAATCTTTTTTTTTTTTTGAATGAAAGGATATGATGGTGACCATATTATTTTATATTTTATAACACCACGCAGATAAGGATTACACTTTCGTGAGTTAACAGGATATTCGAATCTCCAACTCTCGATTAGTGAGATCTTTAAGATTACCTCCTGTATTAATTTATCCACCCTTGCGTAGGTCATCTCTGAAATTAATTGTTGCTTCTTTTTTTCCCCCTTCTTTTCTTATCCAAAATGACCGGCCTTGCCTTCAGAAAAGGGTGAATTCATGTCAAATTCAGCTTAATTCTTCATAATAAAAAAAAAAAAAAAACTTTAAAAGAAAAAAGAAAAAAGAAAAAAAAGAACCAGCTTTCTTCGTAACTTACAGAACACGAATTTTCTAGATTCCATATAGAAGCCATTCTGTCAAAGGTCTGCATTGAAATTGACCGAGACAGTTTCGGATGTTGAATAAAGCCAACCTCCTTCACGACAAATAAAAGATGGAGACCTGTCTCACTCATTTTATGTAGCAACCTAACAGGAATAGAGCCTATGACGGAGGGACCTGTTAATCGAGATTCAACCACCAAAATAATAATAATAATAATAATAAAATAAAAAAGAAGAAGAAGAAGTTTTAGGGTGAGTTTGGTTCATCCATCCAAACGCAAATTATTCAACTCAATTTTTATCTTTTTTTGAAATTTTTTTTTTATCTTTTCTGAGAAAGTCAACAAAAATTACTATTGAAACTTAAAAATCTTAACTCAAACTCAAACTCAAACACCAAACACTCCCTTAGAAATTGTAAAAAATATAATTGTTCATGCACACACCATCCATAGGAATAGAAGATAATATTTTAAGTAATAATCTGAAAGATGACAATGGAATGAGACGGAGTCAAAGAATGCATTCTCATTCCTATCTCCACCTATCCAAACCATCTCCATCTCCGTCTTAAGAAAAGACGGGATTGGGATAAAAAATTCTCTCTAATAGAAAGAGTTTTCCTCACCCACGCCATTCCTCATTTAAAACAAAGAATAAAGTAAGTTAAAAAAAGAATGAAGTGAAAACTAATAACAACTTCAATATAGCTTGCACAACACAAACCAAATTTTAAACATATACAAATCAAATATTAACAATAGAGTCATAATTCTGAAAAGAACTAATCAAGTTTAAAAAGTTGATGTTATATAGATATAAAGAAACAAAACACTAGAGTCTCAATTCAAAACAGAACTAATTACGTGTAAATACTTGATATCATAAAAATTTAAACAAAAATATATAAATGGATGTCGATGTGAAGATATGGAGTGGAAGTGCTCCCATGGTCCAGAATCTGAGGACAAGATTTTGTCCCCGTCCCTATCTCTACTTCCATTTTTAAACATTGTCCCACTATTCTCGTCTTGTTCGAGATGGATCTTTGTGAGACCCTAACTCCTAAACATCAGTCTTAATCTTAATTTTTAAGTATGAAATAATTACACAAAATGTCTATTTTTAGAGTTATATTTTGAAATATGTCAATTTTATAATAATATTATGCATATATCTATTTTTTAAGAAACAAATTTCGGTAGTACCGATTTTGTCATTTTACTATAATTGACATCATTTTTTTATACTAATTTTTTTAGTTTCTATTTTTTTGTTTTTTAATTTTAATGAGGAGTATTTTTTGTTGATAATTATAAATTACATTTAATAAACCAAAATAAGTTATAAATATCAAAATAATTATAATAAATATAAAATATTTAGTATAAAAATGATGATTCATACTATATAATGTACACAATACAAAATATTAACGATAAATATTGATGAATATTCATACTTTTTATATAAAAAACCAATGAATTCTTTATAAAAAAAAACATATTTGTTTATGTAATCAACTATAAATTAAAGGTTTTCTTTTATATCTTAACTAAACAAATTGAAGAATAACACAATAAATTGGCTCAAATTCTTTATGAAAAAAAAATACTGTTATTTATATAAATTGGTAGAAATAAAATCGAACATATCTTTATGATAAAGACAAAATCATTATATGAAATATATTTTTTGAGATTTTTCTTTTTCGTTATTTAGTCTTTTCCTTTTAATGTGAAATTTGATTTTGAGAAAATAATCTCTTTTTTGGTTCATTATGAATATTTACATCTTCTTTACCATAAATAAAAAAAAATTTCAAACTTTTCTTTTTCTACCAATTCTTTTTGCAATTTCATTAAGTCAACTTTAGCCTTGTTTGGTAAACATCTTAGATTCTTCTTTTTTTTTTTTTTTTTGGTTTCGTTTTTGTAATTTCTTTATTTGTTAATTTTCTATTCTTTAAGAAGGGTAAAATTATCTTTGTAGTTACTCTTTTAGACGTTTATGTAAATAAAAAGAAAAATGGACATATTATAAATTAATACCTCCAATTTGGACATCTATGTAAATAACAATTTAAGTATCAACTCATTACATAAGTTATTATGTTTTTTCAGAAAATGGTAATAAATAATATTTTTTTATGTAAATAATTGAAGTGAATAGCAAATTTACTAGGTTAATAACATAACTACAATATTCATTAAAAAAATATATTACAATAAATAAATCATTTAAATAATAAATTTGTTATATACTATTATTTACTCTAAATATTTTCAAAACCTACTATTTACTTTAATTAATATTTATGTGAAAATTCTATTTTCTTCTTTTTAAATTATAATAAATTATTTTTTTATGAAAATTATTAAGTAACAATGTTTTAAAATAGTTGAAGTAAATAATAAATTTACTAAATAAAAGATAAATAATATATTTATCGGAAGTAAATAAATCATTTAACTGATAAGTTTTTATTTATATAAAAAAAATTTACAACATGCTATTTTTTTTTTGAAGTTTGTTTCAATTATTTATGTAATTTTGATATTTATTTATTTCTCCCATTTAACCTAATAGTTACTAAAGTTGAAGTTTATGTACATAGTAATTTAAGGCGCAGTCAACTAGCTAAGCCCACATATTTGTAGCCCAAAACTTCTTGATAATTTAGCTGTAATAGAACAGCCCGCTTGTTGCTCACTAAGGAGGTAAACCCAGATTGTTGAAGTTCATACGTAAATAATATAGACAATGACTTGAATTGTAAATTTTAGGTTCTATAAGAACCATTATTCTGTCATATTACAAGCTACATACTTATGTTTAGAAGCATAAATTTGCTTCCTTCTGGTACTCACTTGTTCGATACAAACTCGAAAAACTTGCAAACAAGGGAAACTAACTGCAAATATATATATATATATATATATATGTATATACATACATATAATTCCCTTTATGGGGTTCTGAAACAGAAAGATATGAAAAGAAATGCAGGTTGTCATGTTTTGATCTTCCGTCGTTCATCAACACCGAACCGTTTCGACGAAGGATTTGTTACACAAATGAAGAAAAGAGAAGAGAAAGCCTACAGCCACTTCCAAGAACACATAAGACCTATACAAAGTAGCAAGAATTCGAACTAGACGGGCTTGGGACGTCCAAAATCCCTTCTAGCATAAGCAGAACGCTTTTCATGGAAGGCCTTAGGGATGGTTCCTCTTGAAGGCACCATAGTGCAACTTTAACCATCCTCTCCAATTGACTCATGTCCACATTTTCACCAACTCCCACCAATTTCGACAACTCTCCATTCTCAAAACAGTTCTGCACCCATTCTTCCAGGATTGCTTCTTCCTCGGGGAGATCCAAGGCCACGTTCCGTCGACGACACATGATCTCCAATAGCACAATCCCAAAGCTGTAAACATCTGCTTTGACGGTAACAGGCAGTTTCTTATGCCACTCGGGTGCAACGTAGCCTCTTGTCCCTCTGATCCCGGTAAAGGTTCTGGTTTGATCTGCCTTTAGTAGCTTAGCTAGACCAAAGTCGGAGATCTTGGGACATCTTTTGTCATCAATGAGTATGTTCTGAGGCTTTATATCACAATGGATCATTTGTGTCTCGCACTCTTCGTGGAGATAGAGGATTCCTCTGGCTATTCCACAAGAGATTCTCACTCTTTCATCCCAACAAGGAATTGTGTCGAGGCCCCCCGGCGGTGTGAAGAGCATGTCTGCAAGTGATCCATTGGCCATGTACTCGTATACCAAAAGCCTGTTCTGTCCTTCACGGCAGAACCCTAGTAAGCGAACTAGGTTCTTGTGATGGGTTCTTCCAATAGCTTTCATCTCAGTTTGAAACTCTACATCACCTTCCTCCAGTAGTAGTCTTCCTAATCTCTTCACAGCAACTTCTTTTTGGCTATTAGGAATCCTTCCTTTATAAACCGTCCCAAACGATCCTCTACCGATCTCTTCGTTGAAACCCTCAGTCATCTTCTCGAGCTCTTCATATGTAAAGGGTCGTAGGGAAGCCTCCTCGCCGAGTTCGACTTCATTATGGAGTCTCAACCTTCTATATGTCCAAAATCGGCTCTTATTGAACAAAACTATAGAGATCACCATCATTAGGCATCCAAAAGAAACAAGGACAACTCCAATAATTAGGAACTCACTCCGAATTGTCGATTCTTTTTCTATTACTTTGGAAAAATTAGTCCTACCAATGGGGAGTTGGGGTGTGTATACCTTGATAAGAGCAATATTTGAATCACTTAGAAGCCCTCTCCCATATCTCAAAGGAAGCCTCTGCTTAGTGCACTTTCCATCCTTGTAGAATGCAGCTTCGCAGTTGCAGTCCTTGAAACAAGCTTGTTTGCACGCCTCTTTCTCTAGAGACAAATCTGAATACGAATTATCGTACCAAACCGTGTTGGGAAGTTCTTCCATGGTGTAAGTGAAATTCATCCTCTCGTTTCCGCAAATATCCTTGGTACTGACATTCCTCGTACACCCTGAACTTTGATCTGCCTTGTTCACAAAATCGAACCCCGGGAGACATCTGCAAGCTGCAGCCAGTTCTGGATCATCAACATTGGAAACACAAAAGCCATTCAATCCGCACAGACCCTTGGGATCACACTTGTCCTTAGAAGATGACCATTCAATCGACCAGTTTCCGGTACTTCCACGATCATCTGAACCATGAGAGTAGACTCGGAATATCCCATCAGAATCAATCCTCATAAGGAAGATTGTTTTTTGGTTTCTATCATAATATCCCCCACCATTAGTAATATCACTTATATTCTTCATGTTCAAACCAGTACTAGAGTTCGTCAGGTAAAGATAGCCATTGACATCAAAAACCAGCGTCACATTCGCACCTTTCCCATCCGTCCAAGACGTGAAGTAGCAGTCTGAAGCATCATCCGGTGTTCCCACAGGGTACTGAACAAGGTTCCCGTCTATTTGCATCTTCAGACGGAAGATTCCCGATGAATGATCAGAGTCCGAGACGCTAGAAACGAGCTCGTTCCCCGCAACAAGACGTTGAGTTGGCAAAAGTGTATCGGTTGGATGCTCGAAACTCTGCCAAATTATCCCCCCACTAGAGTTGTAGAGCACGAAATTGCCTGAATCGAGCATGGAAGCCGAAGAAGCCGGTGGTTGTGAAGAAGAATCTCCTATGCTGTCATATTCTTGTCCTTGTGCTGTTCTCAAGACCAGTTTTCCTTCATTTGTGAATAGCAAAGTCGCATTGCTGGTGACTGGCGGGGAATCCCGGTTCGCCGTCCATACGACAGTCTTCTGAGGAATCCCGACTAGAATTATCCCCACGCTATAGCCATCGCCTTGCTCGTAAAATCCAAAGGCATAGAGACCTGAATTTGACAACCAAAAGGAGGAGTTTTGGCCATTTCCATGAGGTGTTAGTGAAGAGCCAAGGCTTATAATGGTAGATTCGTTTCTAATTTTTTGAGCTTGAGAATTAACGATCAAAACAAAGGCAAAAGTTAACAATAATTTGAGAAAGAATGCCATCAGAGAACGATTAGTTTCAACTCTTGTTTGTCCGTCTTTTGTTTCTTGCATTAGATTTTCTTTAAAGGTTAGACCTGTCGAATTGGAGCTTAGAGAAGTCAACCAAGCTCATAAAGCCGTGCAAAGTAATGTAGAAATTTCTTCACGTGCAAAAAGAATTGTATCTAATACTTCCAGAAACAGTCGTCGAAATTACCCATAGCCGCCAGGGACACTTCAACACTAAATGCTTATTATTGTAATTATTTAGAAAAAAAAAAAAAAAAACTACATTGTATAGTCAGGTGCCAGGTCATTGTTAGATATAATAAGCATAATATAATACCATTATTTTTACGGGCTCGATCTTTCATGAAAGATTCAAGTCTTTTCGTTTTAAAGTATTATAAAACAATAGTAGACGTAGAAGTTTAAACAAGTTCAAAATAATATTTTCAAAAAGTCACATTCATAGCCCTCGTGATGATAAGTTGAAATACATTGGTTCACTTCTTGTTGCCGGTCTATTTGTTCTCCCTCTTTTCTTTTTTCTTTCTTTCTTTCTTTAAATTTATTCAAGGTAAAAATCATAGGTTGTGACCATGTCAAATTATTCTTATGTTGTACGACGAGGAGTGCACGTTTATTTATTTTGTAATTAAAAAATAATTTTGACACCTCATGGTCCATTCTATCATTCGCAAAAGAAAATTTCAAGACCAATCAATAGAACGAAAATAAGTTGACCTTATTCTACTTGAAAAATAAACCAAATTTTAAATAACCACCGCGGTTGATTGTTCCTATTGTCACTTGTAGGTTTGTTTGTGTATTTGTTTCAATTTTCCATTCGTTTGTTTGCTTGTTTTTCACATCAATTTGACTACTAAAATTTGTACCAACAAATCACTATTCAATACTCGAGTAAAAATAGCCATTACAAATAAGACAATAATAATTCTGAACCTTTTTTAGATCGCAAACGTGAATTAAGTTTTGGCATTCTGTCCCCAAGTTAGTGATCATCAGGTTTCACACCGGCGCTGAACATCTTCCTCAGTGTCCTCTCCACATAGGAGACTCTTCCCTTCCCATATAATCCCGAAATAACCGCCATGAAAACTACACCATTAAGCTCGATGCATTCCCTTTTCATCTCCTTCATAATCTCCATTGTTGATTCGAGATCTCCCGCTTTGAAGCATCCTTCACAAAGCGTTATGTACGTATCATTGAGAGGCCTCACACCACTCAATCTCAACTAATGTACAAGTTTCCTAGCTTCACTTAAATCTCCAACCTTGCAAAGGGTGTTTACGAGCATGTGGTAGAAACCAAAATGCGGCCTGGTACCCTTGCTCAACATTATCCGATATATCTTCATGGCCATATCAACTCTCCCATAATTGCAATACGCATCGATCAAGCTGGTGAATAAATGCTCATTCGGAACCAAACCTCTCTCGCACATTTCTTCGAGTAGCCGACGTGCATCATCCAACTTCGACTGCTTACACAACCTGCTTATCAAAGCACTGTAAGTATAAACATCAGGAGTACACCTCTAACTCTCCTCCATAACCTTCTTTAACCTAAGCCTCTCCTCCGGTTTCCCTCTCCGACAATACCAGTTGATCAAAGCTTTGAAGTTAATCACACTTGGACGCGAACCCTATTAAATTTTATTAATGATCTAAACATGCTCTTAATAATCTTAAATAGTAATTAGATCAATGAGGAATAAAAATTGGATCATAATACGTACCTCCTGCCATTTCCGTTTTCAACACTCAAGGTTATGGATAAGTATTTCTTTTTGGGTTATGATTCTTCTAAACCCTCACTCTCTCTCAGCAGCTAGTGCATTTCGATTTTAAATGAGAAAGCTGGCTTAAGGTACCAAAATCAAATTATTACATATCTTTTATGCAGTCTACCCATCATAGAGCGATTCTCGGACGTGCACGTTTAGTGGGTAGTAAATAGGCCATAATCTCACGACCATGTTGAACGTTATGGGAGATTAAACGCGATCTTAATAGATATAATGAATCTGGACTATAATGTGGACCATGTAATTGAACGTTTTGGTTGTTACAGAAACTTTCGGAAAATTTGAAAACAGAAAAAATCCAACATTCTCCCACTTGATCCATACATTCCATCATTCACCATAGTAAGAAACAAAATAAACGAACCATGGCGATAGGTTCTCTAAAAGTGAGTATTATCTTTCATGTATCACAACGTATCATGTTTCTTAATAATAACCCATATATCTTAATGAACAAACCCTATGTTTATTCTTAGTATAAACTTTAATGATATTTCTCAAAAATAAATAAATGAATATGTGCACAAGAACCAAATGAGAAAATATCACAAATAGAGTTTCATTGAATAACTTCATTCTTACAACGAAAATCATATAAAGGAACCAAGTCCCATTCTATCTACATGATCCTTAAATTTTAATATGGCATGCCTTTAGTCAAAGGATCAACAATCATTAATTCAATACTAATGCGTTCAATAACCACTGTATTATCTTTAATACGTTCTCTTATGGCTAAATACTTAATGTCAATGTGCTTGTTTCAACTACCACTTTTATTATTCTTAACCATAAAAACAGCAGCTGAATTGTCACAATATATCCTCAATGGCCTAGAAATCGAATCCATAACTCTAAGCCCAAAAATGAAACTCTTCATCCACACACCATGTGAGTTAGCCTCAAAACAAAATACGAACTTAGCCTCCATAGTGGAAGTAGCAATCAAAGTCTGCTTTGCATTTCTCTAAGATATAGCTCCACCGGCTAGCATGAAAACATATCCTGAAGTCAAATTTCATGAATCAATGCAGCCAGCATAGTCTGAATCAGAGTAGCCAATCACTTCCAGATTATCAGTCCGTCTGTACATAAGCATGTAATCTTTGTTACCTTTAAGGTACCTCATCACTTTCTTTACAGCTCTCCAGTGGTCCATACCTGGATTACTCTGATATCTTCCCAACATCCCAACAATAAATGTAATATCAAGTCTTGTACAAAACTGAGCATACATTAGGCCTCCAACGACAGAAGCATAAGGAATGTTTTTCATTTGTTCCCTTTCAAGATTGTTTTTCGGGCACTGATTCAAATTGAACCTATCACCCTTCATAATGGGAGCTACACTTGGTGAACAATCTTTCATCTGAAATCTCCCTAAAACTTTGTTGATATAGGTCTTTTGAGATAGATCCAGAATTCCTTGAATTCTGTCTCTATGTATCTTAATTCCAATGATATAAGACACATCACTCATATCCTTCATTTTAAAGTTGTCAGAGAGAAATTGTTTCACTTCATATAACAAACCCTTATCATTGGATGCAAGTAAAATGTCATCCACATATAGAACAAGGAAATAAATCTTACTCCCACTGACCTTCTGGTATATACATTGATCCATAATATTCTCTACAAATCCAAAAGAAATGATAACATCATGAAATTTTAAATACCACTGACGGGAAGCTTGTTTCAATCCATATATGGATTTCTTAACCTTGCACACCAAATGCTCATCATCACTAAAGAAAAATCCTTCTAGTTGTTTTATGTAAACCTCTTCCTTTAGTTCTCCATTGAGAAAAGTCGTTTTCACATCCATTTATTACAACTCTAAGTCAAAATGTGCAACTAATGCTAGAATGATAAGAAGAGAATCTTTCTTAGATACAGGGGAGAAGGTCTCCTTGTAGTCGATTCCTTCTTTTTGAGTGAATCTTTTAGCTACAAGTCTTGCTTTATGTCTCTCAATGTTACCTAATGAGTCTTTCTTTGTTTTGAAAACCCATTTACATCTAATGGCTTTTGCACCATTAGACGACTCAATAAGATCCCAGACTCCATTATATGCCATAGAATTCATCTCATCTTTCATAGAATCATGCCATAAGTTTGATTCTTTACAACTCATGGTTTGTGAAAACATTTCAAGATCATTTTCGACTCCAATGTTATAGTCCGATTCTTCTAGATACACAATATAATCACTAGGTATCGCCGATTTCCTTATTCTAGTAGATCTCCTTAAAGTTGTATCAACATTTTCCTAAGGATCATGTTGTTCAACTAGTTGTTCAATAATTTCTGACAATACTTGAACATCTTGATTTACTGGATTGTCATTAGCGGCTTGTGGAACTTCAATATTTGGTTGTCTAACACCTGTTTGAACTTGAGGGGTGTTGTAAATGACAATCAATCTGTTACTTAAAGTGGAAGGTTGAGCATCAATATAATTCTTTTCAGAAATAATATCTTGGAATCGATCACTCCCACTAATCAAGTCATTCTCAAAAAACTTCGTATTTCTTGACTCCAGGATCCTAGTGCTATGAGATGGATAATAGAATCCGTATCCTTTAGACCTTTCGGCATATCCAATGAAATACCCACTAATGGTCCTTGGATCTAGTTTCTTTTCTTGTGGATTGTAAACTTTTACTTCAGACGGACATCCCAAAACGTTTACATGTCGCAAACTTGATTTCCAACCTTTCCAAAGTTCAAATGGTGTCCTTGGGACAGCCTTGGTTGGAACTCAGTTTAATATATACACTACCGTATAAGCAACGATCAAATCATCAAACAGATGGTGCGCGTGATCGTAACTACCGCTGGTATCTTCAATGGCTTCGATGATGGACTACAGCCAGTAGTCGCCACAGTCGAGGGAGGAGACGAGAGGGCGGATGCTGGAGAGGGCCTCCGGGGCCATGTCATGGGCGTGGAGGAAGTGGGCCATGGCGGAGTTGGAGCGGAGGGTGCGGCGGAAGGAGGCGAAGGAGGAGAGGAGCCAGGGAAGAAGAAGAGAAGAGAGGGAGGAGAGAGAGAGAGGGTTGGAGGCGAGGAGAGAGATGAAGGGAGGTGGCTTTTCAGGGAGGTGTCGAGAAGAGTGGTGTCGGAGTAGGCCATGGCAGAGGAGACAGCCACGACGAGAATCTCCTCCTCTGCCGGCTCCACCTGCTCATAGTGTGGAGGAGAGAGAGAGGAGTACCGGCGGAGGAGAGAGAAGGTAGAGTGGAGGTGGAGGTGATTTTGTCGTTTGGAAGTTTTTTTAGGATGGTTAACATGTTCAATTGATATGTTTCTTTTTTATAACTATTTGAGCTCTAAACGTTATAGTTTAGTCATAATTTTGTGTTAATTTTATTATAAAATGTAATGTTGGAATTACGTAATAATGATAAATTTTGATGTAAAAAAAAGTTTTTAATAAAATATTTTTTTTATCAAATTTTATATTTTATTAATTACATTGTTAATTTTATTATATAATGTAAAGTTGAATTACATAGTAACGATAAATTTTGGTATAAAAATTACTTTTTAATAAAATACTATTTTTTGTCTCAAATTTAAAATATTACTAATTAAAACAACCGTGAAAAAACTTTAGTATTGAAATTAACCCCTTTATTATCGTTATGTAGCTAATCAATGAGAGAAAATATCTCTTTTCTTTTCCATTTTTCTTTTTCTTAGGGTTATCCATTATTTCCCTTAATATCCAAACATAGATTTAATACTACTATTATATGAATTATTATTGGAAAGATTTGTGGTAAGATAGGAAATATAATTTTATTTTAAGAAAAAAGAGTAATTTTCTTACGTCAAATTAAATAATGAATGAATCTATAAATGAGAGAATTTTTATGTACTTTTTATCATTATAAGAGCATTAAAAATATTATCGACTGAAAAAAAAAATATTTATACCTAATGACTTGTAATTTATACCTATTGACTTGTAAAAACAAAAATATCTATTGAAAAAAGGGTAAATCACTGTAAATCGTATTTTTTTTTCCCTCCTTCTGGTGAATACTCTTATTGCTTGCTCATGTGACCAAATTATTCACAATCTAGCTAAAACTGAAAGCTTTCTCCTATTTACCTCAAAGACGGACACACTTTCTAGCATAGATTAATTTTTATTTTTATTTTCTACTGTAGATTAATTCTACCCCCAAAAAAAAATGGTATTTTTATTTTTGTGATAACGTCGAGTTTCCTAGGACGGAGAGTGTTAAACCCCTATTTTCCAGAGAAACTCGACACGACAGTTTCTGATATGACTGCAAAATGTTCCACTGCCATAGTTCACTTGCTACCACTAATCACTGTTAATTCTGCAGACTACAGAAAGCGGTTTATGGAGACGTTTATTTCAGGAACAGACAGCTAAAAAAAATAAAAGATTTCCGTTGTTGGATTTTGATGAAGCACTTGTCTGTACTAGTTGGTTATACATTTTTTTGTTTTTTTTGTGGAATTGATGAATTAGTTGGTTGTACTTGAGCTTCAGCATATATGCACTAGAATTTATATTATTTACAGGACAGTAGGTTTCAGTTGAAATACAGGATATAATTTAAACTATTTTTGTAAAGCATATTACTTTATTAAATTTCATTTCTTTTTTTTTTTTTTTTTTTTTTTTTTTCAATTTTGAGGTGGGAGAGTTGAATTTTGAACTAGCACATCTGAGAGAATGCACAAATGTTGGATCTCAATTCCACAAGAAATCGGAGCAACTGCTCATCCATTGGCAAAACACGACGTCTAGAGCTCCTTTGTACTACGCAATACCAGCATCTCCAAATGCCCCTTTTCATTCGCTGATCCATTCGAGTGAAGAGAAGGATGTCGAACGAATTACAATTATTCTTTGCTTGTTCTGTTTTTTCTTGTTATGAATCAGTCAAAGTTCTCAATCTGTCAAAATTACTATCTCCAGTTCTCCTGTCATACGAAAAAAAGAATAGCGACTTGAAAAGACTGTAATGCACGCTAATTTTCATGTCAAGGTGCAATCATCTCTTTTCTTGATCCTTTGCAGATTTACTAGATTTACTGACGAGCGAAGCATAAGAAGCATAATCTGATACAAGCCCTTTCTCACTCCGTAGTTTATCAAAATCCTCTGGATTCCCATGCTTGCAATGTCCTTCCAAGAGAATATTGTACGTAATGTCATCCGGAGCCACACCCAAGTTAAGCATAGCATCTAAAAGCATGTTAGCATTTTTCATCTGTCCTTTCTTGCATAATCCATTCATAAGAGCGTTATAGGTCGCAACACTTGGCAGGCGACCGTCTCTCTGGATCTCTCTCAGCAATTTAAATCCCATCTTTAGATCCCCCAACTTACAAAACCCATCAATAACCATAGTATACGTGGCATCATCAGGTTTCATGCCAGCACTCAACATTTCCCTCATTGTCCTCTCTGCATCAACGATCCTTCCCTCCCTGCATAACCCCGAAATAAGAGCCGTGAAAGCAACAATATCAAGCTCGATGCCTTCCTTAATCATCCCCGTCCTAAGCTCCATAGCTGATTCCAAATCTCCCTCTTTGAAGCATCCATCAATAAGCGTAGTGTACGTAATCTTATCAGGCTTCAAGCCTCTCATTCTCATCTCATCTACAAGTTTTCTAGCTTCACTCAAGTTTCCAACCTTGCAAAGGCCGTTTATGAGCGTATTATACATAACTAAATCCGGCTTGATACCTTTCCTCAACATCATCTGGTACATCTCCATGGCCATATAAACTCTCCCATTCTTGCACTGCCCATCAATCAAGGCAGTGAATGTAAAATCATTGGGAACCAAACCTCTTTCGTACATTTCGTCGAACAATTTGTGTGCATCGTCCACCTTACACTCCTTACATAACCCACTTATCAAAACACTATAAGTAAAAACATCAGGGGTGCACATCCCACTCCTCTCCATAATCCTCTTCAATCTAAACCCCTCCTCCAAATTCCCCGACTTACAAGACCCATTGATCAAAGTATTGAAGCTAACGACGCTCGGACGCAAACCCCTTTTAGTGATCTCATCAAACACCATCCGGGCATCGTTAATTTTACCTTCTCTACAAAACCTATGCATCAAAACATTGAAATTATACACATATGGAGGATACCCACAATCCAAAATCTCCAAGTAAAAGAGCCAAACAGCCCAAGACGAGCTGAACTTCGTCATTTTCTCAAACAGATACCCACATCCACGAAACGGGACGTGATAATCCAGACTACCCTTCCCAACTAACAATCTAAGGCATTGAATCGCATCGGAGATAAAGCCGCAATCGGTATAAGCGATAATCAAATCATCAAACAGGTGGTGGGCGTAATGATACCTACCTCTAGTTTCTTCAATGGCGGCGAAGAGCGCCGGCGCCGAGTGCTTCCCCTTGCGGGAGACAAGGAACCGGAGGAGGGACAGGGCCTGGGGGCCCATGTGGTGGGCCCGGAGGAAGTGGGCCATGGCGGAGTAGGAGTGGGGCGTGTGGCGGAAGGAGGGGGAGGAGGAGGGGAGCCAGTGGAAGAAGGAGAAGAGAGAGGGAGGAGAGAGAGAGGAGGGTTGGAGGCAAGGAGAGAGATGAAGAGGCGAGGAGTGAGGGAAGGGAGGTGGGTTTTGAGGGAGGAGCCAAGAGGGGTGGTGTCGGAGTTGGCAATGGCGGCGGAGATGGTGTGGAGGAGCGAGGGGTCGTCGTCGTCATGGTGTGGAGGAGAGAAAGAGGAAGGAGGAGGGGAGTACCAAGGAGTGGTGGTTGTGGCGGAGGTGTAGAGAGAGAGTGAATGGTTTGTGAGGAGAGAGAGAGAGAAAGAGTGGGTTGCTGTTGGGAGGAGTTCGAGTTTTTTGAGGTTGGTGAACATGATGTTGGGGTGTTGGAAAGATGTGAAAAATACTGCTCGTTTGTGTGTGTTTAAATTCAGTTGTTGATTGTCATGCAATTACGCAATTGGGATTTCGGTTAAAAAACCAACTACAGACAGCAGTAGGCCTACTCAATCAGCCATAAAGCTAACATCCTCTTTATTATCACAACTGCTAGTACCAAATTAGTATATGTTTATTCCTTAGATACCGTCATTTAAGAAAAGAAGTTCACGGCTTTGTAGGCCTTCTACTTCCACTTGGCATTCAGTTGTTGATTTTCATGCAAATTACGTATTTGTGATATCTGTTTCACTAACTTGTATGTTATGATCACAGCGTTACACCCAAAATTTTCTACAAAATCTTCAGCTCTCTTACAGTAACAGGAGGATTATGGACTACTGTGCCTCGTTGACAAAGAATTCCCTCACTTCAGGAAACTGACAAAATTATTAGCAAGGCGAAACAAGAAAAATAAGGATTTTTCATGCCTCAATGGCTTTGTCGTTCTAATTCTGACTCGCAAGTTGTCAACAAACTCGTCTTGCGGTGACTCCTGGTGCAACAAAACATCAGCGGCAAGCTAGTTTCTTCTTTTTCCATGAGGAGAAACTTCGGATTCTATACGCTTTATTTCTTCTTTGATATCTCGTAGATTGGTTCCTTTAGATTGCTTGTGTCCTTTCGGCAGCATTGCCGCTGATCAAGCTCACGAGATGCTTCAGGCATGAAAGATACTCAGCCTTCACCTCGCGAGCATCTGCACTTGACCTCTCAGTTCCAAACTGCAAAGCAATGTAAACCAAAAGTGTGAGCTCTATTCAGCAAATAATAAAGATAAACAAGATTCTAAATGTGACAGGATGTTATCCAATTGAGATTTTGAACGGTTACATGTAATTCTAATTTCTAGTGCAAATACTGAGAAAAGTGTGCGTGTGTGTATATACATGAGATACAGTTATCTCAAGAAACCAATAATCCTGCTTGAGACTGATTTGTACACATATGTTAGATTAGGAAATGTGGTCAGACACGCGTACGAGACGTCTGATCTGTAGCAGTAATCATTGTGGACTTTTTAAGTGGAAAGGTTTACCCGTTGAATCATATTTACAACATCCCTGCCGCTTGTAGGGTAAGGGCCAACCCTTCTGCTGCAATTGTCGTTTCCATCGAACTCCATCCCTGTCTTACAAAAAAACTACCAACGTAAATAATTAATTATAATGAATGATAAATCCAAATGGACAAGGCAACAAGTCACATGGTAAACATAAATCACTTGACAGATCCAACTTGACCAACCCTTAAATGTTAAAAAGTTTGAAAGCCCTCCTACTAAAAGAACTAACAAGTTCCAAGAAACATATAATAAAGTGAATAAAGTGAGGTATACAAGAGAGAGACATCTTGAATAAAGTGAAAACAAACCTCAGATCACTAGTGTAGAGGATCAAAGTAACATATAATAAAAAGAGATCCAAAGTGGTAACAAGCATTTAAGCAAGAAATTCTATGAAAGATGAAAAATTAAATTTTGTGCATTATTTAACATCTCATAAATATATCCGACTCTAAAGTAACATCATCTGATAGAACTTCTGGTGGCTGCAAAATCTATGTTTTTCACTAATGAAAGTTTAAAAAAAAAAAGGATAATAAATAAGTAGGGAAGAGAAAATCACATGGTTCAACCTTCGTTAACTCCAGAGTATGCAGGATCTTTCTCTGTATATTCTCAGCCTCTTCAGGACGATTTATTTTCAGATATATCTAAAGAGAAAATGATGACCAATAAACAATAAGGAAACATTTATGCTTTCACAAATCATGTATACAAGAGAAGATTGATATAGAACTACATAAGATGCATGGGAAAAAAAAAAGTTTTGTACAGTTTGCTGAGACATGAACAAAAAGGTAACATCCTAAGACAATGGAATCTGTTGGACCCTCAAATGAAACCATGACATTATAAGAACACCATAGATTCAAATAAGGAACTCCTCAAGCTTGTTGTCAGGTCTGTAGATGTATTGGTTTGTTGATCAGAAGAAATTTTATATTAATATATGCATGCTTATATTAAAAGAGGAGGAGGAACTACCAAGCAGCCTCTATTATTGAAAACGAACGCTAAAACGTCAATGAAAAAAGGGCTAAAATCAGAGCTCATTCTTTTTTCCAAGCTACATACTTATGTTAGAAGCATAAATTTGCTTCTTTCTGGTACTCACTTGTTCGATACAAACTCAAAAAACCTGCGAACAAGGGAAACTAACTGCATATATATATATATATGTATATACGTACATATAATTCCCTTTATCGTGTTCTGAAACAGAAAGATATGAAAAGAAATGCAGGTTGTCATGTTTTGATCTTCCGTCGTTCATCAACACCGAACCGTTTCGATGAAGGATTTGCTACACAAATGAAGAAAAGAGAAGAGAAAGCCTACACTGATAAAGCCACTTCCAAGAACACATAAGACCTATACAAAGTAGCAAGAATTCGAACTAGACGGGCTTGGGACGTCCAAAATCCCTTCTAGCATAAGCAGAACGCTTTTCATGGAAGGCCTTAGGGATGGTTCCTCTTGAAGGCACCATAGTGCAACTTTAACCATCCTCTCCAATTGACTCATGTCCACATTTTCACCATTTCCCACCAATTTCGACAACTCTCCATTCTCAAAACAGTTCTGCACCCATTCTTCCAGGATTGCTTCTTCCTCGGGGAGATCCAAGGCCACGTTCCGTCGACGACACATGATCTCCAATAGCACAATACCAAAGCTGTAAACATCTGCTTTGACGGTAACAGGCAGTTTCTTATGCCACTCGGGTGCAACGTAGCCTCTTGTCCCTCTGATCCCGGTAAAGGTTCTGGTTTGATCTGGCTTTAGTAGCTTAGCCAGTCCAAAGTCGGAGATCTTGGGACATCTTTTGTCATCAATGAGTATGTTCTGAGGCTTTATATCGCAGTGGATCATTTGTGTCTCGCACTCTTCGTGGAGATAGAGGATTCCTCTGGCTATTCCACAAGAGATTCTCACTCTTTCATCCCAACAAGGAATTGTGTCGAGGCCCCCCGGCGGTGTGAAGAGCATGTCTGCAAGTGATCCATTGGCCATGTACTCGTATACCAAAAGCCTGTTCTGTCCTTCACGGCAGAACCCTAGTAAGTGAACTAGGTTCTTGTGATGGGTTCTCCCAATAGCTTTCATCTCATTTTGAAACTCTACATCACCTTCCTCCTGTAGTAGTCTCCCTAATCTTTTCACAGCAACTTCTTTTTGGCTATTAGGAATCCTTCCTTTATAAACCGTCCCAAACGATCCTCTACCGATCTCTTCGTTGAAACCCTCGGTCATCTTCTCAAGCTCTTCATATGTAAAGGGTCGTAGGGAAACCTCCTCGCTGAGTTCGACTTCATTATGGAGTCTCAACCTTCTATATGTCCAAAATCGGCTCTTATTGAACAAAACTATAGAAATCACCATCATTAGGCATCCAAAAGAAACAAGGACAACTCCAATAATTAGGAACTCACTCCGAATTGTCGACTCTTTTTCTATTTCTTTGGAAAAATTAGTCTTTCCAATGGGGAGTTGGGGTGTGTATACCTTGATAAGGGCAATATTTGAATCACTTAGAAGCCCTCTCCCATATCTCAAAGGAAGCTTCTGCTTGGTGCACTTTCCATCCTTGTAGAATGCAGCTTCGCAGTTGCAGTCCTTGAAACAAGCTTGTTTGCACGCCTCTTTCTCTAGAAATGACAAATCTGAATACGAATGATCGTCCCAAACCGTGTTGGGAAGTTCTTCCATGCTGTAAGTGAAATTCATCCTCTCGTTTCCGCAAATATCCTCGGTACTGACATTCCTCTTACACCCTGAACTTTTATCTGCCTTGTTCACAAAATCGAACCCCGGGAGACATCTGCAAGCTGCAGCCAGTTCTGGATCATTACCATTGGAAACACAAAAGCCATTCAATCCGCACAGACCCTTGGGATCACACTTGTCCTTAGAAGATGACCATTCAATCGACCAGTTTCCGGCACTTGCATGATCATCTGAACCATGAGAATAAACTCGGAATATCCCATCTGAATCAATCCTCATAAGGAAGATTGTTTTTTTGTTTCCATCATGATATCCCCCACCATTAGTAATATTACTTATATTCTTCATGTTCAAACCAGTACTAGAGTTCATCAGGTAAAGATAGCCATTGACATCAGAAACCAACGTCACATTCGCACCTTTCCCATCCGTCCAAGACGTGAAGTAGGAGTCTGAAGCATCATCCGGTGTTCCCACAGGGTACTGAACAAGGTTCCCGTCTATTTGCATCTTCAGACGGAAGATTCCCGATGACTGATCAGAGTCCGAGACGCTAGAAACGAGCTCGTTCCCCGCAACAAGACGTTGAGTTGGCAAAAGGGTATCGGTTGGATGCTCGAAACTCTGCCAAATTATCCCCCCACTAGAGTTGTAGAGCACGAAATTGCCTGAATCGAGCATGGAAGCCGAAGAAGCCGGTGGTTGTGAAGAAGAATCTCCTATGCTGTAATATTCTTGCCCTTGTGTTGTTCTCAAGACCAGCCTTCCTTCACTTGTGAATAGCAAAGTCGCATTGCTGGTGACTGGCGGGGAATCCCGGTTCGCCATCCATACGACAGTCTTCTGAGGAATCCCGGCTAGAATTATCCCCACGCTATAGCCATCGCCTTGCTTGCAAAATCCAAAGGCATAGAGACCTGAATTTGACAGCCATAAGGAGGAGTTTTGGCCATTTCCTTGAGGTGTTAGTGAAGAGCCAAGGCTTATAATGGTAGATTCGTTTCTAATTTTTTGAGCTTGAGAATTAACGATAAAAACAAAGGCAAAAGTTAACAATAATTTGAGAAAGAATGCCATCAGAGAACGATTAGTTTCAACTCTTGTTTGTCACTCTTTTGTTTCTTGCATTTGATTTTCTTTAAAGGTTAGACCTGTCGAATTGGAGCTTAGAGAAGTCAACCAAGCTCATAAAGCCGTGCAAAGTAATGTAGAAATTTCTTCACGTGAAAAAAGAGTTGTCATATAGAAATATGAGAAATTAACGTGTAGAGAATGGAGGTAAGAATATAATATTTCCAGAAACAGTCGTCGAAATAACCCATAGCCTCCATCTCCAATCTAAATATTCTATTTTAGAATACAAAAACTTTAAAATAGAGTATCTGTCACTTCAAATAACTATTCCATTTCCAACCCATTTACTCTATATCATACTCTAAAAGAAATATTCTATTTATATTCTTTTTTATAATCATTTAAATATTACTTTATATTTATTCCCTATACTCTTTTTATTTTATAAATTATGCCCCCATACAATCTTTTTAACATATTAATCCGTTGATTGTTTTTATTTTTTAGAATAATCTTTAAAAATAGAAAGTTATATCAAATAACCAAAACACTATAAACTTAGTGCGATTATCAAAAACAACTTAATATTGAGTGAAAAAAAAACTACATGATTTTCTTAATTCCACAAAAAAAAAAAAAAAAGACAAACTGACATTTAATATTTAAATAAAAAAACTTAAAATTACATGACATTTGTCCCTAGGCCTCCGAATTAGTATATATTTCCCATAAATGATCGATCAACGCATTTCGAAGCGCGATATGAGTTTGTTTATCCTTGATCTATCTATGTCGAGCCAGAAATTATTGAAATTGAGTATTTTCATCAACAACCATTTCAACATGTGGAGTAGGTGCTTCATTTGCATCTTGAATTGGTGCATCTAAATCACGTTCATCCTCTACGGTTATTTTTATGTATGCTTATTTATGGTTTGTTTATGAATTATAATAGCTTCTCAACTT
Organism: Ficus hispida; assembly: GCA_025413025.1. Classification (NCBI taxonomy): domain Eukaryota; kingdom Viridiplantae; phylum Streptophyta; class Magnoliopsida; order Rosales; family Moraceae; genus Ficus; species Ficus hispida. Next base: position 12,830,665 of record CM046363.1, read on the forward strand.
TTTAATTTATGTAAAACTTGTATGTTGATTTACTATCTTACAAAATTTATTCAAAATAATAAAATAAAAAAAGGTATAAAAAAATAAATATAGCTTAAGATTTAAACATACAAATACTTTACATATAGAAAAAAGGGTAATTTTCAAAGAAAAATTAAGTTAAGGGTAACTTTATAATTTTTATTTTTATCTAAATATCAATTTAAAATTTAATTTAAAAAAAAAAGTTTAGAGTATAAACAGTGATACTTCAAATATGAAGTATACTGTTCATACTCTATATTTAAAGTTCCATATAGACTATGAGTTGGAGAAACTCCGTACTCTAAATTGATGCAAAACTTTATTTTAGAATATGCATTGGAATTGGCCTTACTGTAATTATTTAGAAAAAAAAAAAAAAAAAAAACATTGTATAGTCAGGAACCAAGTCATTGTTAGATATAATAAGCATAATATAATACCATTATTTTTACGGGCTACATGCTACACAGTATATAGGACTGATCTTTCATGAAAGATTCAAGTCTTTTCGTTTTAAAGTATTATAAAACAATAGTAGACGTAGAAGTTTAAACAAGTTCAAAATAATATTTTCAAAAAGTCACATTCATAGCCCTCGTGACAAGTTGAAAGATATTGGTGCACTTCTTGTTGCCGGTCAATTTGTTCTCCCTCTTTTCTTTTTTCTTTCTTTCTTTCTTTAAATTTATTCAAGGTAAAAATCATAGGTTGTGACCATGTCAAATTATTCTTATGTTGTACGACGAGGAGTGCACGTTTGTTTATTTATTTTGTAATTAAAAAATAATAATTTTGACACCACATGGTCCATTCTACCATTCGCAAAAGAAAATTTCAAGACCAATCAATAGAACGAAAATAAGTTGACCTTATTCTACTTGAAAAATAAACCAAATTTTAAATAACCACCGTGGTTGATTGTTCCTCTTGGCACTTGTAGGTTTGTTTGGGTATTTGTTTTCAATTTTCTATTCGTTTGTTTGCTTGTTTTTCACATCAATTTGACTACTAAAATTTGTACCAAAAATCATTTTTCAATACTCGAGTAAAAATAGCCATTACAAATAAGATAATGATCACTTTGAACCTTTTTCAGATCGCTAATGGGAATTAAGTTTTTACATTTTGTCCCCAAGTTAGTGATCATCAGGTTTCACACCGGCGCTGAACATCTCCCTCAGTGTCCTCTCCACATAGGCGACTCTTCCCTTCCCGTATAATCCCGAAATAACTGCCATGAAAACTACACCATTAAGCTCGATCGTTCCCTTTTCATCTCTTTCATAATCTCCATTGTTGATTCGAGATCTCCCGCTTTGAAGCATCCTTCACAAAGCGTAATGTACGTATCATTGAGAGGCCTCACACCATTCAATCTCAACTAATCTACAAGTTTCCTAGCTTCACTTGAATCTCCAACCTTGCAAAGGGTGTTTACGAGCGTATAGTAGAAACCAAAATGCGGCTTGGTACCCTTGCTCAACATCATCCGATATATCTTAATGGCCATATCAACTCTCCCATAATTGCAATACACATCGATCAAGCTGGTGAACATTAGGAACCAAACCTCTCTCGCACATTTCTTCGAGCAACTGACACGCATCATCCAACTTCGACTGCTTACATGCACAACCTGCTTGTCAAAGCACTGTAAGTATAAACATCAGGAGTACACCTCCAACTCTCCTCCATAACCTTCTTTAACCTAAGCCCCTCCTCTGGTTTCCCTCTCCGACAATACCAGTTGATCAAAGCTTTGAAGTTAGCCACACTCGGACGCAAACCCTATTAAATTTTATTAATGATCTAAACATGCTCTTAATAATCCTAGATAGTAATCAGATCAGTGCGGAATAAAAATTGGATCAAAATACGTACCTCCCGCCATTGCCGTTTTCAACACTCAAGGTTATGGATAAGTATTTCTTTTCAGGTTATGGTTCTTCTAAACCCTCACTCTCTCTCGGCAGGTATATTTCGATTCTAAATGAGAAAGCAGGCTTAGGATACCAAAACCGAATTACTGTGTCCCTTTTATGCACTCTACCCATCATAGAGCCATTCTCGGACGTGCATGTTTAGTGGGCAGTGAATGGGCGAGAATCTCGCATCTATGTTGAACGTTATGGGAGATTAAACGTGATCTTAATGGATGTAATGAATGTGGACTATAATGTGGACCATATAATTGAACGTTTTGGTTGTTACCGAAACTTTCAGAAAATCCAGAAACGGAAAAAATTCAACATTCTCCCACTTGGTCCATACATTCCATCATTCACCATGGTAAGAAACAAAATAAACGAATCATGGTGATAGATTCTCTAAAAGTGAGTATTATCTACCATGTATCACAATGTATCATGTTTCTTAATAATAGCCCATATATCTTAATGAACAACCCCTATGTTTATTCTTGGTACAAACTTTAATGATATTTCTCAAAAATAAATAAATGAATATGTGTACAAGAACCAAATGAGAAAACATCACAAATAGAGTTTCATTGAATAACTTTGTTCTTACAACGAAAATCATATAAAGGAACTAAGTCCTATTCTATCTACATGATCCTTAAATTTTAATGTGGCATGCCTTTAGTCAAAGGATCAATAATCATTAATTCAATGCTAATGTGTTCAATAACTATTGTATTATCTTTAACACGTTCTCTTATAGCTAAATACTTGATGTCGATGTGCTTATTTCAACTACCACTTTTATTATTCTTAGCCATAAAAATAGCAGCTGAATTGTCACAATATATCCTCAATGCCTAAAAATCGAATCTATAACTCTAAGCTCAAATATGAAACTCTTCATTCATACATCATGTGAGGTAGCCTAAATACAAGATACGAACTCAGCCTCCATAGTGGAAGTAGCAGTCAAAGTCTACTTTGCACTTATCCAAGATACAACTCCACCGGCTAGTATAAAAATATATCCTGAAGTTGAATTTCATGAATCAATGCAGCCAGCATAGTCTGAATCAGAGTAGCTAATCGCTTCCAGATTATCAGTTCGTCTGTACATAGGCATGTAATCTTTGGTCCCTTTAAGGTACCTCATCACTTTCTTTGTAGCTCTCTAATGGTCCATACCTGGATTACTCTGATATCTTCCCAACAACCCAATAGCAAATCCAATATCAGGTCTTGTGCAAACCTGAGCATACATTAGGCTTTCAACGACAGAAGCATAAGGAATGTTTTTCATTTGTTCCCTTTCAAGATTATTTTTCAGGCACTGGTTCAAATTGAACCTATCACACTTCATAATGGGAGCTACACTTGGTGAACAATCTTTCATCCGAAATCTCCCTAAAACTTTGTTGATATAGGTCTCTTGAGATAAATCCAGAATCCCTTGAATTCTGTCTCTATGTATCTTAATTCTAATGATATAAGACGCATCACCCATGTCCTTCATTTCAAAGTTGTCAGAGAGAAATTGTTTCACTTCATATAACAAACCTTATCATTGGATGCAAGTAAAATGTCATCCACATATAGAATAAGGAAACAAATCTTACTCCCATTGACCTTCTGGTATATACATTGATCCATAATATTCTCTACAAATCCAAATGAAGTGATAACATCATGAAATTTTAAATACAACTGACATGAAGTTTGTTTCAATCTATATATGGATTTCTTAAGCTTGCACACCAAATGCTCACCACCACTAGAGGAAAATCCTTCTAGTTGTTTCATGTAAACCTCTTCCTCTAGTTCTCCATTGAGAAAAGTCGTTTTCACATCTATTTGTTGCAACTCCAAGTCAAAATGTGCAACTAATGCTAGAATGATAAGAAGAGAATCTTTCTTAGATACAGGGGAGAATGTCTCCTTGTAGTCGATTCCTTCCTTTTGAGTGAATCCTTTAGCAACGAGTCTTGCTTTATATCTCTCAATGTTGCCTAGTGAGTCTTTCTTTGTTTTGAAAACCCATTTACATCCAATGGCTTTTGCACCATTAGGCAACTCAATAAGATCCCAGACTCCATTATATGACATAGAATTCATCTCATCTTTCATAGGATCATTTGATTCTTCACAACTCATGGTTTGTGAAAACATTTCAAGATCATTTTCTGCTCCAATATTATAGTCCAATTCTTCTAGATACACAACATAATCACTAGGTATCATCGATTTCTTTATTCTATTAGATCTCCTTAAAGTTGTATCAACATTTTCCTGAGGATCATGTTGTTCAACTGGTTGTTCACTCTTTCATACCAAATTAGTATATGTTTATTCCTTAGATACTGTCATTAAAGAAAAGAAGTTCACGGCTTTGTAGGCCTTCTACTTCCACGTGGCATTCAGTTGTTGATTTTCATGCAAATTACGTATTTGTGATATCTGTTTCACAACTTGTATGTTATGATCACAGCGTTACACCCAAAATTTTCTACAAAATCTTCAGCTCTCTTACAGTAACAGGAGGATTATGGACTACTGTGCCTCGTTGACAAAGAATTCCCTCACTTCAGGAAACTGATAAAATTATTAGCAAGGCGAAACAAGAAAAATAAGGATTTTTCATGCCTCAATGGCTTTGTTGTTCTGATTCTGACTCGAAAGTTGTCAACAAACTCGTCTTGCGGTGACTCCTGGTGCAACAAAACATCAGCGGCAAGCTAGTTTCTTCTTTTTCCATGAGGAGAAACTTCGGATTCTATACGCTTTATTTCTTCTTTGATATCTCGTAGATTGGTTCCTTTAGATTGCTGTATCCTTTCGGCAGCATTGCCGCTGATCAAGCTCACGAGATGCTTCAGGCATGAAAGATACTCAGCCTTCACCTCGCGAGCATCTGCACTTGACCTCTCAGTTCCAAACTGCAAAGCAATGTAACCCAAAAGTGTGAGCTCTATTCAGCAGATAATAAAGATAAACAAGATTCTAAATGTGACAGGATGTTATCCAATTGAGATTTTGAACGGTTACATGTAGTTATAATTTCTACTGCAAATACTGAGAAAAGTGTGCGTGTGTGTATATACATGTATATGTGTGTGTGTGTGTGTGTGCTTGTATAATTCAATCTTCACATGATTTCACATCACTGACTTGCCGCCCAAGGTACTTTGTATAACGGGTGTGTAAAATACAAAACAATTAGGCTTTGCTACAAAATTTTTCATTTATACAAGAAAATCGAAAGGGAATTTCTTTAACTCTAAGCAAAATTTTACCTTTTTGTAAGCAGAAATGCATCCTAGTAGTGCATTTTCAGCCTCAGCGATAGATGAATGATCATCCTGCCACATAATGGAAACATAGAAATAGGTCAGATAAGAAGAAGAAAATAATCCTACCGAATGCCGATCGGAAAATAAAAGTGGACTGTAGCATCTGCACATCGTCGTCTTTGACAAAAATTGCCAATTATTCAGGCTAAAAGTGTTGATAACACATCATAGGAACTAACTGAAAAATCGAAAGAACTTGTCATACAAAAGTGGGGGGAAAAAATGCAGCAGAAGAGACATGAATATTAACCTTCAACTCTTGTAACTCTTTCTTTGTGATCTCCAAGAGCCCGAGTGCATCGTATGATTGCAACTGCAAACAAATAAATCCATCCAACTTAGAATGGGAATGTCACTAGTACTAAGATGAACGGTTTTTTTTTTTTTTTACTTGAATTGCTATCTTGATATATTGATGACTTTTCACCTTCTTCAGAGGTTCTCGAAGGCTAGATTTAGCTCCACAAAACATGTGATAATTGGGTTTTTTTTTTTTTTTTTCCTATTGAGATACAGTTATCTCAAGAAACCAAGACAGAGCTACAATAATGTTAGGCGATATACTAAAAAACTTTTGAAAGCTAAAATGTGTAGTTTATACATTTTGAGCAGATAATAAGATATTTATATAGCAAATTAAACAATCATAATCTTCAGCAAAAGTAAAAAATAAAAAGTTATCATAATTATAGAATCAGAGAAACTGACCAGTCTGACTAATACTTCACGTCCATTATTTTTAGCTCCTTCAGATGCCCCATAACTTTGCTTCTTCCCACTTTGCTTCGTCAATTTATCCAAAAACTTATGTGCTATCCTAAATGGAAGAAGAGATAACAAATCTTCACGATTTAATGCAACAGAACAACAAATTCCAATAAAAATATCTTGAAGCAAATTATGCCAGTTTCAAATTACCTTTTTTTTCCCCTTTATTTCTTTAGTAAGTTTCACAGGTGACTAATAGAAAGGTGCAGAAAGAGGAATTAAAAAGAGAGAGAGAGAGAAAACATTCGGAAATGTTATAGTCAAATTAGAATATCTTCAATTGCTCAATATTGATATCAAGTATTTTCGTTCTATATGGGGCTATTTAGATAGTTTTACAAATTTGACTTGTTTCCCTATGATTAGATAGGATAGGAGTTATTATTTTAATCCTGCTTGAGACTGATTTGTGCACATATGTTAGATTAGGAAATGTGGTCAGACCGCGTACGAGGCGTCTGATCTGTAGCAGTAATCATTATGGACTTCTTAAGTGGAAAGGTTTACCCGATGAATCATATTTACAAAATGTATGTCGGTTGCAACTAAAAACAACCCACCGAGATTTTAAAATATTAAGGTCTACTCACTCTAATAATTGACACTGACTTTTAACGTAATGTCAATGAATCTTCAAAAGTCGCTTTCTTCAAATTTTCTTATTAATTAGGAAGCTCTGCAACTTCTAACGACAGGAATTTCCTATGTGCATTGAGGTTTGTTGAAACACAATTAGATTGAGATGGTCATTATAGACTGCACAAGTACAATTATAACAAAAGGAATATTGAGTGGAACATAACGTTTAAGAAAGTCACTAAAAACAAAAGAATAAACAAACCTTATGGAATCATTTAAACGGTCTTTTGCCCTATTTAGCTCAGCAATTGCTTCAGAAGTATCCGTCTTCCTTAGTCCGTTGGTCTTAAGCATTCCCAACCTAGCAAGATGAAGCATGTTTGCACCAATCTACCAATGGAGAGAACATATTATTAGCGGCTCCAGTTACAAATAATAAAGTGCACACCAGTCATGCTTTTGTGTAGATATAATTCTTAGCAGAAAGCAACAAGAGACAAGACCCGCACTTGGGATTAGTGCATACACATGACTAAGTATCCATCTTTTTCTTTCCCCCATTAGCGCATGATACGATGGATCAATAATACCATCAAAGTGGTTTGCAGGTTTGGGAGTAGGATGATGAATTAAAGTAGAATAGGGATATATTTACAAGTTTGTTGAGTGAAGCAACAAACCTGAATATGATCTTCTGGAAGTAATGTTTTCCGAGCATCAAGACACCTAAAAAAAAAGAAGAGGTTAGAATAATGATCAGGAAAAACACAACATCAACCGTTTAATTTTAGTTGCACCTTTCAAGAAGCTCTTGGGCTTCCTTTAAACTCCCTGCCGCTTGTAGGGTCAGGGCCAACCCTTCTGCTGCAATTGTCGTCTCCATCGAACTCCATCCCTGTATTACAAAAAAACTACCAACGTAAATAATTAATTATAATGAATGATAAATGCAAATGGACAAGGCAACAAGTCACATGGTAAACATAAATAACTTGACAGATCCAACTTGACCAACCCTTAAATGTTAAAAAGTTTGAAAGCCCTCCTACTAAAAGAACTAACAAGTTCCAAGAAACATATAATAAAGTGAATAAAGTGAGGTATACAAGAGAGAGACATCTTGAATAAAGTGAAAACAAACCTCAGATCACTAGTGTAGAGGATCAAAGTAACATATAATAAAAAGAGATCCAAAGTGGTAACAAGCCTTTAAGCAAGAAATTCTATGAAAGATGACAAATTAAATTTTGCGCATTATTTGACATCTCATTAATATATCCGACTCTAAAGTAACATCATCTGATAGAACTTCTGGTGGCTGCAAAATCTATGTTTTTCACTAATGAAAGTTTAAAAAAAAAAAAAGGATAATAAATAAGTAGGGAAGAGAAAATCACATGGTTCAACCTTCGTTAACTCCAGAGTATGCAGGATCTTTCTCTGTATATTCTCAGCCTCTTCAGGACGATTTGTTTTCAGATATATCTAAAGAGAAAATGATGACCAATAAACAATAAGGAAACATTTATGCTTTCACAAATCATGTATACAAGAGAAGATTGATATAGAACTACATAAGATGCATGGGAAAAAAAAAAGTTTTGTACAGTTTGCTGAGACATGAACAAAAAGGTAACATCCTAAGACAATGGAATCTATTGGACCCTCAAATGAAACAACATTATAAGAACACCATAGATTCAAATAAGGAACTCCTCAAGCTTGTTGTCAGGTCTGTAGATGTATTGGTTTGTTGATCAGAAGAAATTATATATCAATATATGCATGCTTATATTAAAAGAGGAGGAGGAACTACCAAGCAGCCTCTATTATTGAAAACGAACGGTAAAACGTCAATGAAAAAAGGGCTAAAATCAGAGCTCATTCTTTTTTCCAATTGAAAACTTTACTTTCAAGTGCAAGGTTCAAGAGATAACGGACAATTCTAAATTTACAGACCACAAGTTTTAGTTTATCATCATCCTAGACACCAAGCAGTCAACAAGATTTCAACCCAACAAAAAAAAAAGGATAAAATTTCTAATATGAAAGACAATAAAACCTGAGCAAGATAGCGCAATCTCCTGAGGTACAAGACTGATTCCACTTGGCCTCCTTCCTAGAAACTCAAACAATTGGCATCATCAACAACAAGAGAGATGCGTTTAAAGTGCAATTAAGTGAAAGTTCTAGCCACATAGCTCCCACCTCCAGTATTCTGATAGAATCCAGAATAAGAGCCTCCGCATCCTTTTCTTTTCCTTGGAGATACAGAACCTGTAGTTAAAGTTCCATTTGATCATTGTACAAATTAAAAGCTTAATTGCAGAGCATGAAAATGAGAATGCCTCAGAATCTGTTTAAGGAAAAAAAAAAATCATAATGCTGTATCTGCACAATATCCATGGCTAAGTCCCAGAACAAAAACAAAAGAGCAATAGCATTGACAGTTGAATAGCATGAAGATTCAAGAAACTACCGTTCCAAGATGATACATGGTATCCGCATAATCTGCATGATTAAGTCCTAGAACATGACCCTTTATCTGAATGATTATAAAAAGACTTTGATCACATTGGGAGTTAGAATAATAAGATTACAGCATAAGCCCAACATTATGTAAGCATGGTTGTTACCTTCAGTGCACGCTGTCCAATATTCACCAGGAGGACAAGAACGGAAGGACAAAAAAAAAATGAATGAAATTTATCAGTGATTAGCGCTACAAAATAAGAATAAATCATTCAAAAGCAACGCAAATGCTATGAATTTCGGAACTTTATGATGGAGGCATTTTCAATAGAGAAAACAAAGGAGAAGTAGAAGAATCAGAGGCTACATGTCCATGTGAAATTCCACCTTAACGATATCAAATACTTCATATTTTGGAAATTGAAAATGCGAAAAATGAGGAGCACTTAGAATGAAAGAAGTGAAATGCTAAAAATAAATCAATAAAAAAACATAAACCCCAAAACAACTTCATTGAAAATCAATATATGCCTACATCTTAATTTTCTGGTAGTTATGCCTAATAGTGAAGAAGATTAATCTTAAAACATAATATAACAAATTAAACTTCGAAAATATTGAATGCGTGTATTGTTCATCAAATATGTTTTTCCATCACCTCATAGAATTTACGAGCTTCTTCCAGCTTCCTCCATGCTAGGTAGAATTGCCCAAGGTTATGAAAGGCAGAACCAACTCTGAGAAACAAGAATATAGTGCCAGGAGAAGAAATTAACAACACAACGTGTCAGCAAAAGCCTCTGGTTGAAACAAATTGAAGTCCTTTAAAGTTATCTCTGAAAACAACAACTTTAGTATCATAAAGAAGCTTAAGTGTTATCTCTCCCTTACACTTTACTGTAACTGCATCATACCGTATATCGTCAGGACCAAATGCTTCCTCTAGTATGTTAATTGCCTCCAAATACAACGGCTCTGCCTTCTCAAATGCTTTAGTCACCCTATACATCTCTGCCTGAGAAAGAGAATTACGAAAAAATGACTATGCAACAGAGAGAATACAGTACACAAGTTTAAAAAATAAAAATAAAAAAGAAATGGCCCGCCAAATAACTTCTACAGTTATTAACCCATCCATATAATAAAAGAGCCTTGCTCCAGAGCCAGATAACACCAAGAAGGGCGCTTACAAACTACTACACACATTCCCTAAAATCAAAGAGACTCGCATGTGCAAGGAATAACCCATCCGATGCTAAGTAAACTAGAGCCAATTGACAATATAAAGACAGTTCCGCAAAGAAAACACGAACAAGGAGATAAAGGCATGAGCGGCCTTTTCTTTTTGAAAGACATCACGAATATGAAACTTACAAGGACGAGACACTTTTATTTTAGCAGGAAGCCAGTCAATACGGAATCTAAGGGCTGCAGAGATAGTACTTAGTTGGTAATTCTTTTGACTTTTTAGATTGGAAAGAGCTCGAAAGAAAAACAAAAATGAAACACAAGGAAGAAAATAAACCACTAAGGAATGGTGTTTCATTCACCCATACTTAACATACTTAGTGCTTTGATAGGAAACTGTTTTTAAGTAAATAAAAGTGTTTCTGACTATCTGATGTATTCCTCAGGTTGTGTATTGTGCAAACAATGTTTAGGAGAAATTTACCAGTTGACCAGTTCCATTAATTAATGTGATGAGCATGTATAGTAACAAGAATACCAGATTGTTGCAAGCTGATGCAACATGTGGATCTCTCTCCCCAAACCCTTCTTTAGCTTCTTGCAGAGCAGAAAGGAAGAACCCTTCAGCTTCGTTCAATTTTCCCTATAAAGAAGAGGAGAAAAACAAAACAAAAATCAAAGGTGTTTTCTGCTTTTCCATTAAAAAGAAAAAGGGACACAAGACGAAAATTATTTAAAAAAGAAAAAATAGCTTGCCTGCATAAATAAATCCCTCGCGTGATCTGTAAAAACCCTCCACTTAGATGTATGTACATTGGATACAATAGAACCATCCTCAATTTTGCGCAGTCCAATGATGTCATTATCACCCCCTTCAGTGTCGTTTTTATGATTTTCTTCTGTTGACACTTCTTTTGCTAAGACAGGGCTCGTATTTATTCCCAGAACTAGTGCTGCATATATGATCATAGTTAAAAACACCTTCCAGCCAACAATGCAACTTCAAAGTTAAACAAGAAAAGGAAAGGGTAAGCTGTGTAGTCCCATATCGCTTGGGAATGGATATATGTGCTGGTTCATAAGTGAAGAGACCCACCCCCTCCTAATGGTATGAGACTTTTTGGGGTGAGCCCAAGAACAAAACTATGTGGGCACGAGGTCCAAAGCGGACAATATCATACCAAAGAGAGGCATTGGTCATTACAAGGCTGCACATTCCCCACAAGATTTCCCGCCTAATACATTGAAAGTGCAACTACATAGTTGCTTTGCCAAACCGGCAATCATGGCACATTCATTTCAGAATTAAAATGTCCCATGAACGCTACAATCTTTACATCTTCAAACATTCAGCCTTTCAAACAATAAAATGCTTATTCCGAATTTGAATTCAATAAAAGCACTTGAAGCCCCCAGACAGACAGACAATTTAATCAGGGAATCATAAATTGCGAGATGAACTATGTGATACTTGCCAAAAAGTCGTATCCACATAATCCTAACCCATAGCAACAATTTGCTCAACAGTCAATAACCTATCCATTCTTTTCTTAACAAAATCCTAATCTCAGCGAAGTATCACCTAAAATATCTTCAAAATCCAGTACATATAAGAACGATCAATGCAGAAGTGAATCAACCAACCTGAAAATATAGAAACATATACATGAAAACGTCACCAAGAATACTCAAGTTTTTGTGTATACAGTCGTATGGCAACTATCAGTACATTTGGTAACAACTACTTATAGCATAAGCATCCGTTGCTCAGGAAAAAAAAAAAAAAAATCCTAAAAATGCCACAACGAATCATTGGAGCTCAACATCGAAACTCAAAAACAGTGATTTTTAGGAATTACATAAAATTCGTTAAAAAAAAAAAAAGAAGAGAGAGAAGAGACTACTTGCGCAGAAATTCATAACAACATACGGTCGCATAATTCACAGTAATCATCGAAACCAATTATGATAAAAAAAAAATTTTAATCTCAATTAAGAATCCGAATTTTTTTAGATGGTATATTACCTGCATTTGCGGATAGAAAAAGCCATAAACGACGAGAGTCGGCGTGATTGAAGCTCCAATTATGATCCTCAGAACCACCTCCATGATTAAATATCTTCCTTTCTGCAACCAAAAAAATAAAAATAAAAAAAGTTAGGCTGTTAAGAAACAAAACAGTTTGTTCATAGTAATTTTGGTGCTTCCATTGTTGGATTGAATTAGAGCAGACAAAAATGGTTGAACAAATTAAAATGAAAAAAGGAAGCGTGAGGAGTGAGTGATTTGGGAGGTACTGGAGAAATGAGAAAATTGGGAGCGAAATCGACTTCGAATCAAGTTTAATGCTGCTTGCCGCGGAAACATCTTTCTATTTCTTTCTGTGCCTGTGTCTGTGTCTGTGGTCGAAACTTTTGAAAGTACCGTTTAATTCTTTAGACTTCGTTGGAGGAAAGAGGATACAAACGACGGAGAGGAGGATTGGTGTTTGGTACGTGTGTTAAGTTGTGTGTCTAGTTTTTATAGCAAAAGGATCAAGTTTTTAAAAAAATAGGTAAAAGACTTTTTTTTTTTTAATAATTAATTAAGAATTTATTTGACATTTACACTTATTTTAAATTAAACTGTATTTTTTTTCATCATGTTTTTTATTTTTTTAAAAAAAAAATTTTATCTTTTCTGAAAAAATCAACAAAAATTACTATTCAAACTTAAAAATCTCAACTCAATTCAAACTCAACTCAGTCACCAAACACCCCATAATTTTCTTGAATTATTAATCACACATAATAATTAATCATGATTGATTTTAAGTTAATTATCAATTAATTATAATATATATAACTAAATTTCATGATTAATTATTGATTGACTATTAGTCAATCAATAATTTTCATTGTCGTTCACTAATTGATCATTAATCAATTACTGATTGAGCAATCTAAAAAATGACAAACGGTTATTTTTTTAAAAAAAAAAAAATTAAGTCATTTCTTAGACTAGGTGATTAAAAAATATCACCCAGTCTAATTTTCCCTTTTTTTTTTTTTGTAACAATTAGAATCAAAATTTCTAACTTATTTTTGTTTTTATTAAACTAGTTTTTAAAAAGTCAAAATGATTTGAATTCAAAAATTCAACTCCAATTAGTATACCAAATGTAAGTTTAGAGATAAAAAGTGTAAAATTTTAAAAAAAATTTGGAAAAAATATCAATATAAATATTGTTTTGTTCGTCTTAAAATTTTATGCAATTAAAAAAAGCAACTTCATTTCGACTTATATATGCAAAGTGAATGACTTTTAAAGTTTAAAATTTAAAGTTACAATTTGCACTGTGAATAGTGAAATTGAGTTAACTTTACAGAAGAAGATATAAAACTGAGTTAAATTTTTTCAATTTGAATGAAGACACCAAATGCATGCTATGTTTTTCAATAAAGGGTCGAAATTTTATAAACAAATCATTTTTTCTTTTAATCAATTACTAATACTGATTTCTCATTAGTTTATCTATACCTTTTACTGATAGATAATAGACACAATCATTTTTATAATAAAAAATCTATTATTTTATTTAAATAAGTGTTTAAAAATTGTATATTTGTCTAATTTTTTATTGTATTATGCGTGATTCCCTTGACATCCCTATTAAATAGTTCACCAGTTTTTATGAATTCATGAGCAGTAAATAATTATAAATAATAAATAAATAAATAAATAAAATTGTAAATGGACAAACTAATTGAAGTAAATCTAAATTTGGAGATCAATACCGATCATTTTTCATTTATAGGTTCTTCGTTTTGGCAGATGATCAAATTGAGGAATTTATTTTTGATGCGAGCAAAACAAACAATGAAAATTACTCAAAAACAAAAAAAAAACAATGAAAAAAGTGTCAAAATATTTTCACAATTACTTTGTGAGGTGTATGGTTGTCATCCTTTATATTATTCGTATAAACATTAGGCCGGGGACCTAAACTTTATATGTGTACCGTATAGCCGGAGCTAGCTATTAATGGGCATATAACAAAAATTATAATTTTATGACTTGAGATTCAACAAAATTTTAAAAAACGATTAGCCAGCGTGAAACACTTTAAAAGAAAGGAAAAATCTGTCACAAGACTACATCTACGGAAAACAAATGCATTAAATACCATCAAACTTACCATAATAGCAATCAAAGGAAAACAAGTTTAGCTGGTAAGAGAAGAAGTTCAGATAAGAGCTCTTAAATTCGAAACCTAAAAGTATTTTTTAAGTAAGAGTTATAAATCACATATCATAAAATATAAAAAGAGAAAGATATATTATACCTATTAAATTAATCCCATATCGATCGTGAAATAAATAAGTTTCTTATATTCATCCTTAAAGATCTCCTTAGTCGCTATATCTGATTCTTTGTGATGCTTATTAGCAACCTAAGTTACTTGACAACATATCAATTTTATTTAATCTTTTTCAATTTATTAAGATAACTTCATATATGACAGCAAAGCAGCTCTAGCAAACATAGATAGGAATTAATAAAAACTGAAAGTATTGTTATAGCTTTGGTGCCTGCTAAAGTAGATTGCGAATGAAATAGGCTCCAAAACATGCTTAATATGACTAGGAAGTTTGTTTCTAGTCTCCAACTGTATATAATCATATAATAAAACAATACTTATTAATCTGAACTAGATCAATGGAAAAGCTGCACATTTGTCTGCAAACAATTATCTCTATGAATTTCTATGTAATAATTCGATAGTTTATCTGTTTAGTTTCTGAATTATGTACATTCTATAATTTTGATTTTTAAACTTTGATTTTAGTAAATTTGATTCTGAATTTTTTATTTTTGACAGTTTTAGTCCTTGATATTGAAATTGAATAACTCTTTATATAGGTGAAAGCAAGGGCAAAATTATCCGAATTCTTCTTATTTTAATTGTATTTAAGTCTGACGAGAATAATATTCTACAACTAATAATTTATTTATTTTCAAATCAACGCATTTATTGTTATCTATTATTTGATTGACTGATACTTTATATTGGAATGGGTGAAGAGTCAAACGTTTTGACAATTCCTCCTGGGAGGATGAATGATAACATGAAATTTTACCTAAATATTTACACTAAGTATAAAAATTTCATGCGTTCTCTTATTAAACCATTAAAAGCGAGCCCTGAAGTTTCTGGATTGTTCTAACTACATAGGTAGCAAGCTACAAATAAGTAGTATAATATTTCACCGGTTTTACTGAATTCACGAGCAGTAGATAATAAAAAATAAAAATCATTGTAAATAGACAAACTAGTTGAAATAAATCTAAATTCGAAGGTCAATAGAAATTATTTTTCATTTATAGGTTCTTTGGATTGGTAAATGATCAAATTAAGGAATTTAATTACGACGCGAGCAAACTTTCACAATTATAGATGAGGAGTATGGTTGTCATCCTTTATATTCTTCTCATAAACCTAAAGTTATTACCTAAAGTATAGTTGGAGCTGATAGAGGGCATACAACAAAATTATTTATAATTCTTATTGCTTGAAAATTAGCCAGAGTGAAACACTTTAGAAGAAAGGGAAAAAAAAAAAAAAAAAGTCACAAGACTACATCTACAGAGAACAAACGGATTAAACACCATAAAAATTTTCCAAGTATAGTTCTCAATGTTAATAACTCGATGTTAATTGGGTTAGTTTTCCCGTTAAATGTAGTCGGCCTTTAAGTTCATGTCGTTTATCGAAGTTATTTGTCGTTCCTATGGTTGATAATTGATATTGTTTTATGATGCATCCTATAGTTGACCCTGTAATTTCACATTTTCAATCGATGAAGTTGTTTTCTGTTCATCGTCGTTTCTAATGTTGATGTCCTTTTTAAGTTGTCGTTTATTTATAATATCGTCGTCTAGTTTATTATGCGTTTATCAAGTTGTCGTCATTTCTCTCATCTATTTTCCTATCTGGCGGTCATATATAGGATTAATTGTCGTTTTTCCATTGCCTGTTGTTTTTACCTTTGATGTCGTCTAATAAAGTTTGATGTTATTATAGTTTCTGTCGGTGATGTCTCTTTTACTATATCACCTCTACTTCCAAACATTTTAAACGTGTTAAAATCATTTAAAACCCATTTAATATGTGTGAACTGTAAAATTGAGGCGTTACTCACATCACACTTATTTACTTTTAGATTTTAGATACAAGATAACTACAACTATATGAGTAATTTCCGTGCTTCTTCTTTCATGTAAAAATAGTCTACTAGGATGGCGCGCTAGCAACTTCACATTTTTATTGACGCTAACAGAAATAAATTACTATATATGGAATACCACTTCTAGTATAGCCAGTAATAAATCAATTGAATTATATATATATATATATATATATAAGATACAAACACGTTAAAATTTGGATCAAGTATGTTCGAGTTTCTCACCCCAATGTTGAAAATGGTAGCAAGAATAGTAAAAATAATAATGAAAAAAAAAAAAAAAAAAAAAGAAAGGGATCAAGTATAGAGTCACAAGACTTGTCTCCAAACAGGCTAGGAATTTAATACAGTTGATGAACGACCAGCAACCTCCACCTATATTTCAAAGACCAAAATTAATGCCAACACTTTGTATGCTTCATCATGATCATCACCATCACTACACGGATGTCACCATCACCCTCGTGAATGCATGACATGATTCCACCGCGGCCGACCTGTCGCCGCCATAACAACAGGCAGGACACGTCGGTCGTCCTCCGTCCCCCGCCGCCGACCTTCCAAGAAATCCCTCGTCGCCGTCTCCACCACATCTTCCCTCGCGCCACACACGGCCGCCGCGTGCCTTATCAAAAACCCTCTCAAACTATTCGTTTTCTTCACATTATTCTTCTTCTTGTTATTGTTCTTCATCACCACACTATGATCATCACGATCGGCATCCGAGAACGAATTTTTTCGACGAAAATCCTTGTTGTCTGAGTATTGATCTATAAGAGAATCTAAGTGCCGAGAAATGCTTTGAATCTCATATTCATCGAGAAGAGACACATTTGTAGTGGTTTGTGTATTACTTTTTGAATAATTATGACCAAGTAGAATTTGTCCTTCCTTGGCTTTTGATCTCATGGCTTCTAGCTTGTACCGAGACGGCCTAGGGACATGGCGAGGCCTTGCCGCGTCGTACTCACGCGCCGGGGTTCCTTCCGATCCC
Source organism: Ficus hispida (assembly GCA_025413025.1). Classification (NCBI taxonomy): domain Eukaryota; kingdom Viridiplantae; phylum Streptophyta; class Magnoliopsida; order Rosales; family Moraceae; genus Ficus; species Ficus hispida. The sequence continues at coordinate 12,848,187 of CM046363.1, forward strand.
GATCCGTGCTGGTACCATGCCCATGCCGCCGCCTTGACCGCCGCCGACTCGTCGGTGCTCCCTCTTGGTCTTTTTTTCTCCATGGATGATCAGGAGCTAGCTAGGAGGAAAGGAAAGGTGGAAATGGCATGAGAAAGTAGTACATATTTGCATTTTATAATCAGTAGGTTTTTAGTTTGGTGAGAATATTTATATGTGGGAGAATTTAGTTCCACGTTATAGAAGAAAAAGACGAGGATTAATAAAAATAAGTAATATTACTTGTTTAATTCTAAGCCATTTATTTGGATGTGGAGTCTAAACGTTAATCAAAGTTTGAAATAGACAATTCTATTAGCGAGTACTCATTTTCCTAAGTGAAATTATGTTCTTATCATGGTTTCTTTCTTTCTCTTTTTTTTTTTTTTTTTTTTTCCGATGTTAACATCGCATTTTCTTAGGATGTGCTTGAGAGGTCCCAAGGAATATGCAACGTATATATATATATATATATGTCTAGTCATAATCATGGAGTTAAATTATAAATATATATATATATATATATTTTTTTCCCTAACCATGTGCTTCGTGTTTTGTAAATTGTCAAAAATGTGTCATGTGGATGATAACTGAGAACGTTAACCATCAATTCTATAAATGGCTGCTCCTTTCGAACTAAATGCTCATGATGGCCATAATCATGCCCATCATGTGAAAGTAAGAGATCGTAATTATTATGTGGGGCACCATATATACATGTATCTATGTATATACATACATACATATACATATATATATATATACGCAATCAGTTGTTTCTGCTATATATGCTCATATGAACTATAAAGAGGTAAAGTCGATCTTTCAGGCTCTTATCCTTGGATTTATTCTCCAAGGAATGTGGAGGAAATTGACACAAGAATTGGATAATTTGGATTGAACGCATTTAGCATATAAGATATATGTAAATCAGTGCCATGCATATAAGTAACTGATAGCCTTTAACTTAACTTACATTTAGTTTATGGTGGAATAAAATTTTTAGGTTGGAGTTGTTTGATTTTTAAAAATTAGTTAAATTTTTAATTTTTCAAAAAAAAAATATATTAAAAAAAAATACAAAATATAAGTTGAAAAAGTTTAATTTCAACCGGTGAACGAAACGCACACTTAGTCTAAACCAGTACTAGGTACTATTTAAGAAAATTTTTAATCACCTGCTTCATGTTTTTTAAACTGTCAAAAATTATTTATAGTCGGAATTTTAAATTAAAGCATTCGCAACTAGCTACACCAGTGAATTTGGGCTGCACTAGACGGACTGGGGCCGGTCTGTGACCTGTCTCTGACAATCATCAACAATGGGCCACCAGACCCGACTCGTATAAACAGGTTGGCCCGACCCCTATACCTAAGTCTTGGGCCGAGGTTCTATTCCACAAGTGAGGGCTGCCAGTAGTCCTTTTTTTTTTTTTTTTTTTACATTTTAACCAAAACCATATTGAAAGGCAATTTACCTTGGCGAGAAAGAGATAAATAACATTTTTACATAAATAACGGTAGTAATAATTAACATGTTTTAAAAATATTTAGAGTAAATAACGGTAAAAAACTAGTAATTATTTTTTTTTAAAATGCTCTTTATTATAATTTCTGTTTTCGTCATTATAAATAGAGAGTCAGCCTAGATCGGAGGTGCCAAGCTATAGGACCGAGATGGGATGGTGACTTTCCTTAATCCTACCCCACCTGCTTCCTCATGTAGGGTAGTCCAACCCCCGTCTATGTTTCTCTTTTTTTCAATGCCGTCATTTCTTAAGGCTACTCGCCTTCAAGTTCAAGTCGTTTCTCAAAGTTATTGTCGTTCCCAATATTAATGTTGTAAGAGGTCATCTTTGTTTCTTAACTATTTTTGTAAAGGTATATTACAGTTGCAATAGTTGGATTTGTTTTTCCGTTCATAGTCGTTTCCTCCGTCGATGTCGTTTTTTCTATTTTTTTCATTTGCTAATGTTATTGTCGCCCATTCTGCTGATGTCGTTTATAAACATGTTGTTTCTCTAGACCTTTTCTTTCCTTTTTTATATTTCACTGTCACATGTGACATGAATAGAAAGTAATCGTTGTTTATTCATTACACGATGTTTTACTTTGATGTCGTTTCTGAAAATAAATGTCGTTTTGTGCAATGGTTGTTTTGGTCATTCTGTATGATCACATCTCCTGTGTGATCGCCTTGCCTCCTTACATATTTCTCCCAAGTTCTCACCCTATCACTTATCTGTGTCAAATGACACTTCTGTTAGAATAAAGATATCATTTTTTATTTACGGGGTGTTTTTTTTTTTTTTTTTTCAACGTACTAATGGAGATCTTTATAACGGAGCTCTTTTTTTATTATTTCTTTCTTCCTGTGATTAAGTCATCGTGGAAAAAGGCCAAAATATTGCTCACGATCACAGATTTCATCCCAAAGTCACTGTCACTTGTGTTGTTAGCACTCGACTTGAGTTACTGAATTCTTCGGTTAAAAAAGGTTACCCATGCTACATCTCAATGTTGTTATGGAGCATCTAGAAGCGGACACTTTTTTTTTTTTTAATCAGCAATTAGATTTGAATTGATATATACCTAATTCAAAACCATATTTCACTTCTATATATCTTATAAATATGTAATAAGAATTTTTATGATATGACATCTTATTTTGTATTATCAATAATGACTGTTGTTTTAGTTATTGGATTAAATTTTTAAAGATCTGATATATTATCGAAGTAATTATATATCATATACTTTGAATTTTTAATATGAATACTTATAGATCACACCATTAACATTTTAGTTGTTAAAAAAAAAAAAAAAATTTAGCTGATGGATTGCTTTGCTTGAAAAGCCCTACGTTTTGGACTTCAGTAAAGAGAGCTCTATTGCTTTATGTTAATTCTGATTTACAAATTAATAATTTCTCTCGCTTAGAGGCAGAAAAATATGAAGTTATTTGGAATGATATGGAATGCAATTATGTTGCCGAAAAGGTCAAAGTAAAATATCATTCGACAAATTAACTGTTACATCAAGTACGTGTATGTATGTGTGTCTTACGTTATTGGAACGAGCAATTCCATTTCCATGGGAAAAAAAAAAAAAAAAAAGAAAACAAAAGGAGAAAAAGATCACATAATCCAACAAAATAATGTTAAATCAAATAAATTTCTTTCAATTCTTAAGCCATGATTGAGAATACGAACCGCTAAATAAGTTAGAAAAAAAAGTTGGAATCTTGGCCCTGGTATATCATCTAGCAAGAATATTTTAGTGGTCAAGCATTAGTTTTGTACCACACAAGAGGAAATTTGATCACATTCCAAAGATCAGACTCTTCATATGAGATCCATCGTCAACGAAAACGACACTGAACAGTTGAAGCAAGTTGGATGGGAAGTGTAAGGTAAAAGCGTGAACAAAACAAAGATGTTAAAAAAAAAAAAAAAATTTAAATTTAAATTTTGCAGAAAAACGACAAAAAGATTGCATTTTAGTCTTTCACGGTTCCAAGTTGTAAACCAGTAACGAGACAAGCAAGAGCTGAGCCAGCTTCTTTCTCATTGTTACTGTCAATGCCACCATGTGGCAAACATCTTAAAAGTTATTATCAACTTCCATTGTCCCCAACACTTTCTTACGTGAGGCAGTTCAATCCAGTTCATATTTCTCTTCTTCTTCTTTTTTTTTTTTTTTTTTTTTTTTCTTTTTTGCAAGAGTTAGGTGGTCTAAATCTACGACTCTAGATGTCCTAAGTCACAACTACAAGGAATTTGCATGATAAATAAAATACCAGTTAATTTCAAAAATATGTGCTCCTTGTTCATTCGGTGGGCACCCGTTATACGTCATCGTTTCCTAAGGTTCCTCGCCTTCAAGTTCATGTCGTTATCAAAGTTATCATTGTTTCTCATGTTGATGTTGCAAGAGGTCATTTTTTGTTTCTTTTTTTTTTTTTTTTTTTTTTTTTTTTTTTTTGTAAAGGTATTATAGATTTCATAGTTGAATTTGTTTTCTGTTCCTAGTCGTTTATTCGGTTGTTGTCGTTTTTCTAGTTTGTCGTTTGTTAACGTTGTTGTCGCCTACTTAGTTGATGTCGTCTACAAACATGTCGTTTCTCTAGACTTTTCTTTCATTCTCTAATTCATTCTTTTTTTTTTTTTCAATGTCACTTGCGACATGTATAGAAAGTAATCGTCGTTTATTCATTGCAAGATGTTTTACTTTGATGTCGTTTCTGAAAAAAATTGTCGTTTAATGCAATGAGTGTTTGGTCATTTCTGTTTTGGTTATAATCATACATCTTCTGTTGTTGATGTCTCTTAAATTATTCTTCAATGACATCTCCTGTGTGATTGCCTTGCGTCCTTACATGTTTCTCCCAATTTCTCACCCTATCACTTATCTGTGTCAAATAGCACTTTTGTTAGGAAATTCTTTTACTTTTGTTATTAAAGAGGACTGTAAACTTATAAACATTTCATGTTTTTTCCTTTTTTTTTTGTTTTTCCTGCGAATTAATTCATTGGGGGAAAAGGCTAAAATATTGCTCACGAACAAATTTCATCCCAAAAGCCACTGCCAAGCTCTCAACTTTAGTTCCTGACTTCTTCCATTAAAAAAGTCTACCCATTCTACTAGTCAATTTTGTTTCGTCATGGTGTGGAAAAAAGCTCCATTCCTCACCATTATGGTCCATCTAGAAGCGGACTTTTTTTTGTCCCCCGTTTCTTTTTCTTTCATGGAATATCTAGAAGTAATAGTGGAATTTTCCTAACCATTTTCATATCTTTAGACTATATGTAACGAGAATTTATACGATAAAGATAGTTTATTTTGTACTATCATTTGTTTTAATTATTCGATTGAATTTTTACGATATGATTTATTATTAGCTTAATTATGTATCATGTATCATGAATGTATAAAATGAATATTTATAAATCACACAGTTAATAAATTAATCTTTCGATATTGTAAAATAAGATGTCCTATAATAGAAGGATCCTAAACGAAATGAATTTTTTCTTGGCTTGTTTTAGCTGTTAGTCCAACGTCTTGGACTTCGTTTAGACAGAACTCTATTACTTTCTGTTAATTCTGATTTATTAATTAATAATTTCTTTCTCTGAGGGGAAAAAAGAAGTTATTTGGAGTACACGGAATGCAATTCTGTCGCTGAAAAGGTCAAAATAGAATATCATCGGACAAAATGCTACATCAAGTATGTGTTCTTTTGTGTATTTTACGTCCTATTCGAAATGCTGGGCACAATTCCATGAAAGAGAGAGAGAGATCACATAATCCAACAAAAAAAAAAAAAAAAAAAAAGAAGAAGTTGGAATCTTGGATGTGGAGGATCATCTAGTAAGAATATTTAAGTGGTCAAGCATTAGATTTGTACCACACAAGGAAAATTCCACAATCCAAAGATCAATGGACTCTTCGAAGGAGACTAGTTCAGTTGTCCGCATCACCATCCACAATCAATGAAAACGACACTGAATAGTTGAAGAAGTGTAAGGTTAAAGCGTGTAAAAAACAAAATATTTCAAGACTTTTGCAAAAAACGACAAAAAGATTGCACTTTAGTCTTGCACGGCTCCAAGTTGTACACCAGTAACGAGACAAGCAAGGGCTGAGCCAGCGTCCTCATTGTTGCTGTCAATGCCATCATTTGCGAAACTTCGTAAATTACTATCAGCTCCTGATTTTTCACTTTGAAGAGGAGTTTGACCTTTCTTTCTTTACACACTCATGGTGTGTTTAGCAAATTCGGAATAGATAGTAATTGGAAGAGGGGTGGGGGGGGGGGGGGGTTGGGGTGGGATTGTGATTACATGCATAATCTGACAGAAAATCCACGTCCGAAGAATAAAGGTCAATTCGGCTCTCGCACAAGTTTAAAGAGACGATCCTATTCTCTTTCCATTCATATCTGTAAACATGCCCTTTAAAATCTAGACCAGAATTTCATTTCTAAAGAAACAAGATTAGAGCATATTCCATTCAAGCAATACAGCAGACGATGAACTGGACTCATATTTGGTCATTCCCCAAAAGCAGGAGCCAGCCATTTCATAATGTATTTATTAGGCCATTATTCAACAAAAAGGGCAGAATCACGAGACAAGGAAACAATAAATTCACCTTGCTACTTAAAGGACACGATGAAAATGACAGAGCGGGGGTTGGGGGAGAAGCTAATCTAGTGCGCTAAAGGCATGAATTCTACTAAATGGATCCTATGAATGTTTTTCTTGCCCGTATACTGGGAAAAACATGTAGCGAAGGTGAATGGACCATGGCATTTTATGGCTTCCACAGGATGGTGGTTTCCGCAATCATGGAAGTGACAACATATGGGTCCATGTTTGAAGCAGGTCGCCTGTCTTCAAAGTAGCCTTTGCCTTCCTTCTCTGTGTCTCGGCCAACTCGAATGGATGCACCACGGTTTGCAACACCCTGTCAACAATAAGTGGAATGTAAGAAGGCATAATCTTCAATGAGTCATATTAGAATGCATAAAAGCCAAACCAGAAGTTCAACTCTGAAGGACAAATTAAGCCATAACAATACGAAGAACTATGAGACAAAAATTTGCATTAACATGTCTAGACGTGAAAAAATGAAGATAAGATTCTTTACCCATAAGAAGGTGTTGATGTCAGCAGTTTCATGTCGCCCAGTGAGACGACGCTCATTGCCTTCTCCATATGCAGCAATGTGCTCCTTGTGCCTCAATCCCAGCTTCTCAATCGCCTTCTTGATGACCTCATATCCTCCATCCTTTCTCATGGACTTGGTACTGAAACAAAATTGCGCATTTCACCTTTAATAAAGAAACACTACCATAATAGATCACTAAATAATGGAAGAAATCATTAAAATATTCTGTTGAAAACAAAGAAGTGAGAAACAAAACCTGTAATTTGTGTGAGCACCAGCTCCATTCCAATCACCCTGGTGGTACAAGGTAAAAGAAAAGGAAAAGTAAGACCCAATCTTTGTAGCAGTGATCAAAAATTGCATAGAGATATGCAGCTAATTGTACAGAGAAAGAAGGAAAAACACCAAAAAAAAAAAAAAAAAAAGCCCACGGTGAATCCAAAATGGAGGAAATAACTTTTACCTGGATTGGCTTTGGATCAAAGGAAAGGACCACTCCAGCAATCTCAGTAATCCTCTGTCAGCACAGGAAAAAAAAAATGCATTCAATTGGACGGGAAAAAAAATAATAACAAGAAGTATCAGTAGTAATGGTTCTTATTGAGAATGTTAAGGTACCTCAAGAATGTAACGAGCAACCCACAATTCATCTCCAGCAGAGATACCAACAGAAGGACCCACTTGGAATTCCCACTAGAAAATAGAATCACAAAAATCAATAGTTTCGTACTTAAATATTCAACAAAAAATATACCAAAATAAGGAAATGATAAAACGTCAGACGTTCAAATACAAAATTTGTGATCTTTTACCTGTCCTGGCATCACTTCTCCGTTGATACCACTGATGTTGATACCAGCATACAAGCAAGCCTTGTAGTGAGCATCGACAATGTCACGCCCAAAGGCCTTGTCAGCACCAGCACCACAGTAGTATGGTCCCTGTTAAGCAATGGGCAAAATCCTGATCAGAACAACGGTAAGAAGTGGTATTCTCCAACAAACCAAAGCATCAGAATTTTCAATCATATATAAATCCCATAACTTAATCCCAACATTCAACTAGATGGAAGAGTCATTTCACCAAATCAGTAATCACAGGTACAGAATAAGAATAGGGCACAATATCGCGCCCCCTTTATCTACTCTGTTTGATGCCCATAATAGTTGCCAAAAGAATCTTTGCAGTCAATAAGGCAAAACACAAGACATGATTTAAAAAAAAAAAAAAAAACATAAAGTGGTAAGACCAACATCTCAAGACTCAAAAGGAGGACAAAGTTGTCACCTGAGGGCCAGGGAAACCACCGACGGGCCACCCGATGGGCCACTTGACATCTTTCTGCAGCAAGGTGTACTCCTGCTCAATTCCATACCTGTTTCCAATAACACATTGCTCAAACATCAATAACTTCAACCCCAAAAGAAAAATCACGGAACAGAACGACTACACAGGATTCAACACTTGATGATAAGAAAGCAGCCTGAGCAGAAGAAAATACCAGGGCTCTTCAGCAACAACATTCTGGTGGCTAAAAATCTTCGCGGCGGCATGTCTCTTGTTCGTTGGAATAGGTTCTCCAGCTGGAGTGTAGGCATCGCACATGACCTAACAAAACCAAACCATCAAAACACAACGGATTAGCGACGATGACATGCTATAAACTCGATGAATCCGGTGCAAGACTTGAACTCGAGATAACAAAAAGCTAACTTACCAGTATATTGTTGCCTCCCCTGAATGGGTCCTTGAAAATTGCTTGAGGGCTAAAACATAACAACACAAAATTGTTACAAAACTACTCTTATTGATAGAAGATGGTACACAAATGATTAAAAATAGTAAAAAAAAAAAAATGAAAAGAATCTTACTATATAATCACTTCACTGTCTTCTCCAGGCGCTTGGCCTGTGCTGGAACCATCATAGTTCCACTTGGGAAGCTTTGAAGGATCACTAACTGGTCCAGAAAGAGTCTGCAAATGCCCAAAAACAATAATTATATATATGTGAATATTTGAGAGATTAAGCCACCAGAAAAAAGAAAAAAAAAGTCTGGAGAATTTCTTACTCTTGCTTTGCTTCTGATATCCATGCCAGATCCACCGATCCTGTTGAAGAATATGAAGATAACATTAGGAAAGTATACAACTTTAGGAAAATCAAAATGAAATGAAGAATTTCGTTTACGCTAATAGCAAAAAAGTAATTTACCAAAAAGTAATTTACAGATCGGTAAGCAAACAACAGAAAAATGGATCACAAAGAATAACTCAAGAATCATTAAAAATAATATATATATATATATGTATATGTATATATGTGTACATATAATAAAGCAGAACTCCACTAAAAAGAAAAAGAAAAACAAAAATCAATATAAAGTAGTATTGCTCTGTTCTCTTTTTTTCCCCCTTTATTGGTTCAGAAAATTGAACAAAAATACAACTCGATTTGAGATACTTGTGAACTAGTGATCAATGAAAACGAACACAAAACCATAAGAAACAAATTCAAATATTATATATACACATGAATATATGAAACCGACACCATCAGAAGAAGGATTTCATCAGAGAGTAAAGCATAGAGACAAGAAAGTCAAAAAACAAACACACAAAAATCAAAGAAACTTCCTCGTTTCTCTTTCATTTCATTTTCTCGGCAACCAAACAGAGACAAATGAGGAACACCGAACACACACACAGAGGCACAGCCATGGATCACGGCGAGTACGCACGGTAACAAAGTGCAGAGGAACACACAGGATCACGTAACTAACGCATGGAAAACGAGAAAATGATAAATAATAAATAAATAAATAAATAAGAAGAAGAGAGGACTCTAACCATATGTACTCAGCGATGATCTTCTCAGTGGTGTCTGAGAGATTGAGGTTCAGGAGACCTGAAAGCAGCGACATATTTTGCACTCGCAGAAAGCTCAAGAAGAAGAAGAAGAAATCCCTGTTTCTCTCTCCTTTGATTCTATACAGAGATTATAGGCAAGAGGAGGTTCTGCTCTCCTTATATAGCGCGGCTGTTACTGGTTTTTTTTTTTTTTTTTTTTTTTTTTTACATTTTTTTTTGTTGAATTTTTTTTGGGGACATATTTAGTTCTTTAATTAAGGGTAAAATTAATTGATTTTTTAAAAATTAGTTATAATTTTTATTAATTTTTTTAAAAAAATATAAAAATTAAGGTGAAAAAATTGAGTTTCAATTCAAATACCTAACAAAAGCTTAGTAATTAGTTAATTCGCTTAAATAAATTCATTTTTTTATTATTTTGGTTTTTTAAGGGGATTTTGTAATTGTTGTGTTCGTTTTGTTTTTTGTTTTCAATGGTAAACGTCAGGTTTTGTATGGAATTGTATTAGAACCAGCTATAATTGGACCACTTTTTAAGGTTAATTTAGTGCAATAAAAAGAAATCTTTTTTAATTCACTTTTAGGTAGAAATACCTTATGAGAAATGGGATGGGATAACAAAAGATCAGGTTGTCATTGTTAAGTATCTCCCCTTCGTTCATCCAGATTCAAGTCCTATTATTTCCTGTTTAGGCATATTTAAGTCCTATTACCTCCCGTTTAGGCCCTACTCTAATTTTGACTATTGATTTTTGGGTTGATGATGGCAAAAAGGGTCATGAGTGGATGATTGAGAGAAATTATCACACATAGGAAGTGTCCATTCGGTAAAACTGAAAAATCTGAAAATGATATAGCCAGCACCATATCCTTTTTTATATTAAAAAAAAAAAGTAAATATCCCGACTAAAAAATGAAAAAATAATGGATTTAATAACTTATAGGGTCTACTCACTCTATTACAATTTTGGACTGTAAGTAGTAAAGTTGAATGTATAAGAACATTTTTTTGAATATTAATTAGAATAATTACATTCATTAATAAATAATATTATGCGTGTCTAAATAATTTTTTAATTATAGACGAGAGAATCTACGAATTTCACACATAACTCTATTATAAAATGTATGGTTGAAATTCACACACCTCTAAAGTTCAAAAAAATCTATGAATTTATATTGTTGTCTCATTTCATGTCTAAATGCTTTTTATATATATATATATATATATATAATTAAATGCTTGTTTTTTAATATTACTTGACAAATTATCAATTTATTTAAGTTTTTAAGTATTGAGTAATTTGTTATATACAAGATTCTTAAACTTAGATAATATGTCATAATATTATTAAGAATAATTAACAAAACAAGAAATTCAAATTAATATATTAAGTCTATGTTTGGTGAATCATCTTGATTCAAACTCAACTCAAATTTTTTTATCTCAATTTTTATTTTTTATTTTTTGAAAAATCAACAAAGTTTATAATTATTTTTTAAAAAATCAACTTAACTCAAACTTAAAAATTTATATCAAATTCAACTTATTTATCAAACGAATCCTAAATATATAATAAAAATAATGGTTTTTTTTTTTTTCAGGTACCTGTATCATAATTTTGGTTCCTGTACAGAGAATTCCTGAGATTGGGTAATTTTGACAAGGAATAGTCGCAATATAAAATCATAATTAAAAGTATTTTAATATTTCGTGGAAAGTGCCGTTCCAGAAAAAGTTGGATTCTTTTTCGCGCGTGGAGAGAATCTAGTCAGAGGGGCCCACTTAATTAGAATTTCTGTAATTGAAACCGGTGACTGAATCTGCCGGTTACCATTCTTTTTCAATTCTCTTTGCGTTTTTTTTTTTTTTTTTTTTTGATATCTCAATTCTCTTTACGTTACTAATCCTATCTGTCATTCAAAGATTTGTAGTGCTTTTTCCTCAAGTGGTACTTTTCTCATCCGCAAAATGACAAGTACTTTTTTTATCAGTTAATTAATCGATTGGATCTCGTGTTAAAATATAATCCTATCGATATCTTAATCATAAAAATAATAATAAGGATTAACTTCACAAATGCTCGTTTAGTCATGTATCTTATTTTATTTTACTTTCTAAATTATCAAAATTACTTATTGTGTCTCTTAATATATATAAAATTATTCAAGTTGCTTTTTTTATCCACTTCTATTTATCAATTTAACAGAATTATTAACGTTACACGTTTTAAATATTTATTAAAATATTTTAAAACATGAATATTAGTTTTTTAAAATATATTAGTAAAAAAAAATTAACTTCATAGAAATAAACCTCGATCCCATTCACCCTTAGATGCTTCATGATCTGGCTTACCGACAAGTTCTCTGATGCTGAAATCATTCAGACTTGCGACCCTCATATTCTAGCTTTTCTGATTTTGGCTTCGTTTGCTGTTTGATTTCTAAGAAAACGGCAGCGAAATGACTTGATGGACTTTGGATTCAGCTTCTTTGGTTTTGAGCTCTTGAAAGAATGTGTATTTGCTCAAGCATTTTCAAATTCTGAATACAAATGCAATTAGAAAATTCTAAGTCAAAGTTTTTTTTTTTTTTTTTTCAATTTTAGATTCAAATGCTCAATTTTTGTTTCAAAAAGTTTTCAGTCACGGTTTCACCACTAAGCTAAGTAGTGCAGGCCTTGTTTACAAGGCAATTACATATGACTAAATAGTCATTTTGAAAAATGGCTATAATTTTAATGCCTGGCCTGCAAGTCCATTGAAGATGGGAGTGGAAAGGGCGAGGGGTGGAGAGAAGGGAATATGGGTTTGTTAGTACAAAATTACTTTAAATTTTTTTTTATATATAAATTTATTAGGTATGAGAGAGAAAGAGGGAGAGAGATATTTCTTCATATTTTTATTATTTTTACTTATTTTAAAATATATTTAATTAATTTAATGGATGACATGTCATAGATTTTGTTAAATTATAAACGGTGATGGATGGAGGGATAATTTGAATGGTTTTATATACATCAGGGATATAAGGAACGGTTTTAATAATTCAGGAGACAAAATAAAATAGGATACATAATCTAATGGTATTCTTGAAATTAATCCTAATAATAATAATCTAAAGCCAACTCAACCAATTAGTTTATCCTCCTCCTTTTATACTCGACTTCTACTTCTAGAAAACCATAGTCCATATTGGTGCGTTTCTGTCCAAGATATTGTAAAAATGGGAATTACGTTGTAGACAATGAAATATATTTTGTCATAATGACAAAGAAACTTAGAATAACTATCTATGTTTTTCTTTTTCTTTTTCTTTTTCTTTTGTTGTTATTAGATGATATTTTCGCATATATGGTATATTTTGTTAGAACGGTGTTTCGTATGAATCCTAATAAACTAATATGAAGCTTTATTATCAATCTTTTGCTGATTTTCGTATCTTCACTAATAGGGACTCCAACAAATTTATCTTTGTTTAAACATCGTCGTCGTTTATGCAATGAAATGTTTCGCTCCCACACTATTAATGCGGTAATTTTCATGTAACTAGTAGCATTTACACTCTTAATTTTTTTTTCCTTTTTTAATTATGGTTTAGTACTTCGCTTTTTTTATTCGTTATTTTAGATTTTCAAACTCAAGTAATAAAAAACATATTACGATACCACTTGAGTTTATTTTCCATAAAAACTACTTAAGTTTATGTATTTGAAGAAATATATGTTAAGATTAGTAAACTAAATACAAATACAAATGGTAAAAGGAAAAAATATATATAAGAATTTTAGTATTTGTTAAATTATAATTGCATAATTTGCACTTTTTTTTATTTTGGGATAGAGATTCGAACTTTATACCTTTAAATAAAATTAAATATGATATAATCATTAAATTATGTATACAATTATCGAAAGACTTGTTTGATAACTAAGTTCAACTCCAGCTAAACTGTACTTTTTCATCTTAATTTTTATCTTTTTCTGAAAAGCCAACAAAGTTTATAACTACTTTTAAAAAGTTAACTCAACTCAAACTTAAAAATTTTAACTCAACTCAAACTCAACTCATTTACTAAACACTTTAGAAGTTTAAATTTTTAACTTAACTCATTCCCTAAACAAACCTTCTAATTCTGCCTCATAGTAAATTTGAATAGGAACCAAATTATTTATAGCATTTACTTTTTGGATTGGCCAAGAATGGAAGATGTCGTGGCCTCTGGGCGCTTACTTTTGACTTTTATAAGCCCCACTGTTTATAACAAAATATGGTGTCCAGTGGGATATCATTACTGAATAAAAGTAAGACATATTACCGGTTAAGCTGGTAAAAGGTTGGAGAACCGAGGAATGTTAGGTAAAGCATCGGAATGTTGTACGGCGGAAGGATGGGTGGTAACTGTTGACAAAGGCGTCGTCAAAATGCAAATTTGCATCGATTTCACCGGTGGCATTGGGAATCGTGTCTTGCTACTTTGGTGGGGCCCAGTCGGATTCTGACTCATAAGTGTGGGCGCATTCCTTGAAGCTCCCAATCTAACTCCTTGTTAGTTGTACTCTTGTTTGTTTGTGTTTCTTGATTAAAATAAAAATAATTTATCAAAATAATCCCTAAATTCTTTAAAAATAACAGTTTAATTTTTATTTTATTTTATTTTATGAAAATAATCCCAATTTTTTTAAATATTAACCGTTATAGTCTTTTCTGTTTATATCAATTAAATTTCTAACTGAATAACTCATATATAATATATGTAATCTAATTTTAAAAAATATTTTAATAATTTAATATTAAATTTATTTAAAAAATACTTATGAACAAAAAAAATATTTTGAACTTGTTCTCAATTCCAACCTTTCCCTTCTCTCTCGCTCTCTCTCTATTTTCTGTCTCTTCATTGCCTCCACCCATAAATCCCACTGATTCTCGACCATGCCATCAAAAGCCCTCTGTCAATTCGACCTTTCCATCATTACGGAGTGTGGGGCGGTGCGATGGAGTTTCACAGGGTTTGGGGCAGTGCGGTGACCTCAACAAAGATAGCGACTGCGGCTGTGGTCGTGGGAAAGCTTACAAACAACGTCCTGTCCTCTCTTATCATTCCTTCTCAGGCCAACTCGCTTCTCAAGCCAATGGCCTCCTTTAAGCAAGCCCATGTCTCTTTTCTACCTTTTCTTTTTCTTTTTTGAATTTTTCTCTTTTTTTATTTTTTTTATTTGAGAGTAGTGTGCAGTTTTGAAATACTAATTTGTAGATTTTTTGGTTTCTAGAAAATTCTCAATACCTTTAAAAAAAAATTCCAATAACCAAACAAACCATTTGCCTCCAATTGACCCAACCGACATAGCATGCAAGACTGGCGAGCTTGGTGCTACTCTTGATTCTGGTACTAATTATATCGCCCTCTCTCTTTCTTATTTGGAATCAATTAGTAGAACTTTTAACTCCAACAAATTGAGCTTGAAGAAAAAATGCATAAAGAGCTTCATTTGATTGGGAATCCCATGAAATGGGCAACACTTATCAACGTTGTGTTCCTTTTGTGTATTTTAATCATTCATCTTTCTTTTTTGAGAAACCCTAATATTTGGCCCGAATTTTTTCATCATCATCTTCTTCTTCTTCTTCTTTCATATTTTTTGCAAGAGCCAAAACTTCAATTTGTTTGCATATGAGAAACCCTAAAATTCACCCCCAATTTCACCACCAACCAAGGGCAATATGGTATTTGATCTTTAAAAAGCACGAATATGCCTCTCACGTGATCATTCAGTGAGTTTTTTGACGAAATTAGATATAAAGGACGATAATGGTCAAGAAAATAAAAGTTTATGGTTGTCTTGGTTAAAAAAAAGATAACAAAGATCAAACAGTCACTTTTAAAAAGTTTATGAACTATTTATGATAATTATTCTTAAATTAATGTATTTTTAAATATATGGATTTTTTAAAAAAGGGGGACTTTAAAATGGGTGAGTCTGTGTTTAAGGTCTCCACCGGTAGAGTCTTTTTTTAGGTCGTTGAGATTTAATCGAATGGTTAAAATGTTGATGGTGTACCACATTATCATGCACCTTACCTCACATAATTCTTCCCACCCAAAGTCTTTTTCTGACGTCGGTGACCCACCTCCAGCCCCCCACCTCTGGCCTCCTAGTCCCGGCCGGGCAGCCGCGGTGATTTTCTCTCTCTTCTCTCTCTCTCCTCTCTCCCACGGTGACCCACCTTCGGCCCCCCCACCATCGGCCCCAACCTCGACAGGTCGGCCGCCGGCGACCCCCCTCTCTCTTCCCTTTCTATCTCTTCTCTTATCTCTCTCTTCCCCTCTCTCTCTCTTTTCCTCTCTCCCGCGAGCCCCCACCCCGGGCCCCCAGCCAGCCCCCTGGCCCTCGGTGCGCCTCCCACCCCCAGCCTCCCCCCACCCCCCCGACACCCCCCTCGACGACCCCCCCGGCCCCCTCTTCCTCTTCCCCTTTTCTCTCTCTTTTCCTCTCTTCTCTCTCTCTCTTCCCTTCTCTCTCTCTTCCCGGCCCTCGGTCCCCCCACCCCCGTCCACTAAGCACCCCCTATCCCATCCCACCCCATCCCTTCTCTCTCTTTCTTCGCATGTGGGGTGAGATGGGATGGGGGGGCGCCGGGCGGCCGGGGGTGGGGGGGCAGAGGGCCAGGAAGAGAGAGAGAAGGGAAGAGAGAGAGAGAAGAGAAAGAGAGAGAAAGGGGAAGAGAAAGATGAGGCTGGGGGGGTCATTGGGGGGTGCCGGGGGGTGGGGGGAAGGCCGGGGAGGGGAGCTTGGGTGGGAGCTTGGAGTGGGGGGTGCACCGGGCAAGCCTGGGGGCTGGCTAGGGGCTTGAGGTTGGGGGCCTCAGGAGAGAGGAAAAGAGAGAGAAAGGGGAAGAAAGAGATAAGAAAATAGGAGCCTGGGGTGGGGGCGCACCGGGCAAGCTGGGGGGTTGGCTAGGGGCCTGAGGTTGGGGGCCTCGGGAGAGAGGAGAAGAGAGAGAAAGGGGAAGAGAGAGAGGGGGGGTCGCCGGCCTACCGGGGCTGGGGCCAGAGGTGGGTCGCCGCATGAGAGAGGAGAAGAGAGAGAAAGGGGAAGAGAGAGGGGAAGAGAGAGAAGAGAAGAGAGAGAAAGGGGAAAAGAGAGAAAATCGCCAGCGGCCGGCCGAGGTTGGGGGGCCGGTGGTGGGTCGCCTGCATCGAGGGTGGGTCGCCGGTGTCCGTCACGATGACGGAAAAGACTTTGGGTGGGAAGGATTATGTGAGGTAAGGTGTATGATAATATGGTACACCATCAACGTTTCAACCATTCGATTAAATCTCAACAGCTTAAAAAAGGGCTTTACCGGTAAAAACTTACCGATAAAGACACTAAAAAAAGTCTCTACCATAGACTCACCCTTTTAAAATATGGATTTGAAATCTTTTTTTTTTAGTTTATCCCTCCCCAGGAACCCGGATGCCTATGAGGTCGGCCTACTCACGCGCCCACAGTATCTATGCACTTTGAGTTCACGCGCATGAAATGAGAGGGGAAATAGAAACCAACGAGGCTAATGCCCGTGCGTTGCACGGTAGCAGGGAAAAAAAGTTAACAACAAAATTATGAGAATAAATAATGTACATCAAGCGTAGTTAAGTAAGGAAGGTAATATATTTACAATAACTTTGAGAATTTAGTTGTTTTTTTTTCCTATTTAAATTTACATTATGAGAAGAGTCGGTGGAAGAGCGAAGGATGAAGTTATTTGGAGATAACAGATAAGGGGGAAAAAATTTTACATAATGAGTTGCATTAATGACAGAGGTGTAACCGGGAAGATATCTCAGTCAAAAGAACGATGAACAGTAACAGACAGTCATCTAACAAATCACAAAATCACAACAGGCAAAAAAAAAAAAGATGATATAAAAGCATTAAATGTTAAAGTCAGCTTTCAAAAACTGTAATCATAACCACGTAACCAAAGACTAAAAAAATTTAAAACCTAGTTTGAAGCAAACTAAATGATCATATACTATAATTAGTAAATTTGGACCAGATGCTTAAAACAGAAAAAAAAAATTTGATAAGAAAACATCACACACAGTAAACGGATTATATCAAAATCTCTAAAAAAACGAACAAAATATTACCCGAGGAGAAAAAGAAAAAAAAATTACATATTTAGAAATCAAGGGAGAAAAAATCTTGAACGTTCTTCTTCATAGTTGCATTTATCCATTTCGTCACCATTTTTATGCCAATCTGCAAAAACCAAAAAAAAAAATTTGAACAAAAGCCAAAAAGCCCGAAACAATACCGAAATAAACCCAAAAAAAAATCTTCAATATACCTAAGTTCTTGTTTACGTTACTCACTGGCTTTGTTTGAAGAAATGAAAAAACACAGACGAAAAAAATACTCAAAAAAAAAAAAAAAAGAAGAACCGTTTTAAGAGTAAAGATTGAAAGCCAAAACCGACAAAACGAAAAAAACCAAAGTAAAACAACAATGAATGCAAAAAACAACATACTCAAGACTAAAACCAACACTTGCGCCACAAAAAATGTACCGAACACAAAAAAGGGGAAAAAAAAACAGAACGGTGCAAAAAAAAAAAAAAAAGGGTTCCGAGAGAGAAAAATTAATAATCCGGAAAAAAATTTACACTCCCACCATAAAATACTGTACAGATAGGGTGAAAAAAAGGGGGAGGGGGGAGGGAGAACCCTCAATAAAAAATTAGGGTTCCCAAACCAAACCCCTCAAATTCTGAGGGAAAAAAAAATCGTAACAAAAACAACGTTCAAGGATAAAACAACACAATAAGGATGAGCATCCACATTTTCAACATAAAAAACATCTGGCCGTACAAAAAATAATGCAACATTCAAAAATTAGGCTTCGGAGATAGGGGAACAAAAAATCAAGAATCAAAAGTGAACATTACAAAATAATGAAATAAACAAAACCCAGTAGAAAAAATAACTCAAAAGTTTTCGGAACAAAAATAATTTCCAAAAAAAAAAATTCCAAGAACAATCAACAAAGACCGAACTTCGAAATCTTGAGAGAACAAACACAACCAAACGAAAAAAACCATGAACAATACAAACCCAACCAACAAACATAGAATGATCGGCCATCAGTGCAAAAGGAGCCCAAAATGGAGGGTTTGGACGCCAAAAATCCAAGGAAGAAAAACACAAAGAGAAGCAGAGCAGTGGAGAGAGAGAGAAGGAAAATATAAAATACACAAACAAAAATCAAGGAGGAGAATCGGCGGTGAAAGGTAGAAGAGAAAGGGAGAAATAGGGTTTGGAGAGCAAAAGTTTCAAGAACATGAGAGAGAGAGAGAGAGAGAATGGCAGAGAGAGAATGAGGAACGAAAAAAAATAGAGAGAGAAAGGGCAAGAGATAATGGGCGGCAGCAGGAAGAAGAAAGGGGAAATAAGGGTTTGGAGGGCAAATAATTGAATTTAATTCAAAAATTTTTAAAACTCCCGCCTTAATACCTACCACGACGGTTTTCCCCAAAAACCGTCGTGGTAGGGTCCAAAAATTTTAAAAAAAAATTTTGGACCCTACCACGACGGTTGACAAAAACCGTCGTGGAAGCATGAAGCAACAAAAAAAGTACAGGAACATACCACGACGGTTTTCCCAAAAAACCGTCGTGGTAGGGTCCAAAAATTAAAAAAAAAAAATTTTGGACCCTACCACGACGGTTGACAAAAACCGTCGTGGAAGCATGAAGCAACAAAAAAAAGTACAGGAAAAGCAACAAAAATTAATAAAAAACAAAAACAAAAATCACTGTTATTAAACGGTGAAATATTGCACAGTAGCAAAGCAGCAAAAGTTAAAAAAAAACTCAATGAACAGTACAGCAAAGCAGCAAAAGTAAAAAAAAAAAAAAGGAAAAAAAACCGTAGCAAAGCAGCAAAAGGGAAAAAAACACTGTCCAGTGAACAGTAAAAAGGCAACCCTCGTTTAGTATATTAAGACACGAAGAAGATTCAAAAGAGAAAGAAAAGAGAGAGAGAGAGAGACGTGCGCAGAAAAGAGAGAGAGAGGGAAAAAAAAAGGTAGAAAGAGAAAGAGAAAAAGACAAAGAAACCGACAATCATTCTTAGAGGGGTAAAATGTGATTTTACTGTTCATACCTCCTTTTAGTATATATAGAAACTCATCCGGCAGCCAGGGGAAGGAGGGCAAAAAGGTAAATGCACTGTGCAACACTGTTTGCACTGTTCAACAATGTGCGTCACTGTAGCATCAGCGTGAAAAACGGGGTGTTATGCACTGTTCATCACTGCGCTTTACTGTAGCAACAGTGCGAAAAACGGGGTGGGGTACTGTTCAACACTGTGTATTACTGTAGCTTGAACGCGAAAAAGAGGGGGAGGGGGGAAAAATTACTGTGCAATACTGGTACGATAACAGTAAAAACTCCCTTCACTTTAGTATATGTATATAATTAGCAGTTTCTTTTCCTTTTGTTTCTGTTCTCTCTCTGTTTTTTTTTTTTGATAAATTTTTTAATATCGAATTGAAACCATTATTTTTCCGTTAAAAAATCATTATTTTTAACTGACAATGTGTTTATTTATTAATAACTTGGGACATGTAATTATAATCTAATGCGTTAAAAGGAATGACAACACTCTCACGTATCAAATATGAAAGTTTCCACTAAAATTCATTTTCTCACACACAATAAACCGGTCCCAAGAAGATCAAATATTTCCAAATACTTATTGATGCAATAAATTTCAAATAACCATAAAAATGAATAATACACGGATCATAATGCAAATTTTTCATTAAAGTTGAGGGAAAAAAAAATGGGACTCTTGATATAATTGTTCTGGGTTTTTTAACATTATTTTTTTTGGTAATTTTTAGGTTTTTTTTAGTACCCTGAAACTAATGACACAGTTGTCTTTTATCCATTAAAATTTTAAATTAGTAATTTACCTGAATTGGAAAATATGTAGCAAAATATCCTAAATCGATAACAAGATTAATGAAGGAAATAATTTGTAACTTGCGTATAAATCATTAATAATTAACATGAATTTTTTAAACTATTTTAACTCAAACTTAAGGAGTTTAGGGTATTTATTTATGTTTTATCAAAATAAAAAATTTTGAAGTATTTTTCTAAGTATAAATTCAGGTTAACATCGTCTAAAACAGTCATTTTATTCTCTTAATTAATAAAGCATGTATAAATTAGATGCCAATTTTTATTAAAATATTATTACCATATTTGATCAGGATATATTGTTATACTTTTTTTTTTCTTTGAGGACTGTTGTTGTACATTTTTATATTAAAAAATAAATTACTGAAACCAAGTTTAAGATGTAAATTAAAATTATGGGATACATTCATAGGACTCTAGTAAATTAAAAAAAAAAAAATCCAAAATTGTTATGGCGTAAACAATTGGGTCTCTTTCGTGTCAAAATTCACGCCGCAAATTTATGTCTAATATCATACACAAAGGCTGCTGACATCAAATCAGTTTTCTCTCTCTCTCTCTCTATATATATATAATTAATGGGACGTGTGGGGCAATTCGATGCAGTTTCATCACCCCTAGCGTCAACTTCAATATTAAAAACAAAATGGATTCTACACAATTTAAAAAGAACTAGTAGGAATTTTTTGAAAGAAAATATGTTAGGAAATAACAAGAAACAGTTTGTAATGAATATTCTTGGATTTTAAATTACAGAAGAATCTTCCTATTTAAAAAAAATGCGTAGTTAGCATTTAGGAATCTTTAAAATGAGAAAGATATTAATACTGTTTCCTTCCTCATTTTCAAACATTAGTATTGTTATTTTTAATTTGTTAATAATCTTTTTTGAAACACATTTCCTATTTTTCTCTGGTCAATCTTGATTTTTGATTATGGGAGCCCAAAAAATTTTTTTTCCCCCCCTCAAACTGAAAGGAAGAAAATAAACATGATATATAATTCCATGAAAGCTAGTAAAAACACAAGAAAATTGGGCTTTTCTTGTCCTTTCTTTTTTGTTGGATTGGATGACACGGGTTAGTTTGGCTTACCAATTCAAATTCAAAATTTTCAACTCAATTTTTTTATTTTTTCTGAAAAAGTCAACAAAAATTATTATTAAACTTAAAAATCTTAATTTAAACTCAAATACCAAACATCCCTTTAAATTTTTATGTAAATTCTGAAACAGTCTAAATTATTTGTTGGTAATTTTTATAGAAGAAGATTTAATGTTAAAAACATTATGTGGTGTCTACCTTCAGGAAGAAAAAGAAAAAAAAAAGAAAAAAAAAAGCAGAGATTCCGTGCTGTCGGTAGGTTTCCATTCAATTTGATTCCCTATTATTAATAGCAGAAACAGTGGGGAAAAGAAAAAAGAAAAAAAAGAAAAAAGAAAAAAGAAAAAAGAAAAAGAAAAGAAGAAGAAAAAGTTGACTTTTTTTTTTTTTTTTTTGGGTTAAGAAAAGAAAATTACAACTTGACTTTTTTAGGGATTCAAGATTGAGCACGGCAGACTTTTGTATTTTGTTACTTCATGACTTTCATTTCATATTGTCAGAGGCAATCAGTAGTTATAGAACTTCTTGATAATAGTAATAAACTTGCATAAACGACAATCAAAATACCAAAATCCAAATCTGACTGTTGCGATATTTTACCATCTTCTGAAACTTTTTTCTGAACTTCTCCCATTTGATAAATTATAAGGTTTTGAACCAAAAAATTACCTTAATTAGTCCATTAAGATTTAAAATTTTGTTGTAGTCAACTTCAAGTGTTTTATATTTGATCTTTATTTCATAGGTAACTCACACATGATTAATAACGGTCTAGGTCTTTTTTTTTTTTTTTTTTTTTTCAAATTGGGTTCTATTTAAAATTAGTACTCCTTATTTTCATAAATCCAAAATAACCAGCCTTGTAAGTGAATCAGTTTTGTTTATATATGATCTAATTCGAGCAAAAAGATCTAGTCTTTAATAATAAGTCACGTGCTCGTCATATGCAAGAAAATCATAAAAATTTGACACCATTTTTTTTTATATGGAGTTAATTATAAATGGATCACCTTGATGTTAAAAGGTAATTGTCAAAAATTATCGTTTAGTAACTGATTTTCAAAACATTAAAAGTTCATAGGTCATATATGACCAAAAAAAAAAAGTCTTTTCGTCGCTGTCTAAGGTGTAGTTGAAATTAGCAACATATTAATGTTTGGTCACTCACAATAATTGTAGGCATAATAGATGCAAACCAAGCCAATAATGGATTAAATTAGTAACGAACCAAAAAATAATACTTGTAATAATAAATTGGAAGTTGACTTGATACAGGGATATATATATATATATATATATATATAGAATGTAAACGTAAGAATTTTTTTTAAAGGAAAAAGTACATTAACATTAATAAAAAGTTACAAACTGAACAATACAATGCAAAGATTCCGTAATTATACAATTATAACTCTCAATTATTGGTATAAATAACTGATGCACAGTAGAAATGGAGCAAGTCTGAGGCCCGAAATCGGGAAGGTACGCCGACACGCCAAAACGAGCATGCACCAAGCTTTACTTAACATAGCCCTAACTAGCGACGGAGATTGCTGATCAATTAGGAGCCACGACCTCAGATCGCAGAGATCACCAAACACCCTACATAGTCACAAGTCTAGCAGGACCAACAAATCGCTAAGATCTAAATCTGATGAACAAACCACAAGCCCGGACAATGGGAAGACCATCGTTATTATTAAGAACTCAAAATAAACACACCAAAATGATAAACAAAACCAGATCTACATATGATACATAATTATTACACTTACACACAAACATACCAAAACAAAATGAAAATTTACAACACCGGAAAAGCCGTAGGCTAGAAGATGACATCACAGTCAAAGTCGATAGCCTGAAAGTACCGTCAAAGCCACGATCACTTCCCTTCCTCCATTTCGCCGAAACGCAGGCCTCCTAACCTTGCAGTCATTCACATCTAGTAACATCCTGGCCATGGTCAGATCTTCATTTTTAGGGCTGGAAAACCGACAATAAGTAAGACACTACTGAATGTTCTTGGCCCTCCGAAAAGCACACCCTCTAAAAATCCTAAACACCCCACAAAGAGAGAGAGAAAGAGAAAATTTTTACTATTAGCTAGCGTACACAAAACCAAACCTTTCTTGTAAACGTAAGATATGATGCACACTGAGTACAAAGTTTTCTGTCTATACATGGCAAGTGTTATTAGATTTAAAAATATGTATTTAAAATAACCAGTTAAACATTGGGAGAAAGAGCAATGTAGCATTTTAAAAAATACAAACAAAAATTTATGCTTTTGTAATACGTATAAAAAAAAATACATTAACAGCTAACATGGGCGTGTATATGTGTACAATATATATATCCACGCACATATATGTTATCAATATTATATATATGTATGTGCGACTAATTTAAGGGTTGATTGAAATGATCGATCTTGCACGCGTCGTCTATTATATATATATATGCGGAAAACATCCGTAGAAATGAGCAAGTGACCTAAAATAACTTGAGTCTTTACGTAATGCATTGTCCAATTATTAGAACATAAATAATAATAACAAACTTTACATTGATATTTCCAATTGATTTTTGTCAATATATAGTATGTCGTTTCTGAATCAAAGTTTATTATAATAACACTTTCTCGTCCGACTTAATTTTAAATCTAATTTGAAAATCTGTTTTAAGTAATAATTGTATCTCTCGAGCATGCGACCAACATATTTCTAAGAACAGAACAAATTCAACTTTTATGAAATTTTGTACTTTTTGTTTGAACTCTATTCTTTTTTATATCGACCATATCCTCAAGCCGTTTACTTGCATTTTTTTTTTTTTTTAGAGTTTCCTTCCTATATCGTTTTGAGAAGACGACCGTTGGAGATGATATTTAGTAAAACAAAAACGAAAAAACAAAACCTTATCTGCCTATATAGAAGTTTGTTGATTGTATCGTATTTAATGGTAAAACATCTTTTTTTCTTTCTTTTTTTTTTGGGTGGTACCTTTCAAAAAAAAAAAAAAAAAGTTTTCCACTGAAAATAATGATAGAGCGATATGGTCGTAAATATATATTTCTTTTGCTCATTTCAAGATATTTTTAGGTTCGATACTCGATAGTCCTAACATATAACGTCTCAGATGATATATTTTTTTTACTAAATGATAAGGATAGGGTGAGATGACATCGATAATCTCACTTTTTATTTTAAAAAAATGGATTTACTAATTATCATCCATTTCACAATTACATAAATTTATATATCCTACCTTGTTACTCAACAAAACTTGTGCGCATCATCAAGAGAAATAGTTTTTATTACAAATCTTAAATTACTTCCTATTTTCGAAGACCATGACCTTAACAACATAAAAGCTTGGCTTCTGAAAATAATTTTCTTTCTTTCACGCTACTTCAGAGCTTCAAAGGCCAGGTACATGAATTTTTTAATTCTTGGATACAAAAATAAGGATAATAAATAACCAAAAAAATGTTATTTTCTTGCATACCTAATGCGGACATGTCTTAATTTGACTTTATATATGTTTCATTATTTGTTAGTTTGTTGATGGAATTCTTTTTAACTCTGTGTATGTATTATATTTTACATGTCACAATAGCTTACTCAATTATGTAATTAACCAATAAAAAATAAATTTAGTCAAATGCAATGTCTAATCCTAGCGTCCCATTATTCGCTGAGTTATTGATTGAACCTTCAAGATTTCTAAATTTTTTCTCTTCTGAATGACGATATCTTATGTAGTTATAGATAATAGACTTTATTGCTCTTGAGCCAAGACAGAGAGAGAGAGAAGACTTTATTGCACGTATTAAACATAGTTTGAAAAAATAATATTTGGTAATTAAAATATTCAACTAATTAGTAACTAACTTAACCGGGTTTTAATGTATATGTATATATTTATATAGGAAATGTCATCATTTTATATGGCACTTATAACGTTACATTTAGAAACTTATATCAATTAATTGTTTATATATAATAATTTTATTTAGAATCTTGTCGTATGATACTATTCAAATATTTATATGAAGAACAAGTATCACCGAAAATGTCATATTTAAATCATATAATTAATATAATATAATACAAATCATGTTATAAGGACGTATGGAGGGATATTGTATATAGAAGAGTCGTCCTTATATTTTATATATTTGAAGTACATACTCTTGATCATGGTCTTCACAGTATTAGGTACTTTCTCTCCAAACCATGTGTTGTTTCACGTTCGTTAGGTCCTTTAAGTGATTAAGAATCTATACAAGTTCAACACTGTGTAATTCTGGCGGTATTTTTTATTTTTATTTTTGTCATGTAATGTAATTACATGTGTATCATAATTATTAAATCAAAATAGAAAGTGATGAAACGATAACATATATCTTTATATATATAAAGAAAACTCCCCAATGAACTATTAATGGTTTAAAATCTGGAGAGTTCCATACGTTATTTCCAACTCGAGTTTGAATCATGAATAAAGTGGGTCCCATGTAGAAAGGGGCTCACCTTATACCTCACATCTTAACTCACTCTAATCGGGAGTATGAAACACAATTTCTTTTAAAAGCTTATATTAACTTTGTTCCTTTTATTAATTTTATTTTAATTTGATCTTTTGATTAGGAAGGCTGCGAGAGAGTAGGGATTTGCAAGGTATAACCTTATTAAACCAAAATTTTGACGTCAACTTGGCAGAGAAAGTACATGAGAAGAGATTCCATTCACAGCTAGTGGGGGTTTTTTTTTGTTTTGTTTTTTTTTTTAATCACCTTGGCTTCTTGTGAATTCATATTCTAAGAAACCACATGGTCATACTAAATAGCACGTAGCTTTCTAAAGTTTGGCCAAAGATTACAACTCTTCACCTACCAATCAAGGATTCAACTAAATATTTATATATATATATATATATTATATATCACCTATATAAGCTAAAAGATCCTTTTTTTTTTTTTTTTTTTTTTATATATATATGTGTCAACCATTCATTCTTAACCATTTCGGCCCACCCTCATTTTTGCGCATGGCCAGTACCTTTAACATCGTTTCCTGCTTTTGTTTTCATTCAATTGTTAAAAACCCTGTTTTAGAGAAATCACATAGTGATTTTTCACTCATTATATCAGTACAAATATTTCCTGAAAAGAAATTTTAACTTGGCTTTAATAAATTCATGTGTCAATTTTATGCATGATATTACATATATACCTAAAATGTGTATATAAACATATGTTTAAGACTGTCATGTGAGATTATATGTCATAATTTAATAGGTTTTATGATTGATATTTATGATTTAATAAAAAGATGTGATGACGATCAATATTATTAGCGACATAAAACGTTGTTTCTTGTCTTATAGAGTGCTTATAAAATCTTTTAAAATGTAGAGATAGTAAAACAAATTATAGAACTTAAATAAACTTTTGACGACTATCTTTTATTATTTAACCATATTGAGCGCCCTTGTTTTATTTTGCTGTGCATCAACAAATTTCTTTTTCGTTCTTTTTTATTTTTTTTTTCTTGTTAAATTCAGAATAGGATTACATAGAGGTATAAATTAAGCAGCCTAGCGACACCCACGTGAAAGCATAAACTTTTTTTTTTTTTTTTTGGTTATTTTGGTTATTTTTTTATATTTAACGAATAACAGAAAAAACAGAACTTTATCATTCAATCTATCCCACAAAGGGACA
Source organism: Ficus hispida (assembly GCA_025413025.1). NCBI lineage: Eukaryota > Viridiplantae > Streptophyta > Magnoliopsida > Rosales > Moraceae > Ficus > Ficus hispida. The sequence continues at coordinate 12,875,559 of CM046363.1, forward strand.
TTATTTATAAGAGAACAAATCACTATGACAATTCTATTGCAGCCCTTCAAGAAGGAATCGAATTCTATTCTTGGCCTTGTAGCCTAGTAGCGTTGTGCTTTAGCTTTGACGATAACAAAGCTGACTCGACTCTCATTTTTGGACAATACCCACAGAACTTTGTGTAAGGAACATGCTTTATATGTATGTAAGTAAGATCTTATGTCCAGTATCATCAGATATATTCGGTATTTGTAATTTTTTTATTTAAAAATTTTTAATAATTAGTTGATTTATATTTTTTTTATATTCACACGACACATATTAGACAATATTTACTATTTATATAGTCATGTAAAGTACAAGAATCATTAAAAAATATTTTATTAAAATCACCTGATTATTTTAATGTATAACAAAAAAAATTACAAATAATGTTTTATTAAAATGTCGAATAACAATCCGTCTATATATATATATATAGACACGCATATATGTATACACACCTTTAAATGTGAAAATTGCATAAGGTGACAGAAACTTTCTTGAGAGAGATTTTTTAGACAGTTGTCTATCTCTTTGTTCTATAAGGTTCGGCATCTAAAACCAACTTGTTAGGCCTTTGTTTTTGTTTTTGTTTTTTGCTTTTTTTGTTTTTTGTTTTTTTTTTTAAATTTATGAGTATGTGTCTATATTATACATTGGTGGATGATGGTAACAAGAAGATTGAGTGGCACATTGTTAGTTGCATATTACAATGTTACTTGTCTTCAAAATATTCCAATCCCAAAAGAACATATTCTACTGAAAATGTTCCTACTTTGTACAACAGCATTGTCAATGCGGATTTCAGTGGCATAGGACCCTATCCATATTGGATCCCAACAGTACATATGACAAAAATATCCTCATGATCCATGGAATATAACAAATTAGGACGAGGATATTAGAGAAACGTTAAAAGTAGCTTAAAAAAAAAAAATTTTTTTTTCCCTGAACTTCGAAGAATTTAAATTTATCTCTACTTTGTGACGAGATCAGATGTCAAATTATCATCAGATTATATATATAATCACTTAAAAAAGTTTTTGATTGACTCTAACATCGTGACAGTGGTGAGAATATTCTTCCTATTTAAGGTCCTGTTTGGGACGACATCTTCATATGGTAAAATACCATTTGGATTTCAAAATCTAAACTTTACATCAAACTTTTTCTTTCTTTTATTTTTAAAAAACTGAAACTTTAAAAATTCATAATTTTGTCATTTCAAATCGAATTGAGATGATTTTTATGTCAAAATACTCATAACCACGAAACGAACAAGACAAGATCCATTATATATATATAAATATATATTTTCTTAATATATTTTAAATTTTTGCACTATATTTTATATTATAAAACTTTTTCAAAAATTTTCCTACAAATACACATTTTCAACCTAATATTCAAAATATCATCTCTAGATATCCCTCAAATGGGCCTATTTACATATAACAAGAATTAATAAGTGGTTATGTAGGACCACACGAAGCAACTTCCATTGGGAAGCAATATTTTTCTTTATCTTTATCTTTATCTTTATACTATATACTATATTAAAAGAGTCAAAGCGCTCTTCTTTTGTAATACCTTTTTCATTTGACATGTGACATCTTATTCTTATTCTTTTTCTTTTTTCATTCTTTCATCTTCTTTAATTTTTTTACCCTCAATTGAAACCCCCCCCCCCCCCCCCTCAAATGTATCCTTATCTATTTTTTTTTTATAATATAACTCATTCAACTACTATCTTCTTATAACATCTCACAAATAACTTTTTATTTAATTATTGTTTTTTTCTTTCTTCAATTGTACATGACACGTGCAGAGCACGTCCTCACCACTAGTTATTTAGAAAAGAGCAATTAGACGTTGTACTATTAAACAACCTTACCCATCAATGATTCATGGATTGGAACATGGGGAGCTTATATTGAGCAGAGAAAATTTTTTAACACACTTATGTTTGAAAACATAAAGAATTTGTATTTGTTAGAATTGCTCTTCCGATAGAAACGAAACCCATGACTTCATTTGGAAGTGCTTCAACAAAAACATGACAGATTATTTTTCAGGTTTAAATTTGCTTCCTTACTTAAAAATTACCTCGATGTAAGTTACGAAAAGAAAATGTCATTTATATGCCTTAGGAAAGCTCTCCTTTATAACATATTATCCAAACAATATAACTCCCCGACCCGTTCCTACTCTTTTATATATATATATATATATATATATAAGCATAAATAATTTATAATTTATATGATTGTCGCTCAAAAAAACAGTTTTATATATTATCTTAGTTATAATAGTTTAGTTATTATTATTATTATTATTTTTCCAAATCTCCAATTAAATAAGTATGAAGAAGGATGGAAAAGAAACACAAATATATTTATTTAAATTGTTATGTTCACAATTTTGTTTCTCAAAATAATTAACAAATTCTCTGCCAAATAAACCACAATCTAATTTTAGCAGGGCAAAAACAATCAGACAACAAGTTCTTTTTTTTTTTTTTTTTTTTTTTTTTTGCCGCCCTTAATGAACAATCAGACAAGTTAATTGACAAATAATTATCCACCAAGGTAAACAAATTCCAATTTGGATGAAAGAATGATGACATTTGCGTACTTTCCATTTAAACCTTTCCAATGTCATTGCATCTTTTTTACCCCCCTAAATAATTATTTAGTAAAATCCTAAATGTTGATGAGGTTAATAGAGAAATAATGAAAAGAAACTCCTACATTCAATATCACCACAAAAAATGAAAATCCCTCCTACACTTCCCAAACAATTACCGATGGTAACCCATCATCGACATGATCTGTGCCTGTGATAGAATACCGTTCTACTAATGGTAACCTTTGATGTTACTAGCAATACTTGTCTACTGTGTCTTGGCAGTAGTCTACTTGAGATTTAAAAAAAAAAAAAAAAAAAAATTGCTGGAATAACAAAAACAAAACGATACAAAAATAGCTTATTCATATATTTTTTTTAAATTTATTTTTTGATTTTCACTGTATGTAGATTGACAATTGGCATAGATAGCTTATTATTATTCATAGTTTTTGGAATTAGAGAATTTTGCAAGTCTTTGCAACTGCCCAATTGAACCCAAGATGGTTATTGGTCAATTAAGCCGACACGAGGGTCATGCAAGTCGAAATTCGTTAAGAAGTGTGTATACGATTCACCTACCGAATTAACTAGGTGTTGATGTGTGTGATCCAAACCTGTCATCGGGGCAAGGCTCATTCTTCCGATGAATAAGAATAACCGTTGAAAACGTAAACAGTTAAAATCTTTTTATTAATCCCTTTACATCTTATTATTTTTAGCTTTTTCTCCTATCAAAAAGGGTGTGCTTAGTACATTAATTTAAATTAAAAAAATTAAATTCAAATCAAATCCACTTTTCATTTTTTTGAAATCTACGTCATACTTTTTTTTTCCTCCTTTGAAACACTCATTTATTTTTTATTTTCAATTTAAATTTAAATTTTTTTAAAAATTGAAAAAATGTGCCAGACAAGAGCTAATACTGACTGCACTAAGGATACTCGGAAGCTACAATTCAAGGTCAAATTTAAAATCAAAGTCTATCCAGCTGCCCGTCAAAACAAAAGGCCTAAAGATGAAAGACTAGAATTAATGTAATTGCATTAGGTTAACTAAACGTGAACCAACTTCATAATATTTATGTTAACACATATTTATATTAATTGTATAGTTTTTGACGTATACTTTCTTAAACAACATAACAAGTAACATTATTTATGAAGTTAAAAAAAAAAACACATAACTTTATTGGATATAATTATTAAAAAAAAAACACACACACAAATGGGATATATAGTTGATAAAAACTAAAAATTTTATTTTTCAAGGTAGATAACAGAAGCATACACGGTGTCCTGCAAATTCATTTAAACAAACTCCTTCAATTGCATTTGCATACTGCTTTTGGCATTCTGCTGTACAAAGTTAATTGCATAGACAAGGGCCTCCGACACCTACAGAAACTATTCTTTTTTTATTATGGCATTCAAAGACAAACATAAATAAAGTAAAAGTTAATATTTTTATGTACTGATAATTAAATTATTATTATTTTTTAAGAGTGGGAAAAGAAATTAATTTGTCTTGAAAGCATAAAAGACCAAAGATGAAAGAATTGGATATAAATACCTACTACCTATTTTAAGAAGACAATCAAGTTTAATAATCTAACATTTATAATCATAATAACTTAGGAGTATTATTTTTAAAGAAAATTCGCATTTCATTCGAGCAATTGCTGCAATGTACAGATACCAAGGATTAGATATCATTATTAAATTTTCATGTAGTGCAATTTAAAATGTTACTAAGTTTTACAAAATTAACTTACATTATTTTAGTTGGATGAAATGGCTTTGATAGTAAGGTAGCAGTATATAATAATCACATAATATCATTGGTTATTTCCATGACCGCTATAATATGTTATGAGTGCGATTATTTTCTATCTAAACATATTGGAAACATTGAGATTCGAGTTCTGGACCTCAATTTTGAAGATTGATGCGGAATTATTACTAAGTTAAACATATAATAATCCCCAATTATGTTCCTTCTCAAATTTAAATATCAAACTATATAATAGGCAAAATAAATAAAAATAAAATGAGTTTAGTTATTCATATAGAACTCTTTAAACATCAATACTTTAATATTATAAAACTCTTTAAACATCAATACTTTAATATAGAACTCTTTAAACATCAAGATTATAGTTGTCCGTATATATATGAACCGGCAACATTAATAGATTTATAATACATGTATATGTATATATATGTTTTTCAACACATGCATATAAATAATTATATTGTTTGACTTGCATTTTTAAACAACATAACATGTAACATTATTTAACAAAACATATAAGGAGTACTAATTATCATCTGTTTTACAGGGTAGATATAGTTGCATAGCAAGTGCAGGGAATAAGAAGACGACATATCCCATATATTTATTTATTTTAAATATATATGTGTGTGTGTGTGTGTGTGTGTGGTGTGTGTGTGTGTGTGACTAAGGCAAATGGCAAATGAAAAAGAAAAATTGTTTAGTACACGAAAAATAAAACAAAACAATTCACTATTTATTTATAGCTAGATTAACTATTAAATGAACACTATAAACGAAATAAAAATGTTGATAGCTTTTACAAGATTCATGACTAATGGAACCTTATTAACTAGGTCAAATGGGTTTGATCGAGTAAAAAAAGACCTAATTTTAGTTAGCTAGCTAGTATGATTAATATCATAATTGTATGATGTTGTTAATCCTCTTTATAAATGACCAAAACAATTGCAAACGTGATCGTTTTAGATTTTTATTGCTAATTGAGTTGATAATTAATGAAATTTACATAACGAGCACATGAGAAAAAAAAGTTTTATCTGTAAATAGATAAATCAAAGTGTTGATTATTAATTAGTTAAAACACAACATTTATCTTACGCATAAGACTTTTAATAAATTTTGGCAAGAAAAAAAATACATAAGTTCATGAATATATGAATTTCTAACATATTTTGAAACTTAAAATTGATCAAGAAAGATGCTCAATATATAAAAACGAAACTAGCCTCGTTTACATGAGGTCTTTATTCATTAAGATGTAAAACATGTTTAATTACAGAAGTTACAGTGAGGTACAAATAGTTTTTTAATTAGTAGATTACTAACATGAGTGTTCGACGAAGATGAAAAGCATCATCATGAGAGTCAACAAATAAAAGAACTTACAATTTTTATCCATTTTCACCTCTCACGCATTCTATGTAAGATCTAGTAGAAATTGTGTATTCCACGACGGTTAAAAACCGTCGTGAAAAGTTACCATAATGATTTTCTAATGGTCGTGGAATTCACTGTTATAGAATATTTATGGATTTTATGATGGTTAGAAAACCGTCGTAGAATGAACAAAATAGCGGGCAAAATATGAGGTTTTAACTGCAGTTACCATGACGGTTTTCATTGGAAACCGTCATGAAAAATGGATACTACACGATGGGTTCTAGTGAAAACCGTCATGTAATATCAATCTTCCATGACTGTTTCCAGCGGAAATTATCATGGAAGATGAGAAACCGTCGTGGAAGATGAGCTTTCCACAACGGTTTGCAGAGAAATCCGTCATGGAAGATTAATGAATTTCTGAAAACCATCGTGGAAGATTGATTAAAAAAAATTAATTTCATTTTTTTCCCTGATTTCCCATAGGTAGCCTATCACACGTGTTATCAAATATACGATTCAAAATGAAAATAACAAAACAACAACTATATTACATTTTAAATGTGCACAATATAAGTACAATACATTAAGTTACAAGTTTATAGTCGATATTAAATGAACTACATTACAAAACTTGTCCAATCTCCCTTAACTAAATCCATATCATCATTGGTAAATAAATAATAAAGACAAGAAGAATAAAGGAGAACTTATTACTGTTCCTTATGTTCTTTTGCTACTAAGATAGACTTCAATAATGTGTCTATCAAATTTTTTCTCTTCAAAACCTATCGTATTATCAAACAAAATCACAAAATTAAATCCTTAATAACAAAGTTAGTTCAAGTGAGATCAAAAGTTACAATAATAAAAAATAATGAATGAATTTGATTTTAGCTTTTACACTAGATCCACATGAACTCAGATAAGATATTATTCTATAGAATATATCCTTACACAATAAAAGGATGAAGAACACATTTCAAATAATTAATAATTTAGAAGTTATCTGCTCATGATAATTCTCCTCAAATTTACTTATCTCAGTAATGAACTTATGCAAATATAAAATAAACAAATTTCAATCCTCAATAATTAACTTTGAAGGAAAGAGAAATATGGTACATAGTTTTGGGGTATTAATAAAATTAATCTAAAATTTAATTTACTTGAAAAGCAGATATTCTAAAATCAGTTTTCATTTTTCTATTGTGATTTTAATTTTTTGGATTTACAGTCTTAAGATGTTTCCTCTAGTATTCTGATTTCAACGAGAATATTTTTAAATTAGGATCTATATTCAGTGTTTTCTCTCCTGCAACTATGCAGGAACCAAATGGAGTTTTTGAGTGTCTCAAACAGAATTTGTTTTTTGCTAGATGAAAAAGAAATGTCTGAAACTGTTGTCGAACTAATAAAGGAAGGGAAACATTGGCAAACTTCAAATGTAAGGAATGAAAATTAAATGGCACGAAAACTATGAAAAGTGATTTGACAGTTCTGAATAGATTAGTCATAAATTTTCTCTCATCTCTTGCCAAATATATGAATAACAAAAACATGATTAGGAAGTTGGATTGTAATGTCAAAATAAGTAAAACCTTACTTCTCATTAACCAAATTTAACCGCTAATCATTTATTTATGTCAATGCTCTACAGAGAAACAAAAACAAAATCACGGTATGCAAAGGGAATATAAGCAATCTAATTCCACCTAAAGTATATGTTCCCTTCAATCTTTACCCAAGGGCAAAGCTATCAGGAGGCCATACCTAATAACAAAAAAAAAAAAAAAAAAAAGTATGAAATCTCCAATTATACTGCACTGGATAAGACTGAAACGGAAGTTAGAAAGAACCGAGTTAATGTAGCATGTTGGTCATAGTATTAAAATGATAATGTAAAAATCCGAGCAGTCTTCCAATAGGTCTTCTAACAGTGATTCTATTTGTGTTTGAAAACATAATAACCATAAGCAGGGACGGAAAAAGAAAAGAAACAGCTTCTAACACCTATGAATAAGAGAAACATGAAACTACTTGACAACATGAACCTTTTCTTTCCTTCAAAACTATAAAGAATGTTTCATGCAAAAAAATCTCACATGCCCACATTCTAAACTGAAAAAATCCAACTTCAAATTCTAAAATAACCAAAAAAAAAAAAAAAAAAAAACTATAAAACAATGAAATAAAAGTTAAAAAAGGAAAGTAAGATGAATACAAACCTAAATAGAGTCCACGGCCACGATGCGGAAGATGGTGGTGGCGGCTTGGATGGTGGAAAGAGAGAGAGAGAGAGAAAAACGAGGATGGAAAGAAAGAGAGAAAGGAGAGATAGAGGGTGGTGGTGGGGGCTTTGGTAAAGAGGGGAGAGAGAGAGGGGATGGCGGTGGTGAGGGATTCGATAGAGAGGGGAGAAAGAAAAGGTGTCACGATGACTAGGTTTGTAGGGGTGAGAAAGAGAGAGAGATTTGGGTAATGGGATGATGGATTTGAGGGGCTCGGGGGGTAAAAAAAAAGAAAAAGAAAATACGATCATTTTGTCCAAAACCGTCGTGGAATCAAGCCTTTCCACGACGGTTTCCAAAACTATTGTGAAATCTTCGCTTTCCACGACGGGAAGATTTCATGATGGTTTTCGGAAACCAAACTCCGCATTGTGCTTTTTAGGTACTTTAGATGACATTTTTAAAAATCATTGTAAAATCTCCGTCGTATATTCCAATATTTGTAGTAGTATGAAACATTTGTATATTTATATCATAAAATTGCTCCGATTTATAATTATGATTTTTAGATATTGGAGGATATTCATATTAAGCAGAGATTAGCCACCCCACAACAATAGAATAAAAAAAAAATGAAGGCCAACTAATCTTTCGTAGAAAAACAAATATTAATTTAAACAAATCTTTCACTATTTTGGATTTACGAAGGTTAGCAGCTAAATATTTTATTTAAACTATAGATTTTTTTAAAAGTACTTTTTGTAACAACTAATTGCAGGTCATGAGATATGACGATAATTAAAGATAGTCGTCAAAAGGCATGATTATAGTTTATAGACCGTTGTCAAATCTAGAGTGTATGGTAAATTGTTGTTTAAAGAGTCTAAAATTCGTTCACATATCAGAAAATAAAAGTGTATATATATAGGTTTTAATCAAGGATAAATTTTATTTTTTTCTTCCGAATTTTAGGCCTATAACAAAATGTCCTCCCGAACTTAATATGTAGCCTCCATTCTCTCTGAACTTTAAAGTTCGTAAAATTCCCTCTTCTATTAAATTATAGACGGGAAATTCACGTGTAAAAAATGCATATAAAATTTTCATCTATAGTTTTACAAAAGGAGGACTTTTGCAAACTTTCTTAAGTTCATGGGAAAGAACAATACATATTAGAATTCGGGGATATTTTGTGATAGTCCCAAAAAAAAAAAAAACTGAAATTTGCCCTTTAATTAAAAATTAAGTGAGTTTTGTGGATAAGTGGGTTTTTAGAATAAGTTTTAGAATTTGAGGGGTATACATTTAGTCCTTGCGATATAATGTTAACTAGTTTCTAAATTTTTAATTTTAACAAATTACTTAATGAATTTGTATTTTTGTTTGTTTGTTTGTTTTTTTTTTTTTGAAAATTGGATACCTAACATTAAACTGAGTAATATATTTTTTTAAGTTTAATAAAGATAATCATATATAAATCACGTGATAAACAATATTTAAAAATAATTACACTTAACATAAAATGTCTGTTTGTTGATGTTAAAAAACCTTGAACAATTAGAATTGTTTACACTTAGGGCCAGTTTGAGGGGACATCTGATGATATATTCTGAAAGTTGGGTTGGAAATATGCGTTTGGAGAGAAAACTTTTTAAAAACATGTGATATAGAAAATATAAAAATATTTGAAATGTGTTTAGAAACAAATATGCAAAAGGATCTTGTCTTATTTGTCTCGTCGTTATGAGCATTTTGATATAAAAATATCTCATTTTGATTTGAAATGACAAATTATGGACTTTTAAAGTTTGAGTTTTTTTAAATGGAAGTGAGAGAAAGTTTGATTTAGAGTTGAGATTTTAAAATCAAGATGGTGTTTTATCATCTTGAGATGGCGTCCTAAACGGACCCTTAATTTGTCATTTTCTTTCAAATTTTCAGCTATTATGTGATAAGGATGTAATTGTTTGTGTTCAAATAAGTTTGTCAATTTTATCATGGGAACCAAAACTTAGGCTATATTTAGGGTCACATTTGGAAACATGTTTCCAAAAATTTTTTTTTTATCTTTTTCCTCTAATTTTATTCTTACTTTTTCAAACATTTTTAAAAAATCAAATTTTAAAAAGTTCATAATTTTATCATTTTAATTAAAATGAGATGATTTTTTTTTTCAAATTCCATAGAATTTTGAGAAAAACAAAATAAGATACTAATTGCTAATTTTTTTTCCCAATATGTTTCAAGTTTTTACCTTTTTTCACTCAAAATAATTTATTTTCATTAAAACACATTTTCAAAACTCGAACCATCTCCAACCTAAAAATACCATGTCAAAATGTGACCCAAACGGAGCCTTAAAAAAATAAAATTTAGAAGTAATTTGTGAAAATAAATTCTTCAGGACCAAAGTGACAAAATTTTGATAGTGTAGGGACTTGCGTTAAATATTGAAAGGATATTTTTGTAATTTGATGGTCATAGATTTGCCCTTGGATAACTCCCGCTCGAATTCAAAAAACTCCAAAGAAGGACGAAATCCTCATCAGTAGATCCACGCTCTCCATTCTGCCACCAAACGAGAGAGAGGAGAGGAGAGAGAGAGAGGAGAGAGGAGAGAGATGGAAGTGCATACTGCCGACGAAGAGTCGAAATGATTCAAGAATCGCCAAAATCCTAGACGAAGCCTCTGCCTCCATGGCACCCACAACCGCAAGCTCAAGGAGCTCTCCGCCCTCCGCTTCAAGGCGACCTCGTCTTCTTCCTTCTTCTCCGCCTTCACCAAATCCTTACTTCCGCTCCTCAGCTTCCAGAGACGATCGGCGTCCGCCGAGCGGATCGTCCGATTTGTCTCCGCCTTCGCCATCTACAGAGCCCCCAACCAATTCCATGGCTCCGATTGTGTCGGTGACTTCTTGGAGGACTGCCTCCGGTTCCTCCTCGCTCCAGCCGCCGCCGCCAACAGGACCGCAAGATTCCGCGCCTGCCAGATCTTTTCCGAGGTAAAATTTCCTGTTTGTTTTGTTGCGAAGAGAAATGCTGGGAAATTGGGGACGAAATTGAAGAAAGTTTCAATCTTTAGGGTTTTTGAAAGAAAATGAAGGGAAAGAAACGAGATTTGGAAAGAATTTGCGGTTATTTTAGGTTCTATTTGGCTGTGATTTCGTTTTCCTTGCGGATGGATATTTTAAAGATCTCATAAATGGCGGTGAAAGCAACTCAAATGTTATTGATTACAGTTTGGTTTGTTGAGTTTTGTTTTTGTTACTGACAGAATTTAGAGTATGAATCTTGAGAAAATCACTGTTGGCTGGCGGATAATGGAATTGAGAATGCGAAAAGGGACGTGATGCTTATATTTAGTCTTGCAAATAACTAATTTTGCTGTTCAATTACGCCGGAATTCAAGTCTTTTAAATAATCTCTGTATATTTGATGAAAGGAGTAATAGATGTCATGAGCTTTTGGATAGACTTATAATTAATTGCTTACCCATCCGGCTCCTTTGATGTTTAATTAAATTTTAGGTTTCCCTTGATATTGGATTTCGGCTTCTCCTGGATTTTTTAACTTGTGAGTTTCGTGTTGTGGTAGAGTTTTCGATGTAATTTGATTGCCCCAAACTTTGCTTTCTTTGGCTGATGGCTTCCTGCTTTTCTAGATCATCATGAGGTTACCAGATGATGCACAAGTAGCCAATGAACTCTGGGATGAGGTAATAGAAAGCTTGAAAATACGGGTGCAGGACAAGGTCCCTGTTATCCGTACATGTGCAGTAAGGGCCCTTTCTCGCTTTGCAACTGGTTTTGAGAACGGTGACATCCTTGATTTATTTCTAGAGGTGCTTCCTCTAGAGCCAAATGCAGTGAGTTTCCCTGTTGACTCAAATAGATAAATGTTTTATGATGCTAAAGAATACCCATTGAATTAGTATCTTGATACGGTGTACTCACAAGTTCTGAACTTCTTATATATGTGTTTCAAAGTTAAGTCTGATTTTTGAGAGATTCCTTTGTTTCAAGTAAAAAAGACTTGAGAGGTTACCTTGTTTAACAGACTTTTCCCATGTTATCCCATGGACTCGTTTTTAGTACTTTAAAGGTTATGAATATTTTATTCATTGCTCAAATACTAGTCCAAAGTCATAATTTTTTCCCAGGGGATAGCTTAGGCGGTAGTATGATAAGCAAATTTGTATATGTGTTTGAATATGCTAATATCTGAACATGGTTTTATCGTAGGAGGTGCGTAAGACAATACTGCTATCTTTGCCTGCTTCCTATGAAACTTCACAAGAAGTCATTGATTGTACAATTGATGTCAGTGAATCAGTGCGGAAAGCAGCATACTATGTTCTGGCTGACAAATTTCCCCTTCAAAGCCTTAGGTAAAATTATGATGTGATTAAAAACTTTTCTTTCTCACAATTAGTTGGCTCTTGCAAATTCCAACTATGAATGATATCTCACTATATTGGGGGTTTGTTCCCTCATTATACTGACAATGGACATTATTTCTGCAGTCTAGTTGTACAGGAGTAGTGAGGTTGCACTTGCAGGAAATAATCTCATTTAGCTGTTATCCTGTTATAAGTAGCCATATTTTAGCTTACTGGAGTCCCTTTTTTTTTTTGGTAGCATCAAGCAAAGAACAGTAATTCTTCAAAGAGGACTTGCGGATCGTTCTGCAGTTGTTTCAAAGGAGTGTCTTAAACTGATGAAAGATGAGTGGCTTACTAAGTGCTGCGATGGAGATCCAGTAAAGTTTCTCAAGTATCTTGATGTTGAAACTTATGAACTGGTTGGGGAGTCTGTGATGAGGGCTTTATTAGAAGCTGGCTTAATTCAAATACAAAATGGACGATGTATCCAACATTACATTTCATCAGACTGTGAGACAACTGACGGTTAGTCCAGAAATCTTAACAGATAGTTTTCATAAAAAGTAGGAGATGTTAGTGCCTGGATTAGCAGAACTCTTTTCAAATCCAAGGTGGTCTAAGAACTAATACTTTCTACCTCTTTGAGATGGCTATGAGTATTTAAGTTGGTTTTCTTTTACTAGTTAAGTGAGTATAATGTTCTTTCAATATTCACTGTCACTCCATGATGGAGGCACTTATTTGAAGGATTGAAGTGATCTTAACAAACTGAGGAGTTTTCGCCAAGAAAATATATCACTCTCAGAAATCTGGGTACCTGGTTTGAGATGATCATGCGTCCAATGGGCCTCAGGTCATTGTTATTTTGGTTGCTCCAAGCACTTGTGCTGAAAAGATACGTCATCTAGGCATCTAGCTGAACTTCTTACCTGTAACCTTTGTAGTTGTCCACAACTGTTTCTTGGATTCTTCCCCCCACACCCCCCCCACCCCACCCTCAACTTTATGTAGTCTGAGCTCTATTAGCTTGTAATCGTACAATATATTTCAAAATGATGTTCATATTTATGTTTATGGGTTCTTGAAAAGATCTCGGTTTCTGAATACTTGGCACGATTTTATAACTAACAATCTGAGTTAAAGTATTTCTAATTGATCTGGTGAAGCTGCCGAAATTCATGATTTATACAACAAAAGAGACAGCTTGCTTAATTGTTTATTTTGAACATAAGTAAAGATGATTTGCACTATACACAATTGGTGACTTTCCTTTTTACTGTTAGTAGACACAACACATTCCGGCCCAGATATTCAACTAATGGAAGCAGAAGATGCTCTTTATTGGAGGATGACATGTAGGCACTTGCAGAGTGAAGCACAGGTAAGTTTAGTTCGCCGCCCCAGATTTTCTGTTATCATACTTGTCGACGTCGTGGGCCCTGCTTACTAGGTCTACAACCTAGGATTTGTTGGGAAAATAAAAAATGACCTTGAGGCTTGGAGTATTATGAGGCAAATACGCACCATCTCCTCATCCTTTAGTCCAATCTTTGTGGTTTCCCATCTCCCAAAAGGGGAATAAGAACAGAAAAAAGAAAGAACAGGTAGTTCGATCAATTTCAGCCTATAAAGCATTCATGTGCGCCTAAGTAGTTCTGGTTTCTTGGGTTGATGGTTAAGTTAGTTGGCTTGATACTGCTTATATTATGTGTTACATCTACTGAGACAACCAAGCTTCTCCTAATGCAACTTCATATAGTTTTATATGAATTTTTCTTTCATTGAGCTGTATGCTCTCTACATTTAGCATCTATAGAAATAATTCTAAGAGTTTGTGAGGGTGATCATGACCCCCCACCAGCACACACACACACACACACAAAAGATAAGAGTCCTATGCTAATGATACAAGCATGATATTTTTTATCATCGTTTTAAGGGTAAAATCTTTTGCTTGAACAGGCAAAAGGCTCTGATGCTGCTGCTACTATGGGCACTGAAGCTGCAGTGTATGCAGAAGAAGCTTCAAAGATCAATGACCTACTTGAGAAAATTTTACCTGCAACAATCTCAGATTATATACAATTGGTCAAAGCTCATATGGATGCTGGTGGATGTGCATTCCTTTTTGGTTGAAATGAGCATTGAATTTACTCTCTAATTCCCAAATTGTACGTACTGATTTTTCTCTGATGCTTGCTTCCAGGATTAAATTTCCGCTTTGCATCTCGGCAACTTGTATTGGTTGGTGCAATGCTTGATTTTTCTGATACTACAAACAGGAAGGTCGCTAGTGAATTCCTGGTGGAACTACTGCACAAGCCTTTTGACCATGAAGTGGACGATGATGGGAACATGGTTGTTCTTGGAGATGGAATAAACCTTGGTGGAGACAGAGCTTGGGCTGAGGCAGTGTCTGGATTAGCAAGGAAGGTGCATGCAGCTAGTGGTGAATTTGAAGAATTTGTCCTTGGGGTTATTGAAGAGTTAGCTCAGCCTTGCAGGGAGAGAACAGCAAACTTTATGCAGTGGATGCACTGTCTTGCCGTGATTGGCCTTCTCTTGGAGAATGCAAGATCCTTGCATTTGATACAAGGGAAAGCTGTTGAACCTACAGAACTCCTGCATTCTTTATTGCTTCCAGCGGTAAGTAACCTATAAAATCATGTTACTTTTCCCTCTCTATACTTTTTTCATCTCCTACGTTTTTCCTTCAAAGAATTTCCAGGAACCATATTGAATAAGGCGAGTAGGTTGTCCACCTTTGCAATGAGTTTAATGGTCTTACCTCCGTCTTTCGGGAGAGGCATCATTGAGTTGTAGTTTCTTTAATCATTTAAAGTCTTTTATCTTTTCCTTTTTTTGATCAAGTATTCTTTTTCTTTTATTCATAGTGAAACATATATGAAGCTTAAGTTATTAAAAGAATTTGCAACTAATGTACTTAAATGGATGCAAGTTCAAGGTACACTACGTAGTAAGAAACTATAGTAAGTTGGAAATATGGACAGCTTAACAATATTCCAGTTCCTCATGTGCGTCACAACTATTTGTTTTTTGTTTCATTTTTTATCGAAAGTCATGTTTTAGTGTCGTGAACAATTTCTCTGGACTCTGAATTGCAGGCAAAACATGTTCACTTAGATGTTCAGACGATTGCCATCAGGTGTCTTGGACTTTTTGGGTTGTTAGAGAAGAAGCCGAGCAAGGAAGTAGTAAAGCAGTTAAGGCTCTCTTTTGTTAAGGGCCCCATTCCAATTAGCATAATGGCCTGTAAGGCCTTGATTGACCTTGGGATGTGGCATAATCCCCAGGAAGTTGATGGGGCTTTAGGGCAGGAAGTTCAAGACAATGAGTTTGCTTCCAGTCCCGTATCATTTTCTGACGAGGAAGAGAATCCGCATACTAAACTGCTTGATCTCTTGTATGCTGCACTCGATAAAGATGATTGGGCCAATCTAATAGGAAATGATGATAATGAGTCAGTCCAAGCTGTACTTGGAGAGGGATTTGCTAAGATTCTTCTTCTAAGCAAGAACTATCCAAGCATACCTGCTTCTTTACATCCTTTGGTGTTAACCAAGCTCATTAACTTGTATTTCAGCACTGAAACGAATGACTTGCTGAGGTAGATAAACTTGTGCTTCTTTCTTTCTTTCATATATTTAACTTATTTCCTCCCATTTTTTTTTTTACATGAATTTTATATGTTGCCGATATAAAAGAATTTTCTTCTTCAGGCTGAAACAGTGCTTATTTGTATTTTTTGAGCATTACCCTTCTCTCTCGGCTAACCACAAGGTGCGTGCTGCATGCTCTACTTGTCATGTGTTTATCTCTTGTTTTATTTTTTTTAACTAGAAACAAAAATTCTCGTTCAACAAAATAACAGTACAAGGAAGGATCCCGGTGTCTTTCACATAAAGCGAAAGAACAAGACAATGAAATAATTCCCTTTCTCAAAAATGATTTCCGCTTTAAGAAAAATGATGTCTGATTAATTTCATTTTGTAAAGCATAGAGATGATTATAACGATATGAAACATTTGTTAATCGCACTGACGTGTTTTAAATGCAGAAGTATATATCCAAGGCTTTTGTTCCGGTCATGCGTTCTATGTGGCCAGGCATTGACGGGAATGCCGGAGGCTCTGCAGTTGCTGTGTCTAACATGCGCAAGCGTGCAGTACGAGCATCACGATTTATGTTGCAGATGATGCAGGCTCCTCTGTACAGAAAGGAAAATGAAATGGAGGAAAATGGTGGTAGGGACCTTCAAGAAGCTGAGAACACTACCGTGGAACCTAAACTTGAGTGTGGTGAGGAGGGGCTTGCAGTACGCATAGCCACCGAGGTAACTGTTTGTTCCTATTGAATTGAATTAAATGTGTTCATAGTTTTGCTTAACCATGTAAGGTGTTAGTAAGAGAATTGGAAAAGTTATGGCTACTGAAGAATAACTATTAGATGTCCAATGTCCCACGTGGAAAGATTATAAGATAGGTAGTAGGTCTATAAACCCTTGGGTCCCCTTCCCTTGCAAGCCGGTTTTGCAAGGGTGAGTATACCTAATGAGCTCCTAATAATCGGTATCAGATCCAGCATATCATTTTCCCAGTGCACGTTTTTCCTCTTTAACAAAATTTTATAAGAAAACATAAAATTTGCAGACCTTCGATGCATGTTTTGAGGTTTACATCTCAAATATTACAGAAATTTCTAAATTACCAATTGTTCTCAAAGGACTCGTGCCCCATCACAGGCTGGTTGGTACATTGTTTGATAACCTGATATATGTGTGAAACTACCTTTGACTTCCCCAGGTTCGACGATGTCCTTTGGATTGAAACTGCTGCTTCATTCTTATTATTTTTGTTTTGGTGATCATTTAGGTAGCAAGTTTCCCCGAGAAGAAGACCCCGGCAGAAAGGGCGTACATCTCTGCAATGTGTAGAGTACTTGTTTTGCTTCATTTCCGCATATCGGAACAAATGGTAATTAAGTTAATGAGGAGGCTTTTAATCCGCATTGCTGGATCCATTTCCGCTGAAAAGGATCTCTTAAAGGAGTTAAAGCGGATGGCTGATCATCTTAAGGCAATAGATAGTCAGCCAGATCAGGAACTGGCTCAAGATCAAGCAAATCTTATATTTGGTAAGCATATTTAGTTTCCATTACCGTTGTATATTTCAGTATTTTCCTACTCAGTGAAAATAAAAAAAATAAAAAGAGAGAAGGAAGAAAAATTCTCTTGAAAATCTATTTTCTCTCCTCTCGAATCTCGATCGGTTCTTGTAAGTCACTGCATATGTGTAGACATGAGTCTTATCTTTTGAATGGACACAACATTTGTCTATAAATGAGATATTACAAATAACTCTTCCCTTTTCTGTCATTCCTTTTGCAGGGAGGTTAGAACTAGACTTCAAGGAAGATCTCACTGGTTCTCCCGAAAAGCTTCAAACACCAGCTCCTCCCTCCACAAGGCCAACACGTGCCAGGAGACGAGTAAGGTGTCAAGACACATCTTCTGATGAAGAAACTTTACCTACCTCTGTCGTTCCTACCGCACCTTGCACGGTGACCCGGCGCTCTGAGAGGGCGAGCAAGACAGCGGCAGTGGTGAAGATGACTGCCAATAGAGCCGTCAGGACGGACGAGGATGAGATCGCAGAGGAAGAAGACTCTGAGATGACATCTGATGAGAGTTCTGGTGAATCTGGTCAGATCACGGAGTAACTATGTGATAGTATATTGCATGATAGTATTTCTGGTAAGGCCTGGAAATTCTGTGTACATATATATTTGCAAACAGAAATGCTGATTTTCATGTTATGAATGAGGCAAAACGAACAGAACCAGTGCAGTTGTAGTTTTGTTACTCTACATGCCAGTTCATCAAACTTGCTTAGATGATGTACTATATATATATAAATATATATATATATTTTTTCTGATAGTGTTTGTGTTCTCTCTGCATAAGCTTTGAGACATTTTCGGATTGATATAAAGTTCAAGTACTATTTCTATAATTAACCTTTAATTTTACAAGGTGACTTAGACTAGCGAAGACGAGCACTGCATTGTGAGTTATTTTCTGGCACCTTTAAATAAGGGTGGCAATTTGTATCATCAAGTCTGATTTGTGTTGAGTTGAAGCTTATTTGATCTGAAACCTGGACACAACATGCAATCCATCAGGTTAAAAAATCTCCTACACCAACCTGAAATGTTCTTTTGACAGGTTGATACGACATGATCTGTGTAACCTGTCCAAAAAATATATATATATATATATATATATTCATTATATGACATGTTTGGTTGGGTTAGTCATTGGTTATCAATCGTAAAATCTCAGGTTGTTTTGGAGGAACCAGTTTTTATTTTCATTCTTGTATCTGAAATTTCTTTCTTTCTTTCCTTTTTTTTTTTTTTTTTTTTTTTTTTTTTTTTTTTCCTGTGAACTTAAACGTAATAGTTCTTGTACACATACAAATAACTAATAAATTATTTATATGAATGAAAAAACGAAAATTTTTTTTAGCATACGAATAAACATGTATATACGGAAGATTCAAGATTACAGGTTCACCAACAGAGTTAAAAATTATAACAAACACGTATTGAGACAATTATAATTCAATTTTTATTGCACGATTTAAAATGCTGATAAAGGCTTTATTCAAATTCAATTAATCTTAGCTACAGCAGATGTCTTTCATTTGGTGGTGATTAAAAAAAAAAAGGAAAAGACAAAAAAACCACGTAGTCAAGTCCTTAATGACTTGTCTAGCTCACCCTTACTAATATGGCATGTTTTTGTGGCATGAAACTTCACTTTCTGTCCCTCTCCCTTTTTTGTTTTTGTTTTTTTTGTTTTTCATAATTCAAACTTCATCTTATGTTGGGGTGATAATTTGTTCGTAAGTTATGATAGTTATTCAATAGGATCTCCTTGATGCATGAATATATCTTCAATTAATTGCCCAAAATTTCTATATTGGATAAAACCTTATTCTTGACTTTTTTTTTTTTATATTGGATAATACCAAGATTTCTATATATATATATATATATATATATATATGCATATATTCAATACATGAATAGCATAGCATTAATGATAGGAAATTGACATTCATGTGCCTCCCTAGACTTGCCCAACACCCCCAACTTGGTAATAAATGGCTTGCACCTTCACCCATGAAGGTGCTCATTGGAGCTAAAAGACATGTATGAACGACAACATGTGCAGCCACGGCTCCACATCTAAGTAATGTCTAAAAGTTCAGCCACATAGACATGTTCAAACACTCTTTTGATTTAGTGGTGGTCCCTAATCTAACAATGTCATAAATAAATATATATGTATATATACACACACATATATATGTATCTATGCATATGTAATACTTATGGAGGAGAGACTTGACAATATTTCGGGGGAGGCGGCGATATGGGGGCAATCTGATTAGATAGCCATATTCTAGAAGCCTCAAGTTTATTCAGCTATACTGACGAAACTAGTGGGAATTCACAAGTATAGGGTAAGGAAAAAACGCACTAAACTTTTATTCAGAAGAATATAAACACATTTGATTACAGCATTATGTGACTTCTTTGGATTGCGACATCACGTTTACGTAAGTATCGCTTTCTAGAATCGTGGAAAATGAAGGGTGGTAAAAAAAAAAAAAAAAAACCCTAAATCCTTGTTGTAAAGATGGACTCCCTCTACCATGCAAAGGACGTAAGTCTACCGAATGAGTTAATAAAATGGACCGACTTTACCCACAGATACATAAATATATGTACGCATTTCTGGAAAAGTAGGAAAAGTCATCTAAACTAATAGTCGTTGGCCGTTTGAAAGCTAGTAGTGGATAATGTAAGGTGGAAACGCATGGAAAATAAAGAGGTCATATTTGCCCACTTATGGTTCCAAATTTCTTGGTAGACACAATTCACTGTAAAGTGTGTATGTATATATATATATATATATCTCTGTGTGTGAATATATAAATATATATATGTATATAAGTGTATAATCTCAATGGCGTCAAAGGCCTTTAAAGCTTTTAAAAAGATGACAAAAATGTTAGATTATGGTAGGGAAGGTCATGCTTTCTTTAGGTATAAATTGTCAATTTGCTTGTCCCTTTCAAAACCTTCCACGCCCTTACGCAGTTATTTAGTCTTCCAATAAAATTGGGACGTAATCTTATTGGATTTCGTTTGGAGTTATGTCCTTTCTCAACTATCTATTAGGTTACTGTATCTTCTAATTAAGTATTATAATTACCTAACTAATTAACCTATTATATAAGACTGGTACTTTTCTTTTTTCTTTTTTTTTTTGTTTTTGTTTGTTTGTTTGTTTTTTTTTTTTTGTTGAAGAACAATACCTAATTTCTAAGGAAAAAAAAAGAAGGAACAATACCTAATTAGTTAACCTATTAGTTGTGAGCATGTAGATGAATCTGGTCCAAACAAAATACTCTCGGTTGAAACGTGGTTTTCTTCTGTGTGTTAAAGACAACTTTCTTTTCTAAATAGTTACTTTACCCCGGTCAGATTAATGTATCCAAACAAAAAATTCGACTTTAATAGCTCATGTCCAAGCAGCCTTTTTTTTTTTTTCCCCCCCTCCTCCTCTAAGGCTTCGATAATGTCCCTAACGTAATTATGTTTTTTTTTTTTTTAAGAAAAGAAAATAGAGCTCAACATTATAGTGTCTATAAAATCAAAGCGTATAAATTTTGTTCCAAGAAAAATATAAATATACATGTACGTACATATTCTCCAACTTGAATTTCAGTTTCTAAGTTCAGACCATCTAGAATAACTACTGATGAAATGATTTGGATTTTAGACACAAGAAGTAAAAGTTTACCAATTACTTGATCTTCTTCTAAATATATATAGACACCACACTAGAGATATTAATTTTAATTAACTTTTGAATTTCAATAAATATAATATGTGAGTTGTAAATTTTTTTTATTTATAAATGCTTAAAAGATTTTCATAAAAATTGATTATATCAAATCCATAAAAAGATGATAAAGTATTTTGGACTCTCAGCCGAAATTCTTCAAAAAAAAAAAAAAAAAAAGAGTTAAAAATGAGAGACCTGTCACATCCTGTGCGGAAAAACCTATTAGTATCATTAATTGACGTTTACTCTAGATATTATATGAATATTCCTTGCAAGGATTTTCAAAGATTATCGAGGACTTCGCGAAACCTCTAATAAATAAATTAACATTAAATAAACCAACCGACACGGTGCCGACCAATTGTGTGTCACGAACAATTATTTTTTTTTTATTTTTTATTATTATGTTGTTATAATGAATAGCACAAAAATAAAAGTTCAACAACATGAGATACTTTGCGTGCAATGTTGGGAAGATCTAAAAGAATAGAAAAACTAGGTTAAGATTGTTTAATCTATGAGTTATCTTTCATGTATGCATGCATTATTGTCTCGGGGAAAATGTTGAATAAATGATAAATTATTGGATTATATATATATATGTGTGTGTGTGTGTGTGTGTGTGTATACACACACTTCTTTTGTGGATCCACATGTGGCCTTGAAGAGCTTGAAGCTCAAAATCTGGTTGTTGTTGTTGCTGTTTTTTTTTTTTTAAGGAAAAAAATGATAACTGTTTCTGTTGATTCACCATATACAAGAATTAGTTTTTCTTTCTTTTTTTCCCCCTTAAATTGAATACCAGAATTAGATTTGAACTTAGTTACAAAGTTTACTAGACAAACGCAAAGCAAGTAAATGTTTATGAGGCAGTTAAAAAAAAAAATAAAAAACTACATATGATTTTTTTTAACATAATTGTTTATGCGTTCTTTTTTTTTTTTTTTTTTGCTAGAACATAATATATATTTTAAATATTAAGTAAGGCACCCTCATAATTTTTCTTATAAAATAAAAGCACAACTAATAATAGGGATAAAATTGTAAATTGACACAAAGACTAAAGATTAAGTAAAAATAATAATAAAAAAAATCTAGCCCCCACTCATATCGAAGGAAGCTTCGCCATTGTTCTTATATTGCAGTCACAAGTAGAAATTGTACATCTATAACACAACATAATAATAACAATAACATATATAAAAGAGCCGAAAGCCTTATTCAGCTACTAACTTGCTTGCTTAATGTGACAAGTTTAAAACTATTGGTATATTTAGTTGCTTTTAGAAACTAATGTTTACTTTGGTTTCGTTTGGTTCATAATCTGGTTAAGTTTCTACAGGTACTTTTCTAACTAGAGACTAAAGATGCCCTGAAATGCTAACTTTTCTACACGTACTTTGATTACGTGTCCATTCGTCCCTCTCCCTCACGCATATCACATCTTTTTTACACGTGTCATATAAAGCAAGAAAGTTAGTAACTGAATAAGGCTATCGGCTCTTTTGTATATGCGTTAAAGATTATGGACTCTCTCACTTCCCTTTTTTTTTGTTTGAGAGAACTTTTGACTAAAGAAAGTTTGTCATTTGGTTACTTTAGTTTACCGATTAGTTTAGTTTCTCTATAATATATATATATATATATATAGATATATAAGAGTCTTCAATGAATTTTTTTTTTTTACTATCATGATTACATATAAAAGTATAGAAATAAGCATAAATCTTAATTATTTTTGATGATGTGGTATATTGGATGACTTATTAGAGTAGATTAATAAGCAAAAAGTTCATCTTAAATATTAATTAAAATAGATTCTTTTAAAATAAACATATAATATCCAGTGTCAAATAGATTCATGAAAGGTAATATTTTCCTTTTAATTTAATTGCCTGTTTTAAAAAATATATGTTATAACCTTTTTTTTCTTTCACTCTTTCTTTTTCTCAAATTTGTTTCAAAATAATTAACTGGCATGGCATTATATATACTGCTAATTTAGTGTTTTCTCCAAACTGTTATCTTTTTTTATTTTATTTCTTTTCTCCTCTCAAAATTTAAAAAAAAAAATTCATCAATTCCAAGCGTTTAGGTAGCATTTCTAACACAAGGAACTTATTGCTAACAAAAAAAAAAAAAAAAAAAAAGAAGCATTAATATTGTTATTCAAGAGGATTTTTTTTTTTTTTCCGTTTTCTATTAACTTATTAATTAGTTCATTAAATATATAACGAGTAGAGTTGAATTCTATTAATGGATACTATAATGTGTGTTTCTTTCTTCTATGTATGTTATATTATGTGTTTATGTATAAGTCAAGTTAATCATTTTTTTAATTCTCAGTTTTTTTTTTCCAATGCATACAATATAATGTTCTATGTACAAAGAAATTTAGTTAGTAATTTATTTTGATATTTATTTTTCTTTCCTGCAATTATACCGAGTGTTTCTGCACACAAAAATTGAGTTACTTTTATTATCGGTTTCTTGCTTTTTTATGTTGATGGTTTTGTCCATTTTCATTTATTTTTGTTAATCCGTACGATCATGAGCCTGTTAAGCTGCTTAGCTTTCTTTAACAAAAAATTTTACAACAATCCATAATGAAAAAGACTAAAAACGGGATTCATAAAAAATGGATTGAATTTTTAATTTATATTCTATTTAAATAAAAAAATTAGAAAAGTTATGTCGACAAGTTAAGAACAAATTGTCCATTATTCTCTTAATTTAACATTTACTAAGTATCATTAATTTTGTTACCAATTATAAAATTTGTTAGAACCGTCTAATATGTATCAAATGATTGAAAAATGATATTCATCCATAGATAAATATTATAACAACTATTAAAGTAAACTTATGTAAGAATATACAAATAGACATAATGAAAAGACAACGGCACGTGCAAATGCACGTGCCACTGATACTGGTACAAGGAAAAAGCGACAATGTTAAATGTGCCACATTACGTTGGAGTGGTTCACTAGAAATTATATTTTTTAAAACAATAATCTGTCTAAAAAATATCTTATATATGCATATATTACTATGTATGATAAAAAGATAGGTATATATATATATATATATATATATATATATATACCTTCATGCATGCATGCTATAAGCTCTTTTTTTTTTTTTCCCTTAATAAAAGTTGCCTTTCAAACACGCAGGAAGAGGCGTGCCCTCAACCATTTATACATGGAAATGGACATAATATATATATGGAAAGTTTATATAAAAGCTTAATTTAGATACGTAACTTTAAATGCATTTTCATGTAATTTGGTTAGTGCTTACGGTCGGGATAGGGTTTCTTCTTATTTTATTTTATTTTTATATTTTTCCGACCTGCTGGGTTCACATTCTATGCAAGTCATTGGTACAAACACTACATTTTGGATTCCAACGAGAAGATTATTAAAAGGGATAAGATAATTTAAATAATAATCAGAACCAATTAACTCCACCCTTTGATCATGTGACATTAAAAAGTTTATAGTACATTGTGATCACATGAAATGATATCATAATATCCTCAATGCTAGGGGTCCCTAATTTTCCACTGTTTATTTTATATATATTTTTTAATTTTTTTGAATATATATATATATTCTTCCCACATATTATGGTAATAGTATAATTATCTTATATTAATGTCTGTGTTGGCTTTTAATCTGAAGCTACCTCCATGGTTTTCTCAAAGTATTTTATATGTTGTGTGTGTATATATATATATATATATATATATAAGCACAAGATATATTCCTTAGAGAAATAATCAATATGTGGTGGATTGGGTAACTCTAAATTGATTATAATAAGAGAATGAGTTACATTAAAATACTATTGTATTTGTGATTTTATTATATTTTTACCGAATAGTGAATTGAGATATGATGATATTACCGATCATCTTATTAGATTTTTAACGAATAGTGAACTGAGATATGATGAAATTATCGATCATCTTATTAGATTAGGGGAAAAAAAATAGAGTGAGTGATATTCCTACATTAAGGTAACATACTCATTTTATTTAGACAACAAAGACAATACCATGTTTTGAAGCTGAACGTTGTCGCGTTGGCATGAATAATGTCTCTTCGATTTTCTTCCGGCTAAAATTTCACAAATAGTGCTCTATTATAATCTGTCCCTTGTAGGCCCCACTTTTAGTTGTGGTTGAATCTGAATTTGATACAATTTATCACGGTCCACTTCTTTTCTTGATCCTACGGTTGTATAAATCGATATATATTATTTTGAATTTTCTTTGTCATTGATCATCTGTTAATAGGAGGCCCTACGGCTAGGAAGGGGCTTACTATCGTAGCCTTTTCTCCCGCTATCTGTCCTATATCATATCATTGAAATATAAGAATTTAATTAAATAAAAAATATTAAATATTAAAAATACCTCATAAATGAAAAAATTACCTAAATAATAGTATAAGGACAATTATTTAGATATGAAAATGGAACAACTAAATATGCTTATAACTCAATTAATTAAGGGATATCTTTCTTATAAAATTCTAACAAACTAACACTTTCCATAGGCGATAGAGAGACATAACAATCATCTTGAGACTTATAATCGTAGGCACAATCTGGTCTAAAGACACAACAATAATCCTTATTGGTGTTTAGTGAGTGATTTAAGTTACTTTGGTATAATGTTTTTGAGACTTATTTATCGTTGGCACAATCATATTATATGTAGGCCCCACACTTCTATTTGAGATTTGCCTCTAATGCCAAGCTAAGATCCAAGACCAACCGGCCTTTGTGTGTAGTCCCCACTTGCTTCTCTAACCTCTCGGAATATGTCGACACAAAAAAATGAAAATTATTGGAAAGAGGAGAGAAAATTGAATTCTATTAAATTATTCTGTCTCATTTGTAATTGTCAACGTGGCGAAGAAAGTTGTCACCTATAATTGAGGAAATGTGTCGACCTCAATGAACAAAACATGTTTCAGGTTTTGACTTCATCATGTTAAAATTTGAGAGATCATGTGGTGTTAAAGGAAATGTTGTTCAATATAATGTACACCAAATCATTATTCTTTTGTGCACACTCAAACCTCACCATATATCGTTTATATGAATCAAATGATTTGATCGACTTCTTTTGTCGCATTGTATTTACGACTTTAGTTCACATTGAACATCGACGGCTTTAGGATTGATTAATTTAATGCTTAAATTGTCTTTTGATTTATATAATTAATAGTATGTAGATCACATTTTCTGAGTAAACCTCCATACATAATATCTTTATGTTAAGTTTTCAAATGGGGGAAAAAAAAAAAGTTGTAATAAAATTCCTTATAATTAGGGCTCACAAAACAACAAACACTTCCATTCTATCGTTTCCTTTTGGAGAACTAGATGCTTAGCCAATTAAATAGATAATAATAGAAGAATATATAATTAAAGTTACAGTAAACAATTTTGTTTTCAGATAACTCCTGTAAAAGAATTTAAACTAAAAAAAATTAAAAGCAAATATTGTATAAATTTCAGTTAAGCATCAGATTAGAATCCCATGCTTAGCCCATGTGCATTTTTGACTTGGGCTCAAATTTCAAGCTTTTCAACTTATTTTTTCTTCAACAATGTTGTTTTATATTCTGCTTTTTAATTTTTATTTTTCAAGTATATCATAGATTCTGTTCTATTATCATATTCTGTTCCAATAAATAGTTTTCACTTCAATAATGTGCAAGTAGATAATCCATTTTCCGTTGAAATTATACGCCGTGGAGAATCTCTCTCTCTCCTCTCTCTTTTTAAGATTTAAAAAAAATTATAGAATAAAGTCTGCTATCTGCATCATGAA
This sequence comes from Ficus hispida, assembly GCA_025413025.1. Classification (NCBI taxonomy): domain Eukaryota; kingdom Viridiplantae; phylum Streptophyta; class Magnoliopsida; order Rosales; family Moraceae; genus Ficus; species Ficus hispida. The sequence continues at coordinate 12,902,792 of CM046363.1, forward strand.
GCTGTTCGACCGTTGAACCAAACTTTTTTTTTTCTAAATTAATTTTTCCATTTCTTTTTATTGTAAAAAAAAAAAAAGAAAAAGAAAATAGAAAGGAAATATATTCAGAATGCAAATCATGAACAAATGGTCTGACCACACCTACCGGTGCAATTATAACAAGGGAAAAATGATCACGAAATTAAATGGTTTGGTTGACATTCATCTCAATCGTGTGATAAGTAATTATAATGAATTTTTATCTACGATAGAATTTTTCCATTTTTTTTTCTTTGTTAAGAAAAAAAAAAAAAAAGAATCCTTTAAGCCAGTTTTTGTAAAGTTCTTATGCACATGCAGAACATGTCGTCCAATAATATGAGATATGATCCTTTTCCAAAGTGTTACAATCTCATATTTGTAGGGTCAAAGCTAATTAAGATGTTTAATTTGCAAAAATAAGTTTAAAAACCTGATTCTTCTGGAGCATCAAATACACACACACACACACACATATTTATAGAATTTCTGCGTTCCATAGAAATAATCAAATATATAGAACGAAGAATTGCACCCAAGTCTAAATGAATTGCACCTTGGAGTTCTCATTGCTGACCTTTCATGATTAGTGGACGTTTTTTATAATGATCGCCATGTGACTTTTCATGTTGTGTGTATATTAATTGACTTTCAATCTTCTGTTTTTGCGTAATTGACATTTTGATATTGTCTATTGCATATACAAAAATTGACTTTTGATCTTTTCCACACAACTATGTACAAAGCATGTAAAAATTAATTAATGCTTTCCAGGGTAGAATTGCTTTTGATCTTTTCTTGTGATTCGTATTTATAATCTATACGAACTCTTTTTATACGTAGGGAAGAATTTGCTCGCATGGAACTTTTATTTATTTATTTATTTTGATAATCAATTGCTTGTGGTTGTGAGCTTTGCATTATGAAGCATTCAATATCGTTGAATTACAAATTAGAAAAATTAGTGTTTACTGACTATATATTTATTAATCTTTTCGGTTCGAATATATGTTTGTAAGTGCACCAATTACAAACTAATTATCTAATTATGTAAGGATTATTCTTAATCCTATTTAGCATTAGCTAGATTCTAAAAGGGAGAAACAATAGTGTCCCTTTTTTTTTTTTTAATATCCAAACTAATCTCTTTAGAAATACAATCAAACACAATTTCAGAAACAATCTCAACATCATTTAAAAAAAATCACATTTTAAATTTTAAATGCAAAGTAAAACCATTTTCTAGTACGCAATGCAAAATAAATGCAAAATAAAACCATTTTCAAACAAGTACGCAATGCACCACTATAATCAATATATTTTTTAAAATATAATAATAGAATATTATTGCATGTGAAAAAACGACTTTACTAGGAGGAAGGTTCTAAATTGATAGATGGTAGAAGTTTATAAGTTTAACCTAATTGAATTTTCTAAAGCACATTTATAATGACATTCTTAACATTTTTAAGGCCGAGAAACTCAATGATGAATGCCTCAAATAATTTATAACATTATTAATTCTAACGTATAGCTAGTTACAATATTTTGACGTTACAATTAATTTACAAAATTTGGTAAGCTTGGAAGCGATTGTGTTAGGCAGGTCGGCATGATAACGAACGTCATTGGTTCAAACCTTGTTTATTCATATACATATACATATACATGTAAGTATTATATGTATAAAAGTAGCAAAGAAAACAAACAGAACTCTCTTTCTTTTGCTTTACGTAGAGAGCTAAAGTGGAAAATGGACAAACTAGATGACATGATCGCCTGCAGACAAAGGCTTATGGCGATTGCACTTACGACCGAGAATAATATGCGCATGGAACACCCACAAAATTTTATTAAAATAATATATCATTTAACTTAGTAAAATAATTAAAACACCAAAAACATCGCTCTAGTTTTCTGAAATTTTCTCCTCTTTTAGCCTCATAAATTACTTTAATTATCACCGGCCTAATTACCGGGCCGGCGGGGGGGGGGGGGGGGGGGGTGTGCGCGGCCAAAAAAAGGGGGAAAAAAAAAAAGGGTAAGTAGAGGCGATTACTTTAGTAGGGCCTATTGTTTAAATTTAATTCAGCCTAATTTAATTTTTTGGTGGATATTGAAGGAGAATTTATAATGGTGGCTGTGAATATATTCTAGTCATTATTTCACGTTTGATTTTCTTAGAAAGTTTAGAGAGAGTACTATAAACGAGTGATCTGTTTATTGTTTTAGGAGAATTTTATGATAGCAGCTATAAGTGTAGCCTTGCAATTATTTCACATTTGATTTTCATCACAAAATATGAAGTTTAAACCTCTCACTTTCAAATTTAAAGAGAGAAGAAAATGTTATTAATGATATATTCTAAATCATTATATAATATTAGAAAAAATTTAGATTAAGAAATTTAATTCATTTAACAAACATTTAATGAAAAGTTATAAAAATTAAAACTTCATCATGTTGGTAGAGCATTTTTGTACTTTTTTTTAGAGAAAGACCAAAATAACCTATTATAATACCTGATTTTAAAATTATAGCATAATTTAAAATATTGTTACCAAAGAGCATAAATATGATGAATAATAAGATAAAAACACAAAACCCCTCAATCTCTCTCTCCTTTCTCCCACTTCTGTTCGTCTGTCGGTCCCTCCTTTCTCCTTTCTCTCACTTCTGTCCGTCAGTCTCACTCCATCCCTGTTGAAGACACAACAGTCAATTGCAATGGTGACGGGTGACAGTGTCCGGATCGACATCGTGGCGGATCTCACCTTTGTCGGCCGTCCCAAACCTGAATAGCCACCGCCGTCCTTCTCGAAGCAACAAGCACCGCTATTTTTGTCGAAATCAGAGTTATAGCATTATTGTCGAAACCACTCGCATCAACGTTCTTGACAATGAAGCGAGAAACACGAGATTCGAAGGCAAGAAGCACAAGCTGACCACGATGGGACAAGAATCACATGACAGTGGGACCCATGAAATCGTCGGTTGTGTAATCCCAATAGATCTATGCCAACCTCGGTCTTGCAATGGTAAAATTGTGAACCCAGGGAAATCGCGATGAGAACATGATCCATTCCGGCGAGATATCATCGTCAACGGCACAAGATTTCTGGTCCTCCTCGTGGTTCATGTTTTCGACACATAAGCAAGCCATCTTCATCGGGGACGGCAACTTTGGGTGGCTTTAGGGTTAGGGATTTAAGGTGATTTGGGTTAGTTTAGGATTTTTTTTTTTTTTGGGTAAATCTACAAATTCTAAAAAAACTAGACATTGTATAAAAAAAAAGGGAATGGATGTGGTAGAGACCATCCGGTAAAGCCCTGTTTTTAGACCGTTAAGATTTAATCGAATGGTTCAAATATTGATGGTGTACGATATTTAACATACACCTTACCTCACATAATCATTCCCATCCAAAATCTTCTCCGCCGCCGGCGATCTTCCCGCCGCCGGCGACGGACGCCGACGGCGACGGACGCCGACGACTCATCCCCGACGCAGGTGACCTAACTCCGACCACCTCCGGCCGTCGGTGACCCCATTTTCTCTCTCTTCCCCTTTCTCTCTCTTCTCTTCTCTCTCTCTTTCCTCTCTCCCCGGCGATCCACCCCGACACCGGCGACCCACCTCCGACCCCCCAACCGTTGCTGGCCGGCAGCCGGATGCCGTCGAATTTCTCTTCCATTTTCTCTCTCTTCTCTTCTCTCTCTCTTTCTTCTCCTCTCTCCCGCCGCCCCCACCCTCGGCCCCCAGCTAGCCCCCCGGCCTCCACCCCCCTGCCCCCCCGACACTCCCCCCCGATGACCCCACGGTTGTTTCTCTCTTTTCCCCTTTCTCTCTATTTTCCTCTCTTCTCTCTCTCTTCGCAACGACGACCGCCAGTTGCGCCGGCCGGGGATGGGTCGGCCCCGCGAAGAGAGAGAGAGAGAGAGAAGAAAGGAAAAGAGAAAGGGGAAGAGAAAGAAGGGGCGGTCGTCGGGGGGGGGTGGGGGGAGGCCAGGGTGGGGGCGCACCGGCGGGCTGGCTGGGGGCCGGGAGTGGGGGCGGCGGGAGAGAGGAGAAGAAAGATAAAGGAGAAGAGAGAGAAATTCACCGGCACCGGTGGCGAGCCTGTCGGGGCTGGGGGCCGGAGGTGGGTCGCGGGCGTCGGGGTGGGTCGCCGAGGAGAGAGGAGAATAGAGAGAAAAGGGAAGATAGAGGGGAAGAGAGAGAAGAGAAGAGAGAAATAGGAGAAGAGAAAGAAAATGGGGTCGCCGGCGGCCGACGGCCGGTGTCAGGGATTGGGGGCCGGAGGTGGCCGGAGTTGAGTCGTCGGCATCGGGGATGCCGCCAGCGGCAGGAAGGTCGCCGGCGACGGAGAAGACTTTGGGTGGGAATGATTATGTGAGGTAAGGTATATGATAAATATCGTACACCATCAACATCTGAACCGTTCGATTAAATCTTAACGGTATAAAAAAAAAGGCTTTACCGGTAGAGATCATAGGTCTTTACCATAGCCATTCTCTAAAAAAAATTTGAAAAAAAAAGCATCAAATATTCATATTTACTTTTTTTTGTTAAAAAAATATTCATATTTACATTTACCTGTTTGATTTTCATTAATAAATGGTAAAATATTCATATTTACTTTTTTTTTTTTTTTTGAAAAATATTCATATTTACTAGTAAATAGTAATATTAACATGTTTGATATTCATTAATAAATAGTAATACTTACAAGTAAATACATTCTTTAACTATATATTTCATGTATATTTATTAAATATGCTATAGGATATAATTTCTTTTTTTTTCTTTTTGGTAGAATAGTATTTTTATATGTTATTATCATAAAAATACGTCATTATGTTTATGGTAGAGCTATAAATATAATGACATATAAGTAATTAACACCGGAATTTGGAGCAGTGAGAAACGACGCCACACGTGACGTTGGCGGCCAAAATTTCCATTAAAAACCAAACCGGCCCACCGTTTGTTGCCCAACGATGTGTAGCCTATATAAACTCAAGCTGGATAAAGAAATGATGATTTTTTTTTTTTTTTGTTTTTTTTGTACTTTCTTGAATATATAAATAATCAATGGACAACAAATTCAACAAGCATTATCATGAACATCGATTTTCCCAATTTCATACAACATCTCGATTTTTTTTTAATTTCGTTTTTTTTTCATAAATTTTTTTTTTTTTTTGAGGAAAGGTATTTGGTTTTTTTTGCCTCACAAATAAATGAGAGAAATAATGCTATTTAAATAAAAACAAAAATGTAATATTACCCCAAGGATAGTATTGAGCGGATCATATAAATGAGATCTATAGCTCCAACTATCAAACTCGGTATCGGATTGATTAGCATTATTATGTAAGTATATAATAATCACCACCAACCAATCAAAGAGAAGCCATTCTCTTAGCCACCAACATAAAATCGAGGTTTTGAGCTAGGTTCAGGCTTACTTATACTTCGTTTAGAAAATCATTTCAAATTAAAATTTTCATATCAGTTTTTATCTTTTTTTGAAAAAATTTTTGTCTTTTTCAAAAAATCAATACAAATTTATTATTGGAACTTAAAATTTCCAACTTAAACTCATTTATCAAACAAACCCTTAATTTGTGGAGTGCATGATACCTAAAATGTTATTATATAATAGTGCAAATGGCACACTTAGGGAGATGAAAAGCAATACATAGCTGATTTTTCAACAATATGGACTTTTTTTTTTATTTATTTTTTGACGGAAACAAATGTGAACATTTTGCGGCAATTATACATAGTGCAAATAGAGAATGAATAATGTGGAAATGCAATTTGTTTTGAGTCCAATGATAAGAGAATTTATAATTATAAGTTGCCTAATTATTTTGGTTGAGATAACTAACAATAATTAGTATAAGCTAGGTAAAATTATAAGTTAAGGGTTATGGTTAGGAAATACTTATTAATAAAATATACATTTTTCATGTTCGACCTTATTAAATTAAAATGGTTTTGTAAGCAATAATAGAAGTGGGCAGGGAATAATGGGGGAGGGAGTGATGTACCAACTTGATATTAGTCTCCCTAATTATCTATTATATAATTATTACTTCCTTAATAAAAGTTTGTAATTTTGTCACTGATTACGAAACATCTATCCTCATATATAAAATATAATAATGAAGGATGTGATATAATATATTCACTCTAATAAGCAATAGCACAGTGACTTCATAAAAACTAATAACAACTAAACTTTATTTATAAAACATATATATTTTATGCCTTTTCAATTATTATATTCAATAAATTCCACATTACATATCCTTGTTTTTCATGTTCTGGGGTATGATTGATCATGCTTGATGAAGTATAAAGACAAACCCTTTAATTTTAATGCAATCTTGTGCTTTTATAGCTGTGCAGAAATTAATATAATACTTGTTTTTAACTTAATTAATATAATACATTTTTTTGGAACTGACTGATATAAGAAAAATGGTCACATTTTACATATTCTATAAGTATTTTTAATGCTTATATCAGATTTTTTTTTTAAATACAGATAAATCCTTAGATTTTGAGCTAAATTCTTAAACTTTTTAGTAAATAATAAATATACAGTTAATATATAATAATAAATTTATATGCACGTTTTAGGTTAGACGGAGAAAAAAGAGAACAAAGCAAGAGGGTGATCTTTTTTAGGTATTATATATGGTCGAAAATCTGATTATATTATTTATTATTATGATTAAAATTTTAATTTTATACCTATAATAAGATGATTATAATTTTGTTTGTCTACACTATATTATTTTTATAAAAAATAAGATACTGAAATGTAAAAGGGAGAAAATATTACTTTCAAAAAAGAAAAAGAAATGATTTTGTTTAAAAGATGTACGGATCCGTTTTGTGAATAAGTTGAGTTGAAATTTTTAAATTTGAGTTTAGTTGATTTTTTTAAAAATAGTTATAAATTTTGTTGACTTTTAAAAAAAAGATAAAAATTAAGATAAAAAAATACAGTTTAGTTGGAGTTAAATTTGAATGTCAAATAAAGATATAGGATTCGTTTGATGGAATTATTTGAGTTGAAATTTTTAAGTTTAAGTTAGTTGACTTTTTAAAAACTAGTTATAATTTTTATTGATTTAAAAAAAGATAAAAATTGAGATGAAAAATTTAAGTTTAAACCCATTCATCAAACGATACAGTAGAGTTTGAATATTTTAATAAAAAAAATAAAGGTGGAGGAGAAAACATTTTCAAAAATAAACAAAAGAGGGTAAATTTAACTTTTGATGTGTCATAGCCACGTAGTCGTAGATTCATGCAGTCATCATTTCTTGAACTAGTGGGCCCAGACTCATGTCCCACCCTTCTCTCTTCTCATCTCTGCTCTTTCTCTCTCATCGAACTTTTCTCTCTCTAGAAGCTCGTTGCTGGTGTTGTTATTAAAAGGGGGCCTCGGTTTGCGGTCCTTTCTCTCAAAACAGAAACTGAATAATCGTGGTCATTATATAACAACAGTCCCCAAGTTATATTTTCACAATTACAATTTCTCCAATATTCTCTTCCCCAACCTCTTTCTTCTTCAGTTCCTTCTTTCTTTCTTCTTTGTTTGGTTTTTAAGAAAAATAAATAAATAAAAAACACAAAAGAAAATGGTTGCTGTGGTTTCTCAAGAAAATATTGTCTCTTTGGCTCGCACCGGAAGGCATTTGCAACGCTACAGCAAAGGTCGTCGTCAAGTTGTCGGGTTGGTACTTTTTTTTTCCCCCCTTTTTCTATGTTCTACTTTCTTTCCAGAATGAAGCAGAGAACTTTCTGGGAAAATTTTTTGTTTTTACTTGTTGAACTAATTCTTGACCTTTCTTTCTCTTCTTCTGGGTTCTTTCTGGGATGTTTCTGTTTTCACCTGAATAGTTTCAAACCTTTTGCCTTTTTCCTCTTATAGTTTTAATTGATTAAACTTTAATTTCCATATATTTATATATATATATATATAATATATTCTCAAAAACCTTGTTCTAGAATTTCTAGCAAAAGAACAAAAACAGATATAGCTTCTTTTTCTTTTTTCTTTTTTTCCTTGTTCAACGGTACAAATTAGTTTTGGCGGTGAAGTACAAATCTTGATGTTCATGTTTTTGTGGTTCTGAAATTCGATGAGAGCCTATTTCTTAACTATGACTTATGAAGCAAGAAATATTCAGCCCTAATCTGAAGAATTTTTCAAAGTTTTCAGCCACTTGTTTTTCAAATTCTTTTACTAATTAATTGCGGCTATAGATAAGGCTCAAGAGAGGGGGGGGAAAAAAAAAATCCCTTAGAAAAAGGGGAAAAAAAAAAAAGTTTATGAAAAGGATAAGTGGCACAAAATGCAAATGACGTAGTTAGTAGTTAGATGTCAATGAATGTTTTTGAAGTGCTTTCGTTGGAGAGACTTCTTCTTCCCACATGTGACAGGGCTCTATCTAGTTGGTGCGAACTAGGAGATTTCCTTTTAATTTAATTTAAAATTAAATTTTTTTTCAAGTTGAAAGAGCAAATAATTCAGCTTTTATTTTTATTTAAAAAAAAAGGAAAAAAGAAAAATAAAGTCCCAAAAGTAAAATAGTATACTTTTTGTGCCTCTGCAGATGTATCCCTTATAGATACAAAACAAGCCAGCAGAATTCCTTAAGAGAGCTACAAGTGCTTGTCATAAGTTCTCAGAAAGGCAAAGGCATGCTCTTTCCAAAGGTAAACCCACTTTTTTTTTTTTTTTTTTTTAAATTAAGTCAATAATATATGTCGTCCACTTTATCAATATTCTAGATTTATTGACTTCTTCTCAATCAAAGTCCTTTACTTTACTTTTTTTTTTTTTTTTTTTGATGCAAAAGTGATAAATTATTCGATCTCGTCGATTCGATTGGATTTACAGGGAGGGTGGGAGAAAGATGAGTCTAAGACAGAGGCAGCTCTGAGAGAGACATTAGAGGAAGCAGGGGTGCGTGGAGTTGTTGAGGTTAGTTTCTTCTTATTTTGCTTCCACAAACTTTTTTTTTTTTTTTTTTTATTAATAGTCAAAACCTTCTTTTTGGACTGCTCCGCTCTTTGTGTGCAAATTTAACGGAACTTGAAGAAAATCTGACGATTTAAAAACTATAATGTACTTTCATTCACACCATGGACATCTTTGTGCAGCGCCAATTGGGTAAATGGAGTTTCAAGAGCAAAACCTACGACACGTTCTACGACGGCTACATGTTCCCTTTACTTGTTCAAGAAGAATTGGATTTGTGGCCGGAGATGGATTTCCGTCAAAGAAAATGGGTAGGGAAAAAAATGCTCCACAATTTAAAAGCAAGATATTTCATCCAAAAAAAAAAAAAAAAAGGGATTTCTTTAATTACTAAATTCTTATAAGAATTTTTTTTTTTTTTTGTCTTTCCTTTTTTCTTTAGATGAGTGTTTCGGAAGCGAAAGAAGTTTGCCAACATGGGTGGATGATAGAAGCCTTGGACAGGCTAGTAAGTCGCTTGGCGTCTAAGAAACAACGCATCGAGGGAGAAGAAGTACATCCATGCCTTTTAAGCTAGAGTGGAAAATCTGACCTTGTAAATAACATCCTGCTTTTTACTTTCTTCTTACTTGCAAGAAGTAAAAGAAGAGTTGGTACTCATAACAAACGAGAGAGAGAGGCACAAAACAAGGACAATTAAGCGGAGCAGAACGATGATGTGATAATTTGTTGGCATGGTTTCCGATTCTTGTCTTGTTTTTCTGGGGAAATTTCTGATGCCGGGACTTTTTAGAACTAGTGCGAGAGGTGAAAAATTGTAACACCCCCCCAAAAAAAAAAAAAAAAAAAAGAGTTGGAAAATGAGGATTGGAAAACACGTTCCGAAGTTATGTTCTCGAACATTTGTTTCAAGAAATAAAGAGCCTTTTTCCTTTTTTGTCCTTAATTCAGAAATTACTTTGATGAACTTTTGATGCTTTTAAAATTTCGTAATGTAAGGTTTTGGAGCTTTGAGAAAACATAAAATTGAAGAATTTCAAGGACGGCCCTTTTCATGTGTCAATATCCGCTCTAACAAGAAGATTCTGATCGTTTAAAGAGGAGATCTGCTCCAATACTTTTATGATTGTGTATTAGCTGTTTCTCTTGGCTAGGGAAACAGAGACTTGGACTTTTTGAACCGATCAAGAGAAGCCACTCTTTTTTTTTTTTTTTTTTTTTTTTTGAGAAAAGTTTATCTGTACATTTATTATGTCGGTAGATATTATTGGATTAAGTTTTTTAACGGTCTTATTTATAAATTGATATATTAAAATTAAAAAAAATACATAAATAATATATTAATATAATATAAAAATTTGATATTAAATTTATATTAAATTAATCCAAAAGATAATGGGGTGTTTGGTGTATAAGTTGAGTTGAGTTGAGATTTTTAAATTTAAATAGTAATTTTTATTGATTTTTTTAAAAAAATTAAAAAATTAAAAAAATAAAAAATATAATAAAAAAATATAATTTAATTTAAAATAAATTAATACGTGAAATAAACCTAAAATTTATCTCGCATTAATGAACGAATAAAAGACGAAAAGAAAAAAGGTGGCAACAGGAAATTTCTTAAAATTTGTTAAAGTACACAGCAAAAAAATTCTTTCCATCATAAATATCTATCAGTAGGACAAAAATAGCTCCTATCACAAGTGTGTTTTTTTTTTTTTTTTCTTTCCCACCCTTTTATTATTATTATTATTATTATTATTATTATTATTGGCATCACTTGTCATGAAACAGTGAAACGATAAAGCTCCAATGAAGTTAAGGATAGATTGCGTCTAAAAATGGTGTGGAAAAAGTGGGGAATTATCGGATGTTAATAGCGAAAGATGTTATAGTAGTAGTGACTATTGAGGGCGTCAAAATCAATTAGAAATGCCAAATTAAACCTAACATTGCGTGTTCATAATTTTTGGAGTTTAGCTTATTTTCATGTTACAATTCCAATTTTTAGGTAAGAAACCCTATCTATCAGCACCGCCACAATTTTCCAATTTCTGGGCTTTCCTCTTTTCCCTCTTGAATATGCTATCTATGATACTTTTTTTGAGTTCCACAATTTCACGTCGTAAATTATGGGTGTGAATTTACTGTTACACTGATTCGCAATCACTCAACTTTTTTTATTTTTTTATTTTTTTAATTTACACTTTGGGCTATGGGATATGACAGCCGTAGTTCTGCAATATATATTCATATCAATAATATCATATTTGTTACAAAAGAATAGTAAAAATAACATATGTAAGAGATGTGCTCTAACATTTAATATTATTTTTAACATTATTATAACTACCTTTTTGTCATTAAGATTAAACTTTGATGTTATAAAAGTAAAGTCTTAAGTCTTTAAATAGTTTTAAATTGGCAAAATTGCAATGATTAGATTAAAAAAAATAAAAAGGTTACAACACTAATCAATAAAATTCGAATGTCAAATTTCCAATTGACTATACCACCTGGTGAAAAATTTGCAATCAAGTACCACAAAGTTTAGCAGTAATGGATTATATAGATATATGTATATATATCTATATATATGACAGCACTTGGTCGGAGAACTTTTGGATTAGATCATCTTGTGTTTGTTGACTTGTGATTATTATATCCAAGAATGATTGGTTGAAGTGAGGAAAATAAATAAATAAATAAAAAGGAGAGGAAGGGACGAGATTACTAATAACTTTCTTGGACTCTGTTTGGGATGTAAGTTTAAACTTACACCTATTAATTTAATTTTTGATTTTTTCTGAAATTTTTTTTTATCTTTTCTGAAAAAGTCAACAAAAATTACTATTGAAACTTAAAAATCTTAACTTAAACTTACACCCCAAATACCTATTAGTTGTTAAAAATAGACATGGGGGAAGAAATATAAATTACTTTTGTTTATTTACCACACATTTTACCCTCACCCTTCCTTCGACTAATTTTCTATCCTATCAAACAAATCTAGCTGCAAAAAAAAATCAAAATGTTCATACGTACGTACCCATTCTTTACCCCAAAAGCCACAAGAAAAAGTAATAAAATGATAATAATTTAACATAAAATCTTTGGGTAAAAAATATTGTCCAAGAGCAAGTTTTTCTTTCTTTCATTCTTTCTTCTTGGGATAAAAAAAAATTAAGAAATTACTCACGACTTGGTCCTTATCTTAAAATGCCACCTAGATGAAGCATGCGTGCGTTCTGCGCAATTCCTGAAATTCAAAAATTATTGTAAAAATGGACCCTCTACTAAAACTTCATTTTTATTTTTTGCGGACAAAAATAATAATGACGTACGAGATAAGTAAATTCATTTTAAGCGTGTTATAAATTGCTACTAAAAGACGACCTAGAACACCTAATTTAAAGTTTTATTAATTAATCGGGAAAAAGAAGAGGAGTAAGTTTTTTATTTTAGAGAAAATTGTGAAAACAACCTTTTAAATGAATTTATTTATTTATTTATTTTTCTTTTTAATGTTTGTTTGCATTTTTAATCTTCCGTACTTGTATAATTTGAGGTAAAAAAAAAAACCTGAAATTATTATAACTTTAACAGTAATTTATAAATGAATTTTTTAATGGACAATCCCATAAATCAACCAAATTAGCTACATAATAACAAAGTGACAATTTATGTCAAAATTTTCGTGGGAAGTTTTTTAGAAATGTGTCCATGTACGTGTAGATTTAAAACTAGCAAACCAGCAACAAAAGTTTTAGACGATTTAAAAAAAAAAGAATACAAATTAATGAAGTCTATTCAAGCAAATTAGCTAACAAATAACAACTGATCTAGTGGATTAAAGAAATATTTGACGGATGATGTGGTTGCATGCATCATTTATAGGTAATTTCTCTGACTCGACACGTGGTTTAGAGTTTGAATCATTTAACTTTAATTTCAAAAAAAAAAAGAAGAAGAAGAAGAAGAAGAAGAAGAAGAAGAAGAAGAGAGAGAGAGAGAGAGAGAGAGAGAGAGAGAGAGACGACATTAAGGGATAATATGTGGTGTGAAATAGTGAAATAAGCTTGTGAGTTGTAAAATTCAAAAAAAAAAAAAAAAAAAAAAACAGGAGCTTGTGAGTTGTTAGTGGCAACTTCACCTTGGGCTACTTTCTTTAAAGCCCATTTTGTAACTCTCTTATTATATCTCCTTATTAAATGATCAACCACGTAATATATGAGCTATGCATATATATAATTTTTACATATGCTGTTGTATATGAGTAGAGAAGCCTTTAGTGTAAAAAAAAAAAAAAAAAAAAAAAAAAAAAAAAAAAAAAAAACCAATGGGGATGCAGAGATTTAATGGATTCTTTCACTTAAACTAGCATAGAGTGAGAGAGAGAGAGACAATTTTGACAGTGAACAACTTAAACTATTGGCTGTGAACTCAGGAGCCTTTTGTCTCTCTCTTAGTCAGTAATACATAGGTTTACCATCATTTGATTCAAGCACTACCAAAATTAAACATATAAATACTAATTAATGGATTCTACAATTATAGCTCTAAACTATATTAACGTACACGTGTCAACTCAAATCGGCTCTGGTGACAGGAACAGAGTTATTAGTAAGGCCGCCCTGGTTAACTATGATCAGACGACTTCACTATGGTACATTGACCAATTTAGCCCTGACTACTCGAGATGACTAGCCGATATTCTGGGAGAAATATTTTCGAATATGTTCTCTTATAACTTCCCTTTCGGGAAATTAAATCAGGGGCTTAGGGAATTTAAACCTTCTAGATTTGGCGGATACGTATTCTACAAGAAAGAGCCAAATTCAAAATGAATATCTCACGCTCATCCACTTTCATATATAGAGAAATTCTAGCTCTTTCGTAATATTCTCTCTCTACGTAGTGAAAACCCAAGTACGATATAGTAGACGTAACACTCATAACGAGGGTGAAGTACTAATAATTTTGTCTCTCCTGTTTATTTTATGTATTTTACTTTATCATTTATCTAATTAGTTTTAAGTGACAAAGCACGCTAACAATCAACTTTAAATTGATCATCGACGTTAATTGTAGATTTCACCTTCTACAACTAACCAACCTCCGTCGTCTTTTCCGGCTTAATGCCGATTTTGACTGCTACAGTGTGCATATAGACGCATAACATGGATTGCGATGGCCCCGTGGGATTTTTTTCGACATTAGTTAGAGGATGGAAAGAGAAACCATAATCTTTTAATATGCTTAAATCTTCTACAAAGAGCACAAGTAATTCTGGCTTCAATGTGTGTTTTTTTTTTTTTTTTTTTTTTATATGTGTATTGTGGTTGCTATTTATTTTGACAAGTGGCTGTGGGATTAATTTTGAGCTTGGAGGAGAAGCATGGAAAGTTATGTTTTCCGTGTAGTCATATTCTCGAGGAGATTTAAATTATTTAATAAACTGAGTGTATTATGTCGTTATCCTTGCCACGGGACTTAAGAAATTATTACCTGAAATTGAACCAAACATGGGTTTTATCCCCCATTTTTAAGCTTTTAGTTACAAAATAACCAAGAAAAAAAAGGAGCTCTAATAATTAGACAGATCACGAAATAGAAAAATGGAGAGAAAGTGACGAGAGAAAATGGAGTGGTGGGACTGCAAAAGCTCGAGGTCTTGTGTTGCTGGCAAGAAGAGACCAAGACAAAGTGTCATAAAAGTAAAACGACAGCCGACGAATAGGACTCTCTCTGTGTCTGTCCCCTTTCAACTTTTGGCGGGTTTTTTGTACGTACTGTCTTCACAAGCCCTAGTGATATTGCATATTGCATGGAGGTTTCCTTCCTAAGCCACTTTACACACACACACATATAGGAATGGTCCTATATATATATATATATATTTCTATATATATATATATATGTATATATATAATTAGCTTTTACTTTGCTCATCATGAAAGCAACAAAAGCTGTGGCAGAGAATTAAGCAAAGAGAGAGACCACAACTCTGTCTTTTGTTTTCGAGTGTGAACAAGTAAGCTCTTTGCATTAAATGTAGACTGACCCATTCCTCATGAGTAGTCGTAATAGACTGGCCTCTAACCCCAAAATGATAGGGTTTTTTTTTCTTCTTTTATTGTTCGAAAAGGAGGAGAGAAAACAACAAGGGTAGAAATCACCTAGACGACATGAGGGGAATGAAAAAGAGGTCTTTTTTTCTCGTGATATTAGATATAAAAATTATCTGATAATCTCTCCGATTAAAAAAAACAAAAAGATCAAAATTAAGATGTTTTAAAATGATTTGGACTTCTTCCTGGAATCCTTTCTTTTCTTTTTCTTTTTCTTTTTCACACAAAACAAAAGGTTGACCATATGATCATGATCAAAACGAAGTATTGGGATCAAAGATATATTTAATAGTGGACAGTCAACACAAGATCAACTTTTCTAATACTCTTGAAGTACTTTAAGCCTCATATCATAGGTATAAAACTAATTAAATTGTACGTCGTTTAGTCGTTAATTTTGATTTTAAAATAATATTTTTCTTGACTTGCTGGTTCAATTCGTGTTTATTATTGTGCCAAGTGACCGAAGTTGAATGCTAAGCTAATTATTTACACATTCTATAACATTGGCAAAATTAAATTCTCCTAAAACATTATAAATTGCGAAGTTGCAAACAGTTATCTATATTTTGTTGTATAATATAGTGTCTAAAAATTTGAAACAGCTACATACATAAACACTTTGGCGGCCGCGCAATTATAATTAATCGTATTCACTTTAAATTCTTGTCATCACTTGTTTTCTGCTAGGTTCTCTCCATGCAACAATTTACCATTGAAATTACACGATCTGCTGTATAATCTATAAAATATGAATCCATTTTTTCAGAGGGAAAGAGATAATATTTGCAAAACACACACACACACACACATATATATATATCTGTGTGTGTCTATAGAGAGAGAGAGAGATATATATATATATATATGATATGATAGAGAGAGAGGACATTGTTTAAAAAAAAAAAAAAAAAAAACATTTAATAGCTTGCTATATGGGCAGTAGCTTTACAGTGCACCCGTGAGTGTGAAAAGTGAAAATTGAGGCCCACTTTGATTTCTTCCACAAATTCACATGTGTAACCTCTCATGATTTGAGTATGGGTGCTATGTTATTTTATGTAGCCCAAAAAATATGAAAGGCTATTCTTGCTGATGCAAAAAGAAATAAATTAGATACAAAAATTTAATCAAAATTACAAAAATAGAGGCATTTTTCCCCACATGTTGTAAAGTTCGAGTAAGGAAAGCAATACATATGTAGTGCGATCAGTAATGCTGTTTTTGTATCTTCAACGGAAAAAGGAAAAAGAAAAAAAAAAAAAGATACTTCTCTGTAGATTTGTTTATTATGGATGATTAAAATTGCCCAAAATTTTCTCAACAAATATGTTGATGCCAAAAATGGTTCCGGCAACAACACCCAATGTAGTAAGATGGTCGGACTTCGGCCGTACTCTGCTCCGCCGTGGAATACCTGCAAAATGAGGCACCTCGGGATGACGGGGGACACCGGTGTGGTGTCTGCCGCGGGCACTCCGATGCTTAAGTCAGTTGAGGAACCGATGAGCAAAGGGAGAGGCAGAGCTTCTTGGCCAGAGAGAGTTACGTACCTCCCAAGGGGGAGAGCCCCTTCCTTATTTATAGGTGTCTCATCCAGTTTGGGCGCTTAGGTCGAGGCAGCTGGCCTTACCTGCCCCTGACATGAAAGTATAGCAGCAGGTATCCATCTTGTCACCGCAGGCGTCAGGGCCGGCAATGGCAGGCGGCGATGTGACTTGTGTCAGAGGCAGAGTACTGCGCAATAATGACGCCACGTGTGCCCAAGCTCGGTCCCTAGGCGTCTTCTAACGCGTGGGAAGGGGTCTGTGAAGTGACCGGCCTTCTCGGCCATCCGGGGAGGCAGGTCAGCGCGTGGCGTGGTCTGCCTTCTCGGCTACTCGGGAAGGCAGGTAAGGCGTGGCGTGGTCTGCCTTCTCGGCTACTTGGCAAGGCAGGTGAGCGTGTGGTTCGCAGGGTAGAGGAAACGAGTGGTCGGCAAGTCGGAGCCTCTCCACACCGGACGGCTATCGGGGCACCTCGGCGGCTAAGTCGGCGGTCCTTCTCGGCGGCGGCTGCTCGGTCGGTCCCGATTTAGCCATCAACAGAAGCCCCCCAGCACCTTTGGCCGGACTTCGGGCAGGGGTGCTCTGCTCGGCTTATTAAACTTGAGGCCCGATGATGGTCGGCATGGTCGGCTGAGGCGGCGCTCGGCTAACATTGGTGGTGAACGTACACGCCAGCTGTCATGCTAACGCGGAGACTCGTGGCGCTCCCCGTCACGTGTCACCCTGCAACGGGACACGTGGCGCCAATGGCGGGAAGGCGAGGCGGCAACGGTTAAATTTCGAAATTTGAACAAGTGCAGGGTCGGCGGGAAATCGAAGGATCCCCTCGGAAATCGCGCCCCTTCGAGTCCTGGAGCCCCCCACTATAAATAGGGGTGAGGGGGAGGAGGCGCACACATTTTCCAGCATCAGTTTCAATTCCGAGAGCTGCCGAGGACTTCCGAGGACATCCGACAACTTTTCAGACGTCGAGAAGAGCAGAGAACATCCGAGAAGGTACACCATCTTGCTTTCTAATTATGAGTGATTTGTCAGATTCCGAGAACCCCTCTTTATCCGAGGAGGTGGAGATCGTGGGGGTCTCCGGCTCGTCTAGTATTGGTAGCAGCACCTCTAGCTCGTCCGAGACTACTCCTGACCGCCTGCCGGGATTCTCGGACGAGCGATCACGCCGACCAATCAGAGAGAGGGGGCCGCTCGTTTGGATGAGATCCTGCAGGTGGGTCCGGGTACACTCCCGGATAGTCAGTTCATCAGAGAACTGGGTCAGGCCTCTGCCGCCAGGTCTCCCCCAACGCACGCCCGGCCGGCCGAGGAAGAGGGTGCTCCGGAGCGCTCGCTTGGCCAGGCTAGCACGTCTGGCCGAGAGGGGTCCGAGAGCTCGGCGAGCTCGGGGCCGGCCGGGGAGCCGTGCCACCTTCGAAACCGGCCGGCCAGCCGACCGCTACGTGTTAATGACTGCCGAGTGTACCGCCGATCCGACCAGGAAATGACGCGCTTGGCGGGAGGTTTGCCTGTCTACTCGGCCGACTACTACACTTCGGCCGTGACTCCGAAATATCTCGCGGCCCTTCGGCGTGACTTCCAGATCCCCGAAGACGTCGAGCTTAGGGTCCCGAGCGAGGACGATCTACCGTCCCGAGCACCCCCAGGGTATGTCACCCTTTTGGCCGAATACTTCCGCGCCGGGTTGCGATTGCCCCTCAATCCGTTCATGCGACGTGTACTGACAAGGCTAAACGTGGCCCCGGCGCAGCTGAACGCCAACGCCTACCGGGTGCTGATCAGTTGCTACGTCCTTTGGCGAAGAATTACGCGGCGGAGATGCCTTTCCGGGCCTTTCAAAATTTTTACCGCATGAAGTCGGCGCCGTCCTCCACGGGGTTCTATTACTTCCAGGGCTTTAAGGGATCCTTCATCGGCATGTGCCCGGACTCGGACAAGCAATTCAAGCACTTGTGGTTCTACGCCGGGGCCGATGGTTGCACGAGCGGCTTGCTCGGGCCCAACTACCTCGAGCCGAGAGGGTTCCCACGGTCTTCAGGAGGGGCTACGTATGGACTCGAGCGCCGCATATCCCCGAGGCGACCCGGGAGATGGCGGATTCACTTTACGAGCTCGCTGAGTCCGAGCGAAGCCAGAGCTGGCTGCTGAGGCCGGACAGCCTCCGGGAGTTTGGATGGGTAGGCTCGTCGTCGATAGCCGATCAGCCGGGCAGCGCCCGGGAGGCGCAAGGGCGCGTTACTATTGTACGCATGCCCGAGCCCTCCGTCCACTATCGAGCTCGGACGGACGGTGCTTCCGAGATGGCAGCCGAGGCCCCAACTCGATCATCCCCGGCGATCCGCCTACCGAATCCTTCGGTCCGAGGATCGCCGATGAGGACCTGGGCCGGGTCATCAGTGGGCTTTTCCCCGCTAGGGGTTTGCGGATAGAAGGTCGGCGACAGCCCACCCGAGCATTAGGGAACTTCGTCTCACTGGGCCACTAACCGACTCTTTCTCTCTTGCAGGACCTATGGCCGACAGGAGAGGGACCAAGCGGCCGACGGAGGAGGAGAGGGTCGCCCGCCTGCAGAGGATGGCGAAGAAAAGCAAAGGCAGGGCCGAGCCCTCGACCGGACCTGTACAGAGCAGGCCACCTCAGGCCGCGGTGGTCCAGGCGTTGCCGAGGAGTTCGCAGGCTGCACCTAGCAGTCGGCCAGCCGAGAAGAGCGACGCCCGAGCCTCTAGAGCCGAGGAGCGGCCTTCTTCTAGATCCGACCAGCGCCCTGGCCGTGTCGACACGCGGCCTGATTCTCGCTCGGCGCGCTCGCGCGAGGAGAGGTTGCCTCCCCCACCTGCCTCGCGCGTCCGCCGGGAGGACTGCCCGGCCCACAGAGCCCTCGTTACCAAGTTCTACAACGGGCTGTCGGTTGAGGTGGCCGAGTCGTCCAAGCGCACCGACCCAGTGGAAGCCACCGGGGATTGTGTCGCTAAGTTGATCGAGGTAAGACCTTCCCTTCTTCTTCTCTCCTCTTCGTCACCGTTCTTTCTAATCGCCCGGTTTTGCAGGCGCTATGTGTTGCCTTCGCCGGGAACTCTGCCGCAAGGGCACAGTCTATACGGATGCAGGACGAGATCAACCTCGCGGAGCTGGGTGCTCAGAGCGCACGAGACGCCGAGAAGGTGGCGAGGGAGGCAAAAGATGCGGCGGTCGCAGCCGCGAAGGTGGCGGAGGAGAAGGCTAGGGCGGCAGAGGAGAGGGCCCGGACGTCGGAGAACAGCGCCATTGTGGCGGAATCTGCCCGGCAAGGGCTGGAGTCTGCCCTCCAGCGGGCGCAAAGTGAGCTTGCGGCGGCGCGGGCCGAGCACGCCCACTACCTCGAGGTAGCTCTGCCCGCCGCCCTCGAGGAGGCTAGGGCGCAGGCCGTTGAAGACTTCCTGGGCTCGGAGGACTTCAGTTCCCGCATGGTAGCCGAGTACCAAGAGGGAATGCGGGATATGAAGGCAGGGTTCCGAATGGCTAATCCAACCTTAGTCGAGGTAGATTGGTCATTCGTCCCCGCGGAGTCAGAGGAGACCACCCCTGCGGACGCCGTCGAAGAGGGCGAGGTGTCTGGTGCCGCTCCTGCTCCTGAGCAGCCCGACCAGCTTGTGGTCATTCTCGACGAGCCGGACCAGGTCGAACAGTCCTTACCCGAGCAGGAGGGCCCGCATCCCCCGGCGGCCGAGCAAGCCACTCTGCCCGGCGAACATTGAAAGCCCGGCGAGAATTTTATTTTATTTTATTTTATTATCCCTTTTTTTTTTTTTTTGTTTGGGTTTGGGGGTGCCCAATTTGTACCCCCCTCCTTTTGACATCAATACGAGCGCATTTTTTTTATTTAAGTATTCTTGCATGGTGTTGGTCGGTCTGGGCCGAGCACTCCTGTTGGCCAGTGCTCGGTCATGGGACTTGACTCCGTGGTCCGAGAACCACGAGAGTTTGTCCGCTAAGGCGGATGTTGGTCCTGGTCGGGCACGCCTGTTGGTGAGTGCCCGGTCATGGGACTTGACTCCGTGGTCCGAGAACCACGAGAGTTTGTCCGCTAAGGCGGATGTTGGTCCTGGTCAGGCACGCCTGTTGGTGAGTGCCCGGTCATGGGACTTGACTCCGTGGTCCGAGAACCACGAGAGTTTGTCCGCTAAGGCGGATGTTGGTCCTGGTCGGGCACGCCTGTTGGTGAGTGCCCGGTCATGGGACTTGACTGCGTCGTTACGCGGGGCATCGGTGTTCATAAAAAGAATCGGACAATAAATCAAAGAATCGGGCCCTTACAGGAACTCAATTGAATTTTACAAGAAAAATGAAAGCTACTGGTAAAAGCGCTTCAAGTGGTCGGCGTTCCACGGATGACCGAGTGGCCTGTTCTCGTGGTCGGCGAGTCGGTACGTTCCTGGCCGAACGATCCCCGTAATTCGGTAGGGCCCGTCCCACTTGGGACCAAAAGACCCGAGCCCGGGTTCCTGCACGAGTACTTTCTTCATCACCAAATCTCCCACCCGGAAGGTCCTCGGCCGATACTTTTTGTCGTAGTACCTAGCTACGACTTGATTGCGAGCCACAGTTCGGATCAGGGCCTGCTCGCGCTTCTCCTCCACTAGGTCGAGCTCAGGCAGCATCTGATCGGCGTTAGCCTCTTCGTTGTAGTTCTCGGTCCTGAAGCTCGGCAACCCAACCTCGACTGGGATTACGGCCTCCACCCCAAAGGCCATGGCGAAGGGAGTCTCCCCGGTGGCGGTGCGCCTTGTGGTGCGGTACGCCCAAAGTACCCGGGGCAACTCATCAATCCAGGCCCCCTTGTGCCGCTCGAGGTTCTTCTTTAGGTTTTCCTTGATGGTTTTGTTAGCGGCTTCCACCTGCCCGTTGGACTGAGGGTGTCCAGGAGAGGAGAACACTTTCTTGATCCCATACTCCTCGCAGAGCGCGTCGAACTTGTTACCGAACTGCTTCCCGTTATCCGTGACCACGGTGTGGGGGAGCCCGAATCGGCAGATTATACTCTTCCATAAGAAGCTTGTGCACTTCGCCTCCGTTTGTTGGGCCAAGGGTTCCACTTCGATCCACTTTGTAAGGTAATCTATTGCCACGATGCAATATCGAAGTTGCGATCGGGCCATGGGGAGTGGCCCGATCAGGTCAATGGCCCACTTGGCGAACGGCCACGCACACACCACCGAGGTGAGTTTCTCAGGGTGGGACTTAATAGAGTGGGCGAACTGCTGGCACTTCAGGCACTTGCGGGAGAAGTCTCGGGCATCCTTATCCATGGTTGGCCAGTAGTATCCCTGCCGTAGGCACTTAAATGCCAAGGCTCTCCCTCCCGAGTGGTTGCCGCAGACTCCGCTGTGTATCTCCTTCATGACGTACTCGGCCTCGGATGGTCCGACACAGCGTTGGTAGGGGGTGGAGAGTCCTCGGCGGTAGAGCTTCCCTTCTATCAGCGCGTACCTGGCCGACCTATTCCTCACCCTTCGGGCCTCTTCTCGGTTCTCGGGAAGTATGGACTCGGCCAGGAAGCGGATAATCGGCTCCATCCAAGTTGCGACGTTCTCGGCATGGAGGATCTGCTCTTCGCGCCCGGTACTCGGCTGGTCTAACTTCACAACGGGGAAGGAGACGACGCCTTCTAGGTCGCTCCCCGATGCCAGTCGGGCTAGGGCATCAGCCTCGACGTTCTCGGCACGGGGGATCCGTGTCAGGCGATGGCTCGAGAATTGGCAAGAAGGGATTTCACCTTCCTCAGGTAGTCTGCCATCCTTTCCTCCTTCGCCTGGAACTCGCCTGTGATCTGATTGACGACCAGCATGGAGTCGCTGAATAGCTCGACATCCCGCACTCCGAGTTCCCGAGCTAGCTCGAGTCCGGCGATGACGGCCTCGTACTCTGCTTCATTGTTGGAGGCCTCGAAGTTGAAGCGCAGCGCTTGGCTGGTCTTGTAATTGTCAGGGCTCACAAGGACGAGTCCTGCGCCGGAGCCCCCCGAGCAGGATGAGCCGTCTACGAACAATTTCCAGCAGTCGTTCTCATCTGGGGTCGGCTGCTGCGGCGCAGCTGAGGAGTTCTCGGCTGAATGGTGCTGCTCGGACGGTTGGGCCTTCGGTTCTTCGGAGAGCGAGCAGGGAACTCCGGGGAGCATCGTGAACTCGGCCACGAAGTCGGCCAATGCCTGGGCCTTGATCGCGGTGCGAGGGATGAACGTTATGTCGAACTCTCCGAGCTCTATGGCCCACTTCGCGATCCGTCCAGACAGCTCAGGGTTTTGCAGGACCTGGCGGAGAGGGTAGCTGGTCGGGACACGGATCGGGTGTCCTTGGAAATAGGGGCGTAGCTTGCGGGCAGATGAAACCAACGCCAACGCGAGCTTCTCCAAGGGAGGGTACCTTTCTTCGGCCCCTTGGAAAGCCTTGCTGCTGTAGTAGACGGGGTGTTGTGTCTTGTCTTCCTCCCGGATCAAGACGGAGCTCGCGGCCCTGTCTGAGACAGCCAAATAGAGAAACAACACCTCTCCGTGGAGTGGTTTCGACAGCAGCGGCGGAGTTGCTAAGTACGCCTTCAAGGCCAGGAAAGCAGCCTGACACCCGTCGTCCCAATCGGGCTTGCCCTTGCCCTTTAGCGTCTGGAAGAAAGGGGCGCACTTATCCGTCGATCTGGACACAAACCGAGATAGGGCCGCGATCATCCCCGTGAGCCTCTGAATTTCCTTGATCGTCCTCGGGGGCTGCAGGTCTAGCACGGCTTGGGCCTTGGCAGGGTTGATCTCGATTCCTCGGTGGTTCACCATGAACCCAAGGAACTTCCCCGATTCCACCCCGAAAGCACACTTTGCGGGGTTGAGCTTCATCCTGTACTGGCGAAGGGTGGCGAAGCATCCCTGCAGGTCCTTGACGTGGTCGGAGGCGAGTCGGCTTTTTACCAACATGTCATCCACGTACACCTCCATGGACCTTCCTATCAGCGGGGCGAACATTTTGTTCATCAATCGCTGGTAGGTTGCCCCAGCGTTCTTCAATCCGAACGGCATGACTTGATAGCAATACAGTCCTCGATCGGTGGTGAATGCTGTTTTGGCTTGGTCGGCTCTGCTCATGGGTATTTGGTTGTACCCTGAGTACGCGTCCATGAAGCTCAGCAACTCGTGCCCCGCGGTCGCGTCAACGAGTTGGTCTATCCGGGGGAGGGGGAAGCAATCCTTCGGGCAGGCTTTGTTCAAGTCCGTGTAATCTATGCACACGCGCCACTTCCCCGAAGCCTTCTTGACCAGGACAACATTGGCCAACCACTCCGGGTAAACCACCTCCCGGATGAACCTGGCCGCCAACAGCTTCTGTACCTCCGCGTTTATGGCCTCATACCGCTCTGGGTTGAAGGCCCTTCTTCTCTGAATCACGGGCTTGTGCCGGGGGTCGACATTCAGCTGGTGGCACATCACGGTCGGGTCGATTCCCGGCATGTCCTCGTGTGACCAGGCAAACACGTCTTTATGCTCCCGGAGAACGCCCTCCAGCGCTTCCCGGGTACTCGGATCAAGTCCTGATCCGAGCATCACAACCTTCTCGGGGTTCTCGGGGTCCAACGGGAATGGGACCAGCTCCTCGCCGGGTTGAACCCGGATCTCCTCCTCCGGCAGTCGGGGATCGAGGTCGGCTAGACACCTAACCGCCTCGTCCGGCACGTCGGCCCCGTCCACCGCGACGATGGTGGCTACCATGGTTGGGGGGGCGCTGCGGCACACTTTGTTCACGGCTTCCATGTAGCACTTACGCGCACCCTCTTGGCTCCCCCGGAAGACGCCGATTCCCTCGCCAACGGGGAACTTCATGGCGAGGTGGTAGGTAGAGACTACCGCTTTCAGCCCATTGAGGGTGGGGCGGCCCAGGATCACGTTGTAGACGGACGGCCGATCTACAACAATAAACTCCACCATCCGGGTTGCCCGCTCGGGGCCGTCTCCGATCGTGACGGGGAGGCGGACCGTGCCGGCAGCGTGGACACAATCACCGGCGAATCCATAGAGAGGCGTCTGGACGGGTGTAAGGTGAGCCCCCTCGATCTTCAGTCTCTCAAACGCGCCCATGAACATCACATCAGCGGAACTTCCGTTGTCGATGAGGACACGTCGGATGATGCTGTCAGCCACGCGAATCTCGCCGACCAGCGCGTCGTTGTGGGGGTGGAGCAGCCGGTCCGCTTCATCATCTGTAAAGGTGATGGGTACGCTGCTTTGGCGGCATATCTTGGAGATGTGTTCCGCCATGTTGATGTGTTCTCCCCGGGCCAGCCGCCTGGCTTCTCGGGCGTACGCCCTCCGGCTACTGGCCGTATCCCCCGTCGCGGTTCCACCGAATATCGTGTGGATAATATGCTCATCGCCGTGCTCGCCTGGTCGGCTGCTCGGCCCGGGGTTGCTCCGCGCGCTCGGCCCGGCTGGTGTTATTATTCTTTCCACGAATTCCCGTAGATGACCATCACGTATCAACGACTCGATCTGGTCTTGCAGCTGAATGCAATTCCTCGTGTCGTGGCCGACATCCTTATGGAATTGACAATACCGATGTTGGTTTCTGCGGGCGCGCTCGGTCCTGATGGGTGGTGGGTCGCGGAGCAGCCCCTTGCCCGAGACTTGGCTCAGGACATGCTCGACGGTAGTGACCAGCGGAGTGTATTGGCGAACCTTCGCGTGGACTGCCTCTGGGCGACCGGGGTTCCCGGCGATCATCCCGCGACGGCGCCTTTCCCCTATCCGCCCTGGCGCGTCCGGTAGGGCTTCTCTCCGCCCTCCTACCCGAAGGCCTCGGCGGCTCTCGGTCACCTAGGCCTCGTCCCCGAACATACTCGTCGGCCTCTGAATGCCTCCAAGCGATGCTTCGTAACAGGGCAAAAGTGGACGGCTTGTCATAAGCCAGCGTCCAGACGAGCGGGAATCCTTGACACCTTCCCGGAAGGCTTGGATTAGGGTGTCATCGGTGCAGTCTTCGACCTGCACGACGGCCTTATCAAAACGCTCCAGGAATTTCTTCAGCCTCTCCCCTTCCCCCTGCTTGACGCTGAAGAGGTGGGAGGCCCCTAGCTTCCTGGCCCGCGAACCTTGGAACGCGACCGAGAACAAGCTCGACAACTGTCGGAAGCTGCCGATCGAGCCGGGAGGGAGTCGCCGGTACCACTGCCGGGCCGCCCCGGTCAGGGTAAGGCAGAAAGATTTGCAGAGCGCGGCTTCATTGGCGCTCTGGATCAACATATGCGCCCGATAGTTCTCTAGGTGCTCGTCTGCGTCCGTGGACCCGTCATAAGACGGCACAGCCGGCATCTTGAACCTGCTCGGATAGGGGGTTTCCATGATGTTGGCGCTGAACGGCGGGTCAGCGGCTCCAGCTGGTTCGAACCCGTATTGCTGTCCGACCAGTCGGTCGAGCTGTCGCTGAATGTGGTCTAGACGGCTCTGATCAGGATCTTCTCGGACGGGTTCCATAGAGGTGTCCCGACCCAAGCGGCGGTAAATCTCTGGGTGTCCCAGGCGGTCGAAGACAGACGTCGTGTTTCCTTGGACGGCCACGGTGTCCTCAGGGTCTTGGCCGGCAAGACCCCTCGGCCGAGCCGGCTGCTCGGCTGGCCCGGAGGGAGCTTCTAGGTTGTGGCGGCTCCTCGAACGTGCCCGGCCGGGCTCGGCGGCTTCCCGTCGCTGCCTGCCAACGCTCTCCTGCCGTAACAGGTCGCTCTCCCGGTCGCCCGAGGGAGCGGGGTTACGGCGCCTGCTAGCAGGTCTGGGAGGCCTGCTAGGCGTGGACTCGGCCTCCTCCACCTGCGCCTGGGGCAGCTGGACATTATGGGAGTCTCGGATGGCTTCCATGAGTACTTGGACTGTCTGGGTCAGGGCCTGGACGTTCCCGGTCAGGACTTCCGTCGCGGTCGGTCTTCGCTGTGCTCGGGTTCCTCCGCGACGCTGCGTCTGTCGGGTGCCCCGAGAGCCCGAAGGGATCGCGTTATCTGGGTCTTGAATTTCTTGGTTCCCGTGCTCGTCCATCGCGCGCAGAGTAGCTCGGTGCAAAGCTGTTGAATAATGGAAAGGCGGTGGGGCCCTCCTTCTAGCGCCAAAATGTTGATGCCAAAAATGGTTCTGGCAACAACACCCAATGTAGTAAGATGGTCGGACTTCGGCCGTACTCTGCTCCGCCGTGGAATACCTGCAAAATGAGGCACCTCGGGATGACGGGGGACACCGGTGTGGTGTCTGCCGCGGGCACTCCGATGCTTAAGTCAGTTGAGGAACCGATGAGCAAAGGGAGAGGCAGAGCTTCTTGGCCAGAGAGAGTTACGTACCTCCCAAGGGGGAGAGCCCCTTCCTTATTTATAGGTGTCTCATCCAGTTTGGGCGCTTAGGTCGAGGCAGCTGGCCTTACCTGCCCCTGACATGAAAGTATAGCAGCAGGTATCCATCTTGTCACCGCAGGCGTCAGGGCCGGCAATGGCAGGCGGCGATGTGACTTGTGTCAGAGGCAGAGTACTGCGCAATAATGACGCCACGTGTGCCCAAGCTCGGTCCCTAGGCGTCTTCTAACGCGTGGGAAGGGGTCTGTGAAGTGACCGGCCTTCTCGGCCATCCGGGGAGGCAGGTCAGCGCGTGGCGTGGTCTGCCTTCTCGGCTACTCGGGAAGGCAGGTAAGGCGTGGCGTGGTCTGCCTTCTCGGCTACTTGGCAAGGCAGGTGAGCGTGTGGTTCGCAGGGTAGAGGAAACGAGTGGTCGGCAAGTCGGAGCCTCTCCACACCGGACGGCTCTCGGGGCACCTCGGCGGCTAAGCCGGCGGTCCTTCTCGGCGGCGGCTGCTCGGTCGGTCCCGATTTAGCCATCAACAACGACGGTTTTTTTTAAATCCGTCTTGGTATAAAAAGTTACCACGACGGTCTCAAAAGACCGTTATGGAAGGATGTCAAAGAAGCGCGCAGGCTCGTGCCGCGCGCTTGGCGACCAACCACGACGGTCAAAAGACCATTCCACGACGGTCTTTTGACCGTCGTGGAATGCTCTGCCTCCTTCCTGCCCGAGCCAGGCGTGCACCCACGCGGCCCAGGCGCGCACCCGTGCTCTTGGGGACCAACCATGATGGTCAAAAGACCGTCGTGGAAGCGCGGAGCTTCCACGACGGTTATTTAAAACCATCGTGGAATCTCGTCTTTCCACGACGGTTTTTTTGTTGCTTTCCAGCTCCGTGTTTTTCCGAATTTACGGCGACGATTTTTTTTAAAAATTGTCGTTGAATTTCCGTCGTGGTATCCATATATTCTAGTAGTGTAACTTCAATGGGGTTTTCGATATTTTTGAAACACTGGTGTGTTGGGTTTTTCTTACCCATTGTCGACGGTGGTTGGTTCGATGGTAGCCGGAGCAGACAATGAAAAGGAACGGCAGTAAGGTTTTTCGGTGGAAAAGGAACAGGACAGGCGGGGGGATGAGTTTTTCAAATTTTAGGAGACATGGGCTGCTTTTTGTGTGTAATTGAAAATGTAAATCCCACTGATTTGGGGATTTCCGAATTTTGAACATCTTAATTGATGCCTAGAAAATAGTAGCTAATTAGATTTTCATTCTCCCATCAATTTTTAGAAAAGGGTAATTTTGTCAACATATACATAATCAATTATAGATTTTATTTATTATTGCAAATAAGTTAATTTATGTATATATTTTAAAAGTAGGGATCCAATTCAGCCATATATGCAAATAGTCTAAAATAAAAAGTATAAATGTCACAATCTGGGTTGCTTGTTATTGTTGCTTTGCTTTCTTCCTTATGTTATGTCCATTAGTTGACATTTGCCA
The DNA here is from genome assembly GCA_025413025.1 of Ficus hispida. Lineage (NCBI taxonomy): Eukaryota > Viridiplantae > Streptophyta > Magnoliopsida > Rosales > Moraceae > Ficus > Ficus hispida. The sequence continues at coordinate 12,931,335 of CM046363.1, forward strand.
ATACCATGAGCCAGAGTTGACCAGACACCTAAAACTCTAAATTGAGAGAAATCCATTCAAACAAAAACTTAAGCGAGCAATTTGCAAAGTAAAAATAGGGAGAAAAACCATACCAAAATTAAAAAAAAAAAAAGTGATTACTTTTATAATCAAACATGTCGTTTGTCAAAGTAGTAGTTATAATAATAAAGAAAAAAAAAAGCTATAAAATAAACAACATTGGCCTTTCTTTTAGGTAAAGGAAGAAGAAAATGAAGCTTTGGGAGAGAGTCAAGTAGCTGCCGGTGCGTAGCCAAATACCGGAATTGCCAGTCTTGACATCTCACACACGTCAGACCTATATTCACTAATCATGAGGGGCTGCCTCGGAATTTCACCTCCCATCCTCTTCATCGCCAGTTGAAATCTCTACAAGTCAAACGACAATAAACTATTAAGTAATCTTACAAATGGTCAAGATATGTTATAAAAGTTTTATTGTTTTCTCACAACTTATCCCCAAACACTCTCTAAATTTTTTAAATTATAGTAAGGTTTTCCATTTAGCTTAGATTCCCATTAAACTGAAGACGAGTTTGCATACTGTGAAGATAAAATACCCCATTTCTATTTTTAAAAAAATCTTAAATGAATCTTAAGGTAAATCTTTCAAATTTAATCTATAATTTAATGAAAATTTAACAATATGAGATATAATATAAAAAATTTAGAAAGCTTAAGAGATAAATTAATCAAAAATAGATATTATGAGACAAGTTATCGGCCGGCAATAAGTTTGAGAACTAAATACACTATAAAAATACTATAATGCATGTGTAATATTATAGAAAATATTATGGGAAAGCGGTGCTTACGTACCAAGGAATTCTTCAAACATTGGACAGCTCAAATCTTTTTGCTGTGCAGCTACTACACACACACGCTTTGGTTTACAAAGTAAAACCAAACCCAAAAATACTCATATAATAAGTTTTCATCTTTATTTGCTTTTTACTATAAATACTCAATTGCACTTCAACTGGTTTGCTCCATCCACACAACACGCTTTCCTCTCCTTTTTCTCATTCCTTTTGCTTCCATTGCTAGTGATTTGCATTCTCTTTTTCAAGTACTCATAAAAAGTTTCAAGTGTTATTAAAGTAACTATGAAAAGCTTCATAAGCTTGTGCATGGTTTTAATTTTAGGCCTGTCTTTGATTGCCTCTGTGCCACCGGCATCAGCCGCGCTTGAAGCGGATTTCTACCGATCTTCTTGTCCATTGGCAGAATCGATCGTGAAGAAAGTTGTCGGCCGAGCGGTGTCCCGTAATCCGGGCTTAGGTGCTGGCCTCGTTAGAATGCATTTTCATGACTGCTTTGTGAGGGTACGTATTTAATAGTATATGCTTTTTATGGTCTCTCTAATTGTTATAAACTTATAGTAAGTAATAATGTATGGAAACTAAAACAGATTTTTCGTTACATTTAAATGTCTTGCAGCACATCACATGCTTATACTACTACCAAACTATTTTCAAGTTTGTCCTCCCGAAAAAGTTTTTTTTTTTTTTTCAAAGCAAAAAAAAAAAAAAAAATTAAAAAGATGATAGAAATGAGAATGGTCCCGGCGGGGCTCGAACCCGCGACCTTCGGCTCATAAGACCAACGCTCTAACCAACTGAGCTACGGGACCATACCATTTCACAAAAATCAAGAAAATATTTTTCAGTTGAATCACGGCATGACTAGCTCCACTCTCTCACTTCTTTTTTTTCCTTTTTCTTCTTCATTTTTTTTAACCTTTATTTTTTAATGGAAATAATTAATACTGTTATGTAATTTTAGGACAATATACGATTTTTTTTTCCTCTCTTTCCGAAGATTAGTATAATACTACATTTTCACCCCTCTGATATTGAGGTGTCAAGTATAAAATCTTCAACCTGAACTTTTTTTCCCCTTGAGAAAAAGAGAGAAGATTTGTTTTGTTTTGTTTTTTTTTTTTTTTTTTTCCTTTTTGATGAAGAAAAAAAAGTGACTTATACAAGCTTGAAGCTCCTATGACAACTGCTACTTTTCTTCCAAATTAGAAGGATATAAATTGATCCCACTTCTTTTTATTTGAACATTTTCATTTAAAGAAATGATCATGACCATTTCTAGTAATTTTAGACATCTTACAGAAGAATAAAAAGAAATAAAAAATGAAAAGAGCTTTTGCATTCCCATTATTATTATTTTATTTTATTTTTCTTAACCAACCACAAAGTTGTGAAATTTTGTATAATTTTGCATGGCAATACTAATCACGTCAATCACATTTCCAATTACTAAACTCCACGACGGCCACCACCAATCTTTCAGGGTTGCGACGCCTCCATCCTCCTCGACTCGACGCCCGGAAACCCGTCGGAGAAAGAACATCCGGCGAACAACCCGAGCCTCCGAGGCTTCGAAGTCATCGACAAGGCCAAGTCGGAGATCGAGTCTCTCTGCCCGGCAACCGTATCATGCGCCGACATCCTCGCCTTCGCCGCCCGCGACAGCGCCTTCAAGCTCGGCGGAATCGGCTACTCCGTCCCTTCCGGTCGCCGCGACGGCCGAGTCTCCCTCAAAGACGACCCCTCACAAAACCTCCCTCCACCTTCCTTCACCGCCAAGCAACTGGAGCAGAATTTCGCGCGCAAAGGCCTAACCCTAGCCGAAATGGTGACGCTCTCCGGAGCACATTCGATCGGGGTTTCTCACTGTTCGGCTTTCGCAAATCGGCTCTATTCCTTCAACTCCACTCACCCCCAAGACCCTTCCATGAATCCGTCGTTTGCTAGGGTTTTGAAGAGCAAGTGTCCGTCTCCGGCGAGAGATGATCCGGTCGTGAATCTTGACGTCGTTACTCCGAATCGGCTTGATAATTGGTACTACGTCAATTTGAGGAACCAGCGAGGGGTTTTGACCTCGGATCAGACGCTGATGAGCAGTATTTCGACCGCGGCGATGGTGTCGTACAACGCAAGGAACGGCGGCGCGTGGGCGGAGAAGTTCGCCCAGGCGATGGTGAAAATGGGGTCCATTGATGTTCTGACTGGGAGCTTGGGGGAGATTAGGAAGAATTGCAGGGTTGTTAATTAGTGATAATTAATTAGGTTAATATTAGTTGAGGAGGAATTATAAGTTTGGCTTTGTACTCTTGATTAATCTGTTTTAGAAGGTGTTTTAAATTCGTCTTGTCTTTAATTCATATCCAAACAATTTAATCTTTATTCATAGTTTCTCTCTTTTTAAAAATAAAAACAGAATTTTCGTAAAAAATAAAAATGAAAATGAAAACAAAATCATTTTCAAAACATTATCGATGTTTTTGTTATACATATCCTCTAACCACACACACGCTACTAAAAAATGAGAGACTCATTTTTGTTAAATTATTGATTTATCTCTGTAAATTATTATAAACTACTAAACAATTGGCAAATCTAAAAAATATATTAGAAAAAAGGTCCCTTTTTTTTTTTTTTTTTCTTGACACTTGTGGATTTATGTGTAGAAGTTGCCGTTTTGATTGTGATATGAAAAGGATTGTGATATGGACCCTATCTTCCATTTTTGATACTCAAAGATAAAGGGGTTATAACTTTAGTCAAAATCAAACTACTAGTACTGTTTACCCAAAATGAACACGAAAGACTTTCAAGTTTTGCAAATTTGAGGAACCATGCATTTACTCATGAGGAGTCAGGATTATAATGTAGAATATTTTCAAGGAATTAATGGCAGCAAGCACATCAAACTCCACGCGTTTTTCTAAATTACATTAAACTATTTATTCATTTCCAAAAAAAAAAAAAAAAATTTGGAATTGGGAGATATATACTAAGTTCACACCAGAAGGAGTTAAATGAATCAATACAGCTAGGCAAGAGCTAACTGTTTTTATTAAGCTTGTGTTTCGTTTATCGGTTGGAGATAAAATTTTTAAGTTGGAGTTAGCTAATTTTTCAAAAAATAATTATATTTTTTGTTGACTTTTCAGAAAAAGACAAAAATTGATATGAAAAAGTACATTTTAATTAGAGTTAATTTTAAATGTCAAACGAAACCTAAAAATAGTTGTGCACAAACTAACGATCTAACGATCTGCTTGACACTTCATCTAAAGACATTTTTTGGACACGATTTAAAATTTTCTCTTACAAAAATTTAAAATTATTATTCCAATTTATTTTTCACTGTAATTCAAACGGATGATAAATTGTTTACCAAATTTTAGATTTTATACTTGATGACACTGTGATTAACTTAATTATTGGAGCTAGACAATCTGTAGTTTTTGATTTAATTATGGATATCTTGTTTAAACAATCAAGCACTAAATAATAAGCATTTGTTTGTATTTGGTTGAACCTATCAGTTCAAACCTTGAATAGTTCTCCTAAATAGGTTTTACCATGCATTATTCTCTCCCCATATATATGCTTTAACTTTAAGCATATTTTCCATACAACTTTAAACTTAACTTCTCCACGTAAATATTCAACTTAAGATAAATTTTTCTAACTTCAACGTGAACCCTAAATACTCAACTTAAATCATCAACTCAACTTAATTTAAATTAAACTAAAAAATTTCAATTCAACCCCGGGAACTAAACGGATGGTGATCAATTGTAACATCACTTCATGATGCATTACATACCCTTTAAATAATCCTACCAACACATGAAACGGTAAAACACTTTGAATATAATTAGCCACAACTGTTTCCCTGGCCATACTACTGTCCTCAATAAATAACCATGATGGTGAAAGGTGATTCAAATTGCTGAGCTAGTCTCATCTCTTTTTTTTTTTTTCTAATTTTGTTTTTTTTTTTGTTTTTTGCTGTTGAATGAGCTGGTTATTGGTCAAAACCTTATACAGAGAAATGAAACGGTAATGAAGGATAAATGAAATGGAGAAGGACAACAGATGCCAGATGAAAATGGAAACCGTATTAATTAAAATCGAAAAAAAAGGGGCCATGTGGGGATTCTAGGGCCTTCATAGATGGTCATATCCTGGTAGAGAAATTATTCAGTGAACTACATATACTATGTCATCATATTTATGTAGATATCTATTCATTAACAATCAGACATTTAGAATAATTTGTTTGCATCATCTTTGTTTAGTTATATTTCTCTTTCTTAATAAGCATTACATTAATTATTTGGTCAAAATTACCAAAAACACTCTACCTAAATAGCAAATCCCTTAAATAAATAGTAAATCTCTTACATATGCTAATTAACTTCAAATAATTCTTATGATTTTGTATGTTAAAAATAATTTTTATATATTTAAATTAGATGAGAAACGTTACTTAAAAAAAATAACGAGAAAGGATGCATGCGTTTTCAAATCTTTATGATGTTTTTTTAGAAAACTACTGTAATTTATAAGACTTACGCGCTGAGGAGGAAACAGTTTATTGAATGACTTATCTTTATTCAATATGATAATATGATCTTACCCTTTATAGTATTATATTATTACGTTTACATTTTATATTGATTAATTTCAATTTTCAAATTAAAACCGAGTTGTACATATTAATATACATTCAACTTGTCATGTTTTTGTGTCATTTGGAATGGGTCTTGACATACTCAAGTATATATTCTACAATTATGTTTTTCATCATTTTTCAAAAATTGCTTCATAAGTGGGACCCACTTCCGCGTAGGCCTCTGGTGCTCTGGTCCTGCAGAAACTTTCCACCTCATGGGGAGCTCCATACGGAGTCGATGTTTACGTCGTTTACATAGAGAACATATGGCAATTTTAACAAACCATTAATGAGTTTCATAATAAGGAAGAAAAATATAACCATATGAATATGATATAGACAAATTATTCCAATTATAAATTCTTTATTGAATGGATGTATCATATTATCATGATGATGTGACATATCCGATTTATTTCATTTTAGTGTTAATTACTTTGTTAGGATGGCCATCATAAATTCAAAACCAATGGCCATAAATCCATTGACATCGTCGTGGTACTGCCCTTGCCCTACCTATTACAGGCTGACTTTAGGCATCTTTCCTTGCCAAATAGTGTCCCCCATTTCAAGTAAAAAACAGAATATCAACTTTCATGACATACAAATTATTATTTTTATTAATAAATATTTAAAAGATTATCATATCAATTAAAAATAAAAAATTAAATTTATTAATAAAAAATAATAATTCAATGTCACATGCGTTGATACTTAAAAATTAATATTAAAATTATTATCTTTGAGACTACTTTTCAAGTTAATTGCATTGCTCCTCTAATAAATTACTACCATTTCATATCCTAAATTGTCTCATTGATTGCCCCTTCAACTGTTTCCTTGCTCTTGTTCTTTTCACTTTGTAGCCCCACTTCAACTCTGTATGCATCTATTAGTGTTAATGTCATTAGCTTTTCACTAAAAAGTAATTAAAAAAACACACACACGCACACATACAATAATCTCCATAAATATTGATTTATAATACATTTAAAGATTAAAATAAAATATATAATATCTAATTGAAATCCTGATATAAATTTTAAAGTTTATTTATAATAATTTTTTTCGTAAGTCACATTTTCTGAGTTTAACAGGTAGTTATTGTGACAGATTAACATGAAGTAATTTTTAAACTCAAGAGGTTAAAAATAGCTTTTAAAAAGTTCTATATATCGAACATGCCCTCTAAATCTAACGGTGCAAAATTTATGAATCAAACAGTGACCTCAACGTGAGTTTATGGAATATCCAATCTTGAACACATCGTATAAGCCATGCACCATTGCGTCGGAGGTATGAATCATGGATAGTAAAGGCAATATACATGGGCTCGTTGTCGTTAGATAACTCGACCATTATAAGGTACTCATCTTTTTCCACATTTTAAGAAGTTTGGTGAAGGGCAGAAAAGTAATTTCACACTCAACTTAAAAACAAACTTGGGCCTCCGCCATGCCCATAACCAATACAATTACTTAACTGCCCCTTGCCTAGTAATCCTTTGCCCTTTTGCCCCCTTGGCAAGTTTTAAATAAGCTTCTCAATGGGTTGAGAACACTTTTGTTCTATATAAGAAGGGCGTCATAGCCAAAGCTTCCTCCAGTACTCCAAGCAACAAAGAAAATCAATTTAGCACAAAAGCCACATTCAAGAGAGAGAAAGAGAGAGAGAGAGAAAAAAAAAGCCCCTTTAGAAGAAGAGTTGGAGAGAACAGATGGAGAGAACCACTAAAACACTTGTTATCCTCACAGCCCTCCTCCTAGTGGGAGCTGCAATGGAGGCTGTTGAAGGAGGAAGGTTGCTGAAAAGCAACGAGCAGCAGGTTGATCACCCCCAGAACTTCTACGGCGGCGGAATCGCTGGAGCTATCCCGGGCCCTGGATTTACGGGCTTCGGGTTTGGTCCCAATGGCTTCTACACCTTCCCTGGAATTGGCTCTGGAACCTCCGTCCCCGGCCTGCCAACTATCTCCGCACCACCTTCCCATCCTTGATCACCTCAGACAGACAGACAGACAGACAGACAGACAGACAGAGTTGTTTCTCTGTCTGGTTTTACGTTATGGATTTCTGGATATTTGTAGTTTAAGTTTCTCTTTCTGTTGTTGCTTTTCCTGTGCACTTGTTGTGATCTCCTTGGTGTTTAAGGTTTTGGTGTCTAGTACAAGAAAACAGTCTTAGTGTTATGTTATGTTATGTTGCTGTCGTTTTGGCTGTCTTGCGTAGAAGTTGTCTTTTAAGCCATATTGTATGAAAGTTATAATAGTTCTTACATGTGTGGTTGCTGGTTTGTTTGTTCAGTTGGCTTAGTTAATACAATGATGTTTTTTAGTTATGTTACATGACACCAATGTCTGTGATCTTATATATATATATTTATATATAGCAATGGAACCAACCTGCTGTTTCGATCAAGGCGTATATTAAAAGTAAAATTTGTATAAAAAAAAAAAAATAAAATAAAATTCACTGATGATGAAAGTCCTCCGTTCAATATGGGTGGTTCGTTCAAAAGACTAATGATAATGTTGCAAGTGAATATTTATTTCGCATGTTCAACTGATGTGAAATGTGTAAATGTAATTAAGAATAGAGATATATTTATGAAGTATGGTCAATTCCAAAGAAACAGCTATGGATTTGGGTTCCTTTCAGCTGACCATTATTTGAAAAACCAGGGTAAACAGATATTAATTGCACGACCTACCCACCCAAGAACACAACAAAGAGAAAGGTGCAAAAGATTTGCTTTTGCCAATTGCTATACCTACCAATATCAGAGGATATAAATACCAAGCAATAAGTGCATTGCCTTGTTAAGCAGAGCGGAGCCTTTCATGATTGAACATCCGTCCTTGATGAATTTTATATTTATATAATTTTATTTCTAAAAATAAATTTGATTTTTATGTACAAATCCTCTTATAAACTTTACTATTTAATGTATGTTCAATCTGTTTCGCCGTTGCTTTTTGTTGTTTGGATGATCAAAATAACTGTCACCATACATTTTTAATAAAATTTCTATGTATCGATTTTTAGAATTATTGATCGTGATAAAATTCTATACGATCTTATATATCAATCTCTAACTGATTAAAAATCACTATACACGTCGATCTCTTGCTCGAAAATTAAGCCTCTAATATTTAGTTCAACCATTATGCATCATTGAGTTGATGAACTGTGCACCAACAACCAGAGTCTACAATATGATTCAGTTAAAAGTGAGATCAAAGTGTACCATGTATTTTCATGGGCTAATAATAATAAATATGTATGGTGACGTGTTTTTAATGAGTTTGTGATAAAGAATTCATTAAGGAAAATTTTCTTACTTTTTTAAAGGAGGATACCAATAGCAAAAAAAAAAAGAAAAAAAAAGAAAAAAAAATCAAAAGAAAAAATTTTACTTGTGCAAGTTTTGGAAAATATTACTTCTTCAAGTTCTTACCAAGAGATGTGACTATTTTTTTTGGATCACATAATTTACCTAAAAAAAAAAAAAAAAGAGAAGTAGAAGAAGAAGAGGAAGAAGAATGAATGAGACATAGCCGATAGCAAGTAAAACGACGTCGCTTATGCAGTGTCATTCTCAAACGACGTCGCTTTCATGTGATCATCAGACGCTCCGCGAAACACGGCCAGGCGGATTCAGGTCTTAATAGTGCGATCTCTCACTGTCTTCCATCACGAGGGATTCTTTGCTCTGGTGGAATCAACGAAATCTGTTTGTTTCCCGAGAAAATATTTACCAAGAACAGAAGAAGAAAGAAGAACTCCAAGGGACTTCATTTCATCAATCGGAAAAGAAAAAAGACGAATTCCAAGGGACTTGAGAAACTGGACGGAAACTTTTTTTCCCAAACAAGAACGTAAGCAATAAAAAAGAGGGCTTTTTTCCTTCCCTTTTTTTGTTTTCCTTGAAAAATGCATTTCATTTTTGCGAAATCAATCCATAGAATTCTATTTCATTCCCATTGAAAATTTTCCCTGAGGTCAACGAGGCGACATATAAATATGTGTGTGTATATAATCATTTGCATTTTATGTTTGTATTATGTATATATCTAAATTTTTGTAGTTTAATTTGGACTTGAATATAGAATCATACAAAAAATGCGCAGGAGTTGCGATTGATAAACTTTACTAGTGAGAAGCTCCTTCTGAGTTTTGAGTATAACATAATTAATTAGAAAATAAAGGAAAAGGAAAGGGCTTTTTCTTGCACATGAAAATCCACAACAAAGAACTTGTTATACCATCTTAGATAAACTGGCCAGGATTGTCAGTAAACTTAGAAAAGAAATTGCAATCTCTTGGAATGTTAAGGATATAAGCTATAATCACAATTTGTCACGACTTAGTGTAAGATCAACTTTCTTGTTTATTGATTTATTTTGTTTTATCTTGATTAGTAGTGAAGTTGAGGCCTTGAGATGGATGATAGTTGTGCTGTTTGTGCGGAGGCGCTTCAATGGGTTGCATACGGACCCTGCGGCCACCGGGAGGTCTGCTCAACCTGCGTTGTTCGACTCCGATTCATCTGCGAAGATCGTCGATGTTGCCTGTGCAAGAGCGAGTCTGGAATCATTTTTTTCACCAAGGTTGTCAAATGTGATTGGCCCCTTTTGTTCTTTTTTGAGAAACATTAGATTTCGGATAAACTAGCAAGCCCGCCTAATATAAATTAACAATGGCTTTGTTTTGTTGTTGAAATTTCTGTCGTATGATTCAATTTACTAGCTGAACCTCGAGGATGATTAAACATTGCTTTGCAAGTTTATTGCAAAGCAAAAATTCATCTTTCTTTTCATGTGAACTGAAGATGTTCAGGCTTCGTCATTTTTCCTTCTGGCATAGAGGCATTCGTATGTCATTTCTTAGCATTCTGCTTATGAATCTGGTATGCCAATGGCCCAGCTTCCATTCCAAGATTGGACCAAATAGCATTTCCTTCATTAAGGCTGTTATCTTCAACACTGGCGTACTAGTTTGTTGTGAACTTGGCGAATTATGACCCTTATTACTTTTTTTTTTTGTTCTTATTTCCTTTGGCAATTATCCAGGCATTAGGAGATTATACAAGGATGATAAATGACTTTGCGATTTTTCCAGCTGATCCGACGGAGGGTCAAGTTGGGATGTACTGGTACCATGAAGGAATACAAGCATATTTTGATGACTCTGATCATTACAAGATGATAAAGGCCATGTGCAGGTTGTCATGTGGTGTCTGTGATGAAACAAATGAAAGACGGAGCAACGGGTTTAAGAGGAAAGGGGACTTTAAGAATGTTGAGCAGCTGAGAAGCCACTTGGTTAATCGGCATAGGCTGTTAATGTGCAGTTTGTGTCTGGAAAGTAGGAAGGTGAGACAGATTTAATTTTACATAATACCTAGAATACCTTATATAACATAAGTATTGGATGACTGTCTTTCACCATCTCTTTTTAAACAAATTGCACTTAAGGATATTACAATGTGTTGTGCTGTTATCTCTGTCTATTATTTCAACTTTGCTAGATATAGGGTAATTTTTAACACAACCAGGTTTTTGGCAATAGCTGCCCTGTTCTTTTTTTTTTTTTTAATTATTATTTTTTATTTTTTGGTATCTATAAGATGTTGAAGTTCTTACCTTTGTCATATTTTCTGCTCTTTCTGAAGATTTGAGAGAATGACTATGGTGGGCCTGAAAATATTTAAAATATTCTCGCCTATTATTTTTCTTTCCTGAAGCATGCATGCGATATCTGACTTTAAATTATTAAAACAGGTTTTCGTAAGTGAGCAGAAGTTATATACTAAAGCACAATTAGATCAGCATATAAAGACGGGTGACTCCGATGTTGATGGCAGTGAAACTGAAAGAGGAGGATTCATGGGACATCCTATGTGTGAATTTTGCCAAAACCCTTTTTATGGAGAAAATGAGCTATACACCCATATGTCAACAGAACATTATACATGTCATATTTGCCAAAGGTAGTTTTGGCTTTATAGATATTACCATGGGCTTCACGGTGTATTAACTCGTACTTTCATTCATTTGATTTATCTTGCTTAAAGCAGGCAACATCCAGGACAGTACGAGTACTACAAAGACTATGATGACTTGGAGGCCAGTTGCTTACTGTTCTCTCTCTTTTTTTTTTTTTTTTTTAACTGGTTTCCGTGCTTTTCTAAGATCTGTTTCATAGCTGACCTCAAATGTTTATATTACAGATCCATTTTCGTCAAGTACATTTCTTGTGTGAGGATGAGGCTTGCCTAGAAAAAAAATTTGTTGTTTTCACAACTGAATCTGAAATGAAGGTCACATTTTTCACATGTTCATGCTTGTCTCTCCCTTTCTTTTTCCTCCTTCCTGTTATTTATATCAGGTGACTTAATTCTGCCGCGTATGGCTTGTCTCATGAAAACCTAAAATTCTTGTAGAGGCATAATGCCACGGAACACGGAGGGCGATTGTCTCGCTGCAAGCGTGTTGCTGCCCTTCAGGTTATTATTTCACTTGAATTCTTGAATCTTGTATTAGATTCTTCTGCATTCTGACTATGTTTTCTGTCCTCGTTGGTGTAATCGTCTTGAGCTTTTTATGTCTATTACAGATACCAATTAGCTTTCAGTATCGTCGAAGTATTCAGCAAGATCGTCGCGGAAGAGGACGTAGCTTTCCTTCTGATTTATCCAACAATCAACTCTCCCCATCCATCCATCATAGTCTTGAGTTGGCCAATGCAGAAAGTTCTCGTGACACTTCATCAAGTGCTGGAGCAGTTTCTAATCGCAGAGAAACAAGTGAATTTGAATCAGTTGGCTCTTTTGATGTATTGGCTACTACGGGCTGTGCGCCATCTTCAATATCGTCTCACACTTCAAGGCAGAACCCTGGGACTGGACGACTGGAAGATTCATCGTTTCCTCCACTTCCTGCTGCTCCAGGCAGAGGTAAAAAGAAAACGAAAAATGCTTTTGGAGGATTAGGTGGGAACTCTACAGCAAGTCTTGTCAATCACCAAAATAATGCTGCTCTAACCATTGATATTACTCCTCCAGCTTGGCCAATAGCAAATTGTCCACCTAACTCGTTACTACGTAGTTCTCAGCAGTTAAGGCCTGTTTCGAATTCTGGGCTTCTGTCTTCATCTAGTTCTCCCGGTGTTCTCCAGTGTAGGTCCACAACAATGAGTACACATTTATCTCCCTCGTATGAAAGCACTGTTTCAGTTAGACAGGTCAAACCTCATGAGCCTCCATCATCTGGCACTGGTAGCTCATCAAGAAATTCAACTACCAAGAAAACGTTTACCTGCACTGCTTCATCACTGAAACTTTCCGGCAGAGGGTTTTTTGACGACTCAATATCTAGTTTTCCACCTGTTTCTGCTGCTCTATCTGGAAAAGCAACTGCAAGTGGTCCGACTCTGCCAAAGCCAGAAGATGTTAATGCTGCCAATAAGTCTCTTGTGGGAAGAATCCGTGTTGCTTTGGAGCATGACGAAAACAAATATGCTGCATTTAAAGAAATATCTGCGCAGTATCGGCAGGATTTGATCAGCACAGAAGAATATCTTGCCTGTGTTTGCCAGTTTGGCTTGTCTCATCTTGTTCTTGAACTAGCAAGACTATGTCCTGATCCAGAGAAGCAAAGAGAGCTTGTTGAGACTTACAAGTTTAATACGGGAAGCTGCAATTCTCCCGTGAATAATCTGAGCAATGACAGTGGTCCGTCGAAGAACAAGAGAAGTTCCAAGAAAGGTAAGGAGAAATGTGAAGAGAACGAAATCAGTACTTCAAAGGATGTTTTGGCAGATAGTATTATTAGCAGCATGAAGAAATTGGAATTGAATTATAAGAGCCTTTTGGACCATGCCGATGTTTTATCAAAGGATGGTCACCAGTCTGCCAAAGTAAAATTGAAGATTCTAGTAGATGATGAGCAAAGCCAGAATGGTTCTCAATCAACTGGTGATAGCTCCAAGAAAAATTTAGGAAATGGTGGAGCAGGTCACAAGCAAAGGAAGAAGACTTCAAAGTTCTTAAGGAACCGACTTGGTAACGATGCAGCAGCAGCAGCAGTTTTAGAACATGGTGGTTCCGGTACTCGTCCTGATCTGAATGAGGAAAAAGTAGATGAAGATAAGGATCCGCCTGAAGGGTTTCCAATTGGCGGAGTTTGGCAAAATGGGGGTGGCCGGAAACTCGTGGCTATGACCCAGAGAGACCGTAGGAAGCGATGAAATATGTCACATGAACAATTGAACAGTTCCGTTCTCTGTAGATGATCATACTACGATATGTGGTTGCTACATAGACTGTAGATTGTGATGGTTATAATTTATAATCCTCAGCATGTAGTGTTATCTTCATTTCACAGTTACACAACACAAGTCACAAGCCAAAATAGAATTTTAGAGAGGTTAAAGGCATAGTTTAATGATAGTTTCATAATGGACTCTATAAATGTAAATTTCAAATCCTTCACTCCAAATTAAAAAATTAAATAAAAAAAAAAACGAAAACTTAGAACTTCCTGTTACTCCATGGGGCATTTTTTAATTTATGAGCATTCATTATAACCATAGTCATGAAACCCATATTATACAATTTGGACCTTATATTGATAATCATACAAGGGGAGAGGAGCCTAAAGACTCTTATGGTAGATCTGCACTGTAAGAAATTGTGTGTGTGTGTGTGTGCGCGCTTGCTCTTTATACCAAAAAAATACAAGGGGAGTGGGGGAGAGAGAGAAAGGGGGATGGTTTTTCTTTAAGATTAAAAAAATAAAAAAAAAGTTATAGGAGGAGAGGTTGGAGTCTTCGGATAAGTCAAAGTCATAGCGGTTCCATGTTAGAGAGAGATGGTTTTTTTTTTTTTTTTAATTAAAACAAAAACAAAAAAACATTATAGGAGAGGTTAGAGTCAATAGATAACCTCAGAATCTCGACGGCTCCATGTGGTATATGCAGGGGTGGAGCTAGAAATATATCCCAGTCGGAGCATGCATCAAAATTTTTTCTTCAAGATAAAATAAAATCTTAGTGAGGGCTATGCGATAATTTTTAATTTTAATAGGTTTATGTGAGAATTTTGTAATTTAGTAGAGGCAAAGCAATAAAATTATAAATATAGAATTAATTTTAGTAGATATTATGTGATCATTTTTTATTTTTAATGGGGGCAACTTAGGAATTATATGATAATTTTTATTTTAGTGGGGATAAATTATAAAAATTATAAAATTTTTGTAGTAAATTTAAAACAAAAAAAACTTCAGTGGGGGTGGGGGTGGTAGCCCCGACTTGCACCCCCTTGCCTCCGTCCCTAGGCATATATTACATATTTTTTTTGTCGTATATCCCGATCACAATAGTGGGAGCGACTTGAACCTAAATCGTATGCAAAAAGAATGAACGCCGTACCAACTCACCTGTTAGTACGCTGGCACCTTTTCTTTAAGATTGAGATTGTGGCAAACAAACAATAGATTTTGAAACTCGCACAAGATCAAAACTGGATACCTTATCGTAATAAGTTTTGGTAACTGAAGGGAATGATGTGGCTCAATAGTTACATTCCAAACAACCAAAAAACATCATTATATTGAGTTATTGACCATGCCAGGCAGCCGACTCATCTTGCACACAACAACCAAAAAGATATTGAAGCAGCTAAATTCTGCAAGATTGCTTTGGTTACAACTCAAAAATCAACAACTTTTCTTTTATATGGCCATGAAAGAGAAGTAAAATTTTCAAGGAAACGGTAAAAGAAAAAGAAAAGAAACGTGATGACAAGCAAGCAATGGGCCCAGTGCGGCTGGAAAGCAGAGAAATGTATTATTGATCAAGGCCAAGCAGGGGACATGAATCAAGTCCTTGTTTACTCTTGGGGCTTTTCCCACTTGAGGGGCTTCACCACTTCCCATGTGAAGTCGGTGTCATCTCTGCCAAAGTGGCCATATGCAGCTGTCTTCAAAAACCTTCCATTGCCGCCCCTCTTGAGGTCCAGGTTGATGGCAATCATTCCGGGCCTGAAATCAAAGTTCTCCTTCACGATCTTGAGGATCTCCTTGTCCGGAATCTTCCCAGTGCCGTAAGTGTCGACAAACACTGACAATGGCTCGGGGACACCAATGGCGTATGAGACCTGGACAATGCACCTACGAGCAAGCCCATTGGCGACAATGCTCTTGGCAGCCTGCCTGACAATGTAGGCGCCACTCCTGTCGACCTTAGTAGGGTCCTTGCCAGAGAAGGCACCACCACCATGAGCCCCCCAACCACCATAGGTGTCGATGATGATTTTCCTCCCCGTTAGACCTGCGTCTCCATGAGGGCCTCCAATGACAAAACGACCTGAAGGGTTGAGGTGGAAGATGGTCTTCTCATCAAGGTACTTCTCAGGGATCACAGGCTTAATCACATGCTCTTTGAGGTCAGCTGCAATCTCATCATTGGTGACAGTTTCGTCGTGCTGTGTGGAGATGAGAACTGTGTGGACACGGACAGGAACCATGGCACCATGGTCGTTGATGTACTCAACAGTAACTTGGGTTTTGCCATCGGGTCTCAACCACGAGCAGGTCCCGTTCTTGCGGACTTCAGTGAGACGGGCACCAAGCTTGGTGGCGAGAACATGACTAAGGGGCATGAACTCAGGGGTCTCATCAGTGGCATAGCCAAACATGTGGCCCTGGTCACCCGCTCCGATCTCCTCAGGACGCTTGGTAAGGTGACCATGGACACCCTGTGCGATATCAGGACTCTGCTGTTCGATGTTAACCAGGACTTTGCATTTGTCGGCATCAAGACCAACATCATCCGAGACAAATCCAATCGAACGGCAGGTGTTGCGTACAATCTTCTCGTAGTCAACCTCGGCTTTGGTTGTGATCTCTCCAAAGACCATTACCATGTTAGTCTTTGTACAGGTCTCACATGCGACCTTGCTGTCAGGATCTTGTTCAAGGCAGGCATCAAGCACTGCATCGGAAATCTGATCACAGAGCTTGTCGGGGTGTCCCTCGTTCACAGACTCGGAAGTAAACAGAAAAGTATCCATCTCTTCTCAAGCTGCAAATCAGAAAAACGCATCTCAGCATACGAACAACTTTCACTAAAAAGTTCACAACATAAAAAACATCAGGTTCATGTTGCAGGATTGAAATGATTATCCATAATCGTGATCTATTCTCTAAAAAACCAAACCACCCATTAAACAAAATAAAGAAACCTGCTAGTTTTTGACGTGAATTACAGAAATCTGAACTATAACCAGCGATAAGAAAGAAAAAATATCGTTTCGAAACCAGGAATTCCAAGAAACAACAAAGAGAACAAAGATAAACCGGTTTCAACTGTAAATCATAAAATGTCAAAGTCTGAATCGTTTCCTTGGTTTCTTTTCATGCAAAACAGACTTAAACCCAAATATATATATATATATATATATATATATATATAGAAACTGTCAAAGAAAATGTTGTTGTGATGCTAGTACAACGAAACTTTTTCTGGTTTTCCAGATAGCAACTACGAGAAGCTAGACCAAGAACTTCATTCAAGAAAGAACAACTCAAAAACCAACTTAAAACGTAATTCTCGAAGAAAGAAACCATATACACAAAATAACACACTGAAAAAGTGAAATAGACATACACACAAATATATAAATCAACACCAGGTGTGAAAAACTACAACCCAAGAACAACCAGAACTTGAAAGGGCAGAGCTAATAACAAAGAGCACTTGAGCAAAACCCAGCAACGACATTCGACATGGCTCAAAGCTTAAGCCTTAAATCTAGCAGCAGAGACGAATGGAAAAGGCTGACCTTGGTGTGTGCTTCGATTTCCAATCTTACGACTCTTTGAGGCAATTAGTCGAACACTTGGAGTCCGTTTTTATAGATGAACGGCTCGCCAGAAAATAATCTGGTCTCCTCTCATTACTGTTTCACTGAATTTGTTGGTGTTGTGGGGTCAAATTAAGGGGGTTGGTGGACCGGGAAAGGACGATTTCAGCCGTTGGATGATGATTGGTAAACGGTTGAGACTCAATCGAGTTGGTGGTTTCTTATTTTTTTATTTTTTATTGTTTAATTTTTAAGCATCGGCTATTCATTAGTATTTTGGACAAAAGGGAAAAGGCCGAATCTTTTGTTGTTCTCTCTTTTGGAATTAAAATACCAAAGTTACCTATTACAATTCCTGAAATTTCAAAATTAGTCAGCACAAAATACCATCAGCAATTAAGCAACACTGGCAACCATAATTTTATACTTTATTGATGCTGGTAAAATGTTATCATTGATGACAAACACTATACATATATATATATATATATTCATTTTAAAGAAATAGATAGCAATCATGAAGTATTAAAACATTATAAACAATTTATTTAGTTCTGCTTTATACTCAGCCCAAAATAAAAGTATCATGTGTTACAAGTTTGAATCTTGTATTTTTTACAAGACTGTGTTTACTTTACATATTCTTGTAATAAATTCTCTCTGTTCAATCATTTCTGATTTTTTTTCCCCTTAATAAAAAGACCAAAGTTGTTGTTGTTGATATTTTTCATTTTTTGTTTTGTTTTTTGTTTTTTGTTTTGTTTTTTTTAACAGTCAATGTGAATTACTATACAACGACTATGGTTTGGTGGGTGGGTTACCAACAAGCAAGTCAGCGATCTTCATTGGGAGCTTCACCAACTTAGATGTGATTCTTGGCCTAATATTAGCCTTTTGTTTTGTTGTTCTTCTAGCTTTGGTCAAAGAATTTTCTTGGTATTTGACCAATTTTGATAATTTGAGTTGCTTTCGTTTTTTTTTTTTTTTTTTTTTAACCTGATTCTTGTTTATTAATTTACCACGTTTTGTTTAGTAGTAATTGATTTGAAATCTTTAAGGTGATGGTTAACATCTTGGATTCTTCTCTTCTCGTTGGAAATGTCTCCTCCTTTTTGGGTTACCTTTATTTATTTTTAATGTGAGCAAAGGTTCAATTACTTACCATATGATTGGAAATATAAATTAAATTAGTTGATTCCATTAAAAGGGAAAAAAAACAAAAAACAAAAAACAAAAAACAGAAAAGGAAAGAGAAGGAGACATTTAAAAAAAAAAAAAAACGTAAAAATCGTGGATTCACGCATGCTTAACATGTATCATCAGCCGACATCATGCATGCTTAACGTGTTCATTTGTTGATTTAATGCACTAAAATGTTTATTACTATTTTGATGTCATTTTGCTTTCCAAGTAACACAAACAAATTACTTACTATATGATAAAAAAAGGGGAAGAAAAAAATGCTGTATAATAAAGGCAAATTGATTCATTGATTTAATTATTATGCACCTTAAATACTAGTATGCTCAAACATTTTTCAAGTCGAATCTAATGTCGTATGGCATACTCATTTTTAAAAGGATAAATTTTCTTGTTTAAAATATGAAAGTCATTTCATTTCGAAAATAAAATGACGCTTGGATGCGTTAAAAAAAAAAAAATCCCAATTGAAGTATTCTATTTTGGATTAACTTTTGCTCTCCTTCTTTGGTTGGACTTGAACTCAATCAAAATTTCAAGTCTATTTGCTGTCATATATATATATATATATATATATATATATATATTTTCAGCCATCACAATGGCTGCCCATGCCTAGAAAATATTTTTGTAAACACCCTCCAAATAATAACGCTCTTTCTTCCCTCAAAGTATTGCACATGAAAACTTCTAATTAAATTCGAAGACGTACAGAGTCATTCACTCATTTGGCATTGTTTTTGTTTATATTTTTAAAAACAAGAAAAATAAACGTAAAAGCGATTTGTGTTTCAAAATACCTTTTTTTAAAAAAGTGCTTAATGAAGCAAAGATTATGTCTAAATTTTATGGTACAAGTTTCAAAGTTCTTATAGGAGTTTTTATTTATTTATTTATTTAAAAAGAATGTACATGTTCTTGCTTTGATCAGAAGCCTTTTCTTTCTGAAGGGTCAAAACACGTCTAAAATACTTTTAGAAACAATTTGTGAAATTCAATGCCAAGATGCAACTAGCTATTTGGAAACCTGAAAAATTAAGGATTGTTTTTCTTTTTTCCTTTGTCATATATTAGACACATTTGTCTTAGTGTGGTGTGACATTTTACACTAATTTATTCCTTTATTCAATTTGGCTTGAAGTGGCAGGTACTAGTTAGTTGCTTAAGAGCATATTAAGACACAAATAAGATCACAAACATGGATGATTGAAAGATCTTGAGTAATTAATATTCTTAATCATATATACAAGATAATAATCGGAAATTCCCATTGTTCATTAGATAAGTTGAAGTCCACGTTATATATGCATTAAGGAAATAAATATTGGGTGTCACCTAACCCCCTTTTATTTATTGTCATATTATATGGTTTACATTATAGGAAAGTGACCAATAAGCAAGTGGGTAGGTTTGTGTTTGTTGGTTGGTCAGGTTTTGGTGATCATTTAGATTACAAATTGAAGTTCAATCCTAGGTGTGATGTCACAAAGATGTCAAAGAACACTTCTGGATCACAAGAAATTATCTTTCCACGTCTATTATTTTTTAAAGAATTCTATGATAAGATATAAAAAAAAAAAAAAAAAAAACTCTACTACTAAGATATAATTTTGAACCATCAATTATATTTGGGCTCATTCCTTTTTAATAACATTAAATAAGAAAATGGTAATATTAATAGATAAGATAATATGTGCCTTCAGAATTGTGGCCTACATGCTTCATGCTTTGATTTCATATGTCTAATGCAAACCTTTATTTTAGACCATTAAATGAATTATTAAGTTATACAATGATTTTGTGTCCTGTTCCATGCTTTGTAATATTTAAGATTGTTTTGGCACTTTAAGGATATACAAGACAAGGATTAGGTATTCTTCGACCGAAAAAAAGTAGGTAAACATAACATCAATCTATTAGCTTTGCCACAAGTAGAGAAGTAATGAATAAAGTTAGTTTTTTTTTTTTTTTTTTTTTTTTTTTTTTTTGAGATATATCTCAAAAAATAGAGAGAATTAACAGAAAAAAAAAAAAAAAAAAAAAGACGTCACCTTTAGAAGTGTCAAAATTCTACTAGAAATCGTGAATTTCTCATTCTTCTTTCTCTTATTCTTCTTTCTCTTATTCTTCTTTCTTTCTTTCTTCTCATGTTAAATAAGTTTACAATTAAAAGGGGCGTATTATATACTTCTCAATAAATTTAAAAGCAATACTTAAAAAGAACATATTATGACTAACAAAAACGGACATATTATATACTTCTCAACAAACTAGAAGTATTATCAAAAGCGTGGTTGCATGCATAATTTCATGTCAAATTCCAACAAATTTTTTTTAATCCCAATTAAATGTACATGTACAAAACTATATTTGATTTTCAAATCAAAATACGTCTCTAAAATCTCCCCCAAATGAATTCTTAGAGAAATAATAACAATAGTTGGGCGAGATTCTGTCTTCTTCCTATTAATTTTCCTTTGACTTAAGTATATAATCCCACAGAACTTTCGATAAAGACCATATTTGAAAGGATATGTCTAAAAGATTTTTTTTTTTTTTGAATTTTCAACAAAAAAAAAAAAAAAGACGCCACCTTTTCAAGGAATGTAAAAATTGTACAAGAAATCTGGACTTTCTTTCTTCTATAAGTTAAGAACTTAGGATATTTTAGTTAAATACGTTGACAATATTAGGATTTTTTTTTTAAATTATAATCTTGTTTACGAAAGTCCAATTTGCTTTTATCAGTTTTGGCTTAATTTTTGGGACACTTTTAGTTAGATTCTCCCCTAAAAAAAATAGAAAATAATTTTTCACGCTATTATCTTTTCAATATTTCAATTAATATTCTGAGTATATCTAAGCAATTCATCCTGTTCCACAACATTATGAAGGAAAAAAAAAAAAAAAAGCTAAATTTATTTTAATCCGAAGTTCTATGATAGAAAGAGACAAGAAAAGAACATTAGTTGATACAAATTAATGTCATGTGGGGGTAATCGCCTGGTTAAGAAGCGGAACCTAGATGTAGAAAATGCAAAAAGAGAAGCAAAAACCAGAGGGAAGAGGAAGAGAAGAGTTGCCACAAGAGTCAAGTGGTCAAAGTCAAACCCAAAGTAATGTTGTAAGTAGGCAGCAACTGTTGTAGTCTCTTGGGAGATGGTCATGATTTCCAATTTTACATCTCCATATTGTGAACTCAGCAAACCATTCATTGACCAAGATGTTGGAGTCAAATGATCCAACCAAATCCACCACTTGGGAATTTGCTGCACCAAAAACACTTGGGAATTTGCTGCACAAAAAAAAAAAAAAAAGGGTGATATATATAAATATATAAAGATCATCCGACAGAAATAAATAAATAGTAATTTTCATAAAATAATTGAAATAAATAACAGATTTTTACAATATTAGGCTTTGTTTGACACTTAAGTTTAATTCCAACTAAACTGTACATTTTCATTTCAATTTTTATCTTTTTCCAGAAAAGTCAACAAAATTTATAACTAGCTTTTGAAAATCAACTTAAAAATTTCATCTTCAACTAACAAACCGAATGCAAGCTTAGAATAAATAACAAATTTATCAGGTAAATGATTTATTTACATTAGATTTGCTCGGTAAAAGATTTATTTACGTCTTGTATATATGTCCTTCAATTAGTAAATTTTCTCTTTACCTGATAAATCAGCTAGTACTCTGATTATTTTAAAACATGTTATTTACTTCAATTATCTCTATAAAAATGCAATTTAGTTACAATAATTTTCCTATATTGTTCATAATAGTCTCTTGAGTACTTTATAAACTATCAGAAGAGTGATTTGGCTAAGAGATCCTAAGTTCAAAACTTGATAGCGTTTTTCATTTATTTGTGATAAGCGGGAGCCAAAATCCTAACAGTTGCAAAAAGATTAAAAAAAAAAAAAAAAACTAGTGACACTCAATAAAAATGGAAGTGCAGCATTAATTAATTTTGGAATTCATCAAAATTATAACAAAATATTTTTTTATGCGAATATTTTAAGTATCGCTGTTAAAGAGAGATATTTGTTCATCGATCGGGTTAAAGATATACGGATATGATATATACAAGAAATATCGAAATATAAGTACTTACCAGTGGAGGAATCATGAAAATCCGGAGAAGAGATGAAAGATGGAGTAGATGAAGGAGCAGAAAATCCCAGCAACCATGAGATTTGGTGTACATGAAACCACAAGCATTTGCCATGTAATTGAAGTGCAATAGTGATGTGAAAACGGCATACAAGTGCCAACATCTTGATTGTTTAAGCATAATACGCAATCCTCGGATACATTATCACCACATATATAACTGCTCGGATAAATAGATATAGAACCTCGATTATCAACTATAATTACAAAAATGGCTATATTATATACTTCTCCGCAAACTAAAAAGTACTATTTAGAGTGTCGACACATGTGATTACATACATAGTCTAATGATAATTCAATATCGGATTCTACTCTTGAATTCCCTTACCTCTAAATTCAAATTAAAAAAAAAAAAAGTGGACACATGAACTCAAAAACCAAAGTTTTGATCATAGATTATTTGCCACAACAAATAGATACTTACTAGAAAGGATTTTCTTTTTCTTCTCTGTAAGTTCCTTCTTGAGATTTTATAAAGTGATAAAGTGGTCATAATATTTTTTGCTGATTAGTCCATGAAGTTACTTATCCCCAAGAACATCACTGCTTCATACATTGACCCCAGTATGTTTAACAAGTTTTGCTGGTCTTTTCTGACAAACTCAAAGAAAAGAACGAAAAAAAAAAGGATGTAAACAGTAACGAAGCCATAAATTATTTTTTTCAGTAGAATCACTTCATATAGAAAAAATAAGAGATGATTTTCGTTAGAGGAGATTTATACTTTCAACTATTCAGTGGGGGCAATTGAAATATTTTAAAAAGTTTTGGTATAAAATTTGAAATTCTAAAAGTTGCGTGTGGACATGTGTGGCTTTGCCCTAAATGAAAATAAAAAAAAATAATGTGATAAGGCATAACGAATAGGACATTTGTCGAATAGAAATGAAGTTATATAGAGAGAGATTTTTCCATTTCCATTGCGAGAAAGCATGAGGACACTTTTATTTTATTTATTTATTTATTTTTTCCTTTTATCTTTGCTTAAAAAAAATGGAGAACTTACATATTATTTCCTTGGTTCCAAAATTGCAGCCCAAAAATCAAAGATGTTACAAGTGTGTTCATAATACGAGTCAGGTTGTACGAGGGACATCTCCAATAAATCAAGTGCTGTTTCCATAAACAATATCTGAATTGAACCCAAAATTTCTGCGAAAACTTGGTTGAAAATTGTAAATCTGTCGAGCCCGGTGGTGGACTACTCGACTGCCTAACAAGCTCCATATTGATCCTGTAAATTAATGGAACGACAAACGATGGTCATATTTCATGCACCGACAGAACCAGAAGCGCCCCTTTTTTCTAAGGATTCCCCCGGAGACAAATTTCTCTCATGTTACCCATAATATGTATGGCACAAAAATTGCTCAAATTTGACAGGGGAAGGAAAAAATAATCACCTATATAAAGAAGATTCCTCGTATATTTGAGCAAAATCTATTCCGAGTTGAGCTTCAGCTTATAGAGAAGTGGCTTCGAACATCCATGTCGCTGGATTACATCCGTCTCTTATCCTTGACACTCCAAGAATGCACTAACAGGTAGTGACGAAGTCAGGAATTTTTCAATGAGGATATTACTAAAAAATTGTAGATAAGTTCTTATTAAGCGGGGACATATTAACATGTTACAACTATCAAGTGATGGTACGAAAATAATCTTTCTTATAATATGCAGCCGCAACTGAAAATTTACATAAATTAGGGACAAAATCTAAAATTTTAAAATCTGAAGGGGGACACACGCCTACTAACAAGAATGTGGCTTTGCCACCACTTCCCGGGATGTTAGTAAAGCATATATAACATTTCGCACAAATTTTACAACAGACTGACCTCAAAATAATTCACAATGTTGCTTGAGTCTTGTCCCAAAGGACCAAAGTAGATGACTTGCCCACCAGGTTTCAGCAGCATCAACTGTAAATAAAAAAATTCTTTTGATATCAAATCTGGAAAAAATCGCTTTTTTGCTTGCGTTGTTTACCTCATCGAAAGCTACAAATACGTCGATACTCGGTTGGTGTATGGTGCAAACAACTGTTCTCTCCGTGTCAACTACATTCCTGACTCTTCTCATGACAACTGCAGCTGCCCTTGCGTCCAAACCAGTCGTCGGTTCGTCCACGAAGATGATGGAGGGGTTGGCGACAAGCTCAATGGCGATGGTGAGTCGCCTGCGTTGCTCGGTTGACGGTCCACTAACACCAGGTATGCCAACCAAGGCATCTTTCACTAAACCAAGTTCAACAGTCTCAAGGACTTCAGCTACAAATTCCTACGCAAAAAGTGAAAACAACAGTTTCAACTCGAAAGTTATACTAAGAGCGTCTCCAAACACATTGCTGTACTTCATCTCGAATTTGGCAAATGCTATTTTCTGGTTCCGTATTTACCACCAAATATAGCACACGCCAAAATTTAGAGAGTGAATATTTTCCTTTTACCAGTTAGAAAGCTTAAAAATGTAGAGAGAGAAAAAAAAAAAAAGATTTACCATTTCAAAGAGTATAATTAGTTTCAGCACACAATAAAAACAACATATTTTAAAGTACTTTTTTTGTGCCAAATATAGCATTTGCATTGGAGATGGTTTAAAGGGTACTTGATTAAGTTGTGTGTAAATATGTATATATGTGGTTTTGAGCCATACTGATTTAGTTTTCGAGTCGATCTGTGGTGGAGACGCAGCCAAGCTGAGAAAGCCATAGACTCTTCAACGGTGACGAGTGGAGAATGTATGTCGTTTTGCTCGCAGTAACTTGAAACCCTTGCACACGTTTCTTGAGACTTACGGCACCCACCTATCTTTATTTCCTCTTCGGTATATCCACTGGTTTTTCTTCCTGAGAGAACATCAAGAATAGTGGTTTTCCCAGCTCCACTAACACCCATCAGTGCCGTGAGAACACCCAACCTAAACACGCTACTAACATCGCAAAGTAGTTGTTTATTTCCGCCTCTTTTCGTCTCCTAAAGAAACCGACAGAGAGTGATACATAAGATATCAGAATGAACAGAACCTATCTGTATCATTTCGTGCGGGATTAGATTTCATTAACAGAGGGGTGTCCACATAGCATTGCAAATCTTGAAACGCCGCGGTTATGGGTGTAAAAGGTAAACGCAATCTTCCTGTTAAAAAAGAGGGGGGGGGGGGGGGGGGGGGGGGTGTTGTGGGGGAAAGCGCAGTGAATATGATACAAGAATTCGAAAGCAAGCAGGTAAAAGTAAAACCTTTATCAAGTTCCATGTTCCCTTTGGGATCTTCATCTTCACTTGCTTGTTTTTGGGACAGATTTTCACGTGATATAGTCGTATGAGCTGATCGCGGAGCTGAACATGTAACCGAACGGTGAGTGTTCATGAGTTAAAGGCTACATCTGATCCTTAAGTTGAAACAACACAGAACAAGAAAATATGTACTTGCCCTTTAAGAAAGTTAAGGCCAGAATGAACCCAAGGTTGAAAACAATTGTGAACCCGAACAAAGCTCCGAGTGATATCAAGTAAATATATTTGTTATCAAAGTTTAGTCCTTTGCTGTCAAGTATTTCTTGCCCTATAGTTCTATTTGTGTGAAGCATCTACAGACAGGAACAAGAGAACACACCAAACAAGTAACAAAATGTAATTGATCAAACTTTATTGCATCAACAAAAATGACAATGTTTAGTGAAAATTTATTTCTGAAAACCTTCTTATCATCCGACTCCAACTCGATAGCCCCGAGTTTTCACACTTTCACTCATTTAACATCCATGTCTTGGTTTCCATCAGTAAACTTTTTTTTCTTTTTTCTTTTTCCTTTTAGGACCAATCTCATGATTCTAATACGTGCCTCGAGATTTTAGGGTCATTCTCACTCCGTACTAAAACTTTTAAAGCCCTTTTTTGCCCCTTGAATTTTGAATTCGTTCCTTCTTGTGATCACGTGGTCTTTCCTCATCTATTTCATAACAGAAATTTTAATACAAGTAGTAAAGTGAGGCTGATTCAAAATTTGGAAACCACTTTTTCCGTTTATTTAAAATGGGATTAATTCAAAGTTCATAGAGTAAAGTGGGAGTTTATAAATTTGAGGGCAAAAACAATGATCCTAAAGTTCAGAGATGCATGTGAGAATAGTCCTTCTTTTGATCAAGGAACGGAGGAATATTAGCTTTGAGAGACTCGCCTTTTGCCACCTAGGAGCAAGAAATTCATTCAAAGAAATACCAATTTCTCCGTATGAAAGTGGGTTAATCCAAAATCCCCACTCCAACCAAAGTGGCATAGAGACTGCAACCGCAGATACACAAACAACCAAGTTGATCTAAGATTCGATTTATCCCAAAATTTAAGGGTTAGTGAAAAGTAGGCTTACGTTTTGCAATGATTAAACCACCAAACAACAAGGCTAGCAACATTGCAGCAGCAACAACAACACAGGAAACAACCATGGTCTGGAACACCGACGCCAGGAAGCACGACATGGATGCCGATGATAAGTGCACTGCCAATAATAGAATCACCTGGTACAAGAACCTGGACATATAAAAACCGGAGAAAACTGTTCATTTCATGGAAGAAAAGTTTCATGATGTACCTTGTTAGGGGTTAAAAAAAGAACATGGATGAAAAAGTCATTTTAGTTTTGTAGAATATATAGAATTCGAACATCTGTACGTTCATGATAATTATATAACTTTTCATGGTGTATCGTTGCTCAAAAACCAAAGGATTCACTCTAACTTATGTTTTCAACGTAGTATGTACCAACTTTTTTTTTGTTTCCTTTTTTTTTTAGAGTTCTATGATAGGGTATGGTTAGGACATGCCGGGATCAAGACAGTTTTAAATCGTCAGAAACATAAGAACCATATTAGAAATGACAGTTAAACGGAACTCGATGAAAATCTGATAAGTCAAATCTATTTGTCTACATGTGAATCACCTCTGAAGTTCAGGTGTGTATCCGATAGGATAATAAGTGAGGCATGTCCAGACCAGAGCTTGCACAAAAGAGAACGGGACTTTCAAAACGGTGGCTGGCATTGCATAAGCCCAGGCTGGGTAGAAACACAACTCTTTCTGTTTGTAGAAAATTTGGAGCCTTGAAATAGTTGCTGCCATCTCCGAAACCCGTCGACAAGAAAAAGGAGAAGAGTGAAAGACAGAGACATGTAAGAATTTGAATGACTAACACTATTATCCATCCGAGGCCCCCAAAATGCGGTCACTGTGATGAGTGCCATGATCACAAGCTGCAAGAAAAAAAAAATTTTGATAAGCAGAAGAAGAATGAAACCGGTACATGGGCAATGCACTTAGAGCGGAATCCATATATCACGTGGAGGCTACACCGCCCCCGTAGGTTATCTGGGATGGGGTGGAAAGCAGTGACCTGAGTAGTTCTGATGACATAGACAGAAAATTGCCTTCGGAATAGAAGAAGTGCCCGAGTCATGCAAACGCTAAAGAGTTGCCATTTAGAAAGAGAGTACATGCTAAATGAAAGAGCACTCTTATGGTTTTGTGATTTTTCATATGGTTCTGAAAGCTCCTCTTCTAGCCTTTTCACTAATGGAGATTCGTTGAATGTTTTGCACAACATATCTACCGACACATAACCATAAGGTACTTCGGTTATGTACCAGCATTGTGCCTGCTCTTTCCTAGATGTAACCTGCAAATTCATAAAAATTGAAGCATGAAAAAAAAAAAAAAAGGGAAGTTATCATTATGGTATCATGTGGTTTTTGAATTTTTTGTATAGTATTTCCGTGTTTCGATAATTTCATAGAGGTAACTTACTGCGAGGAGGAAGTCAATTCAGAAGTTAAAACACTATTGAGGTGTTTTGCTATACATTTTTATACTTAATAGATAGATTGTTAAAATTAAAAGTTTTAAGGGTAATTACAGTTCTGCAATGGGTTTGGGTACTAGTGCAAAGAAGCTACATATTTGTTACTCTGAAAAAAAAAAATTCTGAATGAACAAGTTTTCAATTTTGATTCTGTTTTTTTTTTTTTTTTTTTTTTAAATAGCATTTTACAGTTTTTTTATTTAATCGTTTTTAATTTGAAAGGGTAGGGTTGTCGTTTTACGTTGAAAAAAAGTTAATGATAAAGAACCTGCCATATTAAAAGCCACTAAACTACTAGATACTATGATAGTTCTATTGTTAATTTGAATTCTAATAACCTATTCTTTTTCTAAATGATCACAACCATCCTAATGCTTTTGTTTATGATGTGTCTATGTTAGCTGCTGCTTTTTTTTTTTTTTTTTTTAAAGGTGTCTGTGTTAGCTTTTAGTTGTCCATTCTTGCTAGTTCTTATGTTTCGTGTGGATCTCTTTTTTAAACTCATTTTTCAAACTAAAAATTTAAAATAAGTAAAATCAAAATTTAATGATTGAAAATGTTTGAACAGTAGGTTTCATAAAATGAAGATCGAGTTTAATGTAAAGGTATCCATTAGTTATTAATTATCGAGATATCATTAAATCTATATAGTAATAATTATTATTTATACATTAGTTAATAAAAAAGTAATTATCAATTTTCTTCCCCAACACGTTGCAATAGGATTAACCCGAAAAATACCCATAGAATAGACCAGCTGTTTTATGAAAGACATTTTATTTTTTTCAAGGAAGGCATGTCGCTAAAAAATTTATAATAAATAAATAAATAAAAAGCCTCGTGAATTTAAGGTCCCTCCTTTCTATTCTTTAGCATTGAAAGTGGTCTTCTAATCATGACCAAAATGTTATATGGCTGTGTTTGGGAGAACTATTTCCCAACATTTCAAATGGACATGTCTAACCTGTTTGATATTCATTTGAAGTAATTAACTAATAAACTAAAAAACTGGTTTATGGCATTGATGGCAAGGGCTACAAACTTTTTTAGAGAAAACAATGGTATAAGTGTTGGGGTCAGATTTCGTCTCCTCATAATGTTATAACTGGATTATTACGACCACACAATCTACGAGTGACGAACAATGAATATTGATAGACTAAGCGCTCCTTGTCCCGAATATTCAGGCTCGGCCTAACTAACAATTATCACTCACTAGAGGACTGATGAACGACAAATGATCATCCTCGACCATATAGTCTTAGTTCCCTTGAGGTCCATGAATCCCCAAGTGTGGATCTATTACGCACATGACTCAACGAAACGAACGATAAACAATGCTCAATCATTTATTGATCATCACAAATGATTAGTTCATCATCCAATGCTCATATTTAATGAACAACGAACATTGAGAAATCAGTCTCCACAATTGTTAGGCCCACAATTAATCGTGGCATTATGACCCATGTTCTAGCACATGTTCCAAATTATTTAAATGGAATACCCCTCAAGTATCCCAAACAATGAGAAAACCCAATTCGTCTCTCTACTAATTCAAATAAGTTACAGACCTGATATATATAGTGTTTTTATTCAAGGCAAGTCGGAGAGAAGATCACCCCACTCAATTACTATCCCCGCCATTGATAAATCCTTTTTTGCCTAATTCCCAACACTACTACCTGCAGCAGAGTTTGAAAACCGTCATATATAAATTTATTAAAATATCGTTTATAATCTATTAATTTTATTTGTCTTTATAACAAATAATAAAATTACATTTAACTATCTATTTAAAATTTACAAACTCTTTTCTCTTAAAAATAATTTGAAGTTGTAAATTATAATTTTAGAACTTTTTTAGTGTAATATCTTTCTTTAAAAATTAAAAAAATTACTATAATTTTTCAGTGTACTTGAAGATGATAGTAATAATGTTGTCATTAAATTGTTTTTATTTTCTAAAGAAAGAAATATTGAATATAAAATGAAATATTAAAAATAAATACTATAACAATAATCGGTTCCAGAACACAATAGTTTGCTTTTAATTAAGTTGTCTTGGCACAATCTCGTAGGTGAATATGTCTTGAGATGGTCATGAAAAAATCTGAAGTGCTATACTTATATGGATTCAAGGGTGTCAACATTGAAGGTCTCTTCACTTCTTAAGTTCATGAATACTTAAATTTGGGATAAAAAGATTTTTATTGCTTTTTATATGTTTGATGTGAATTGTTTCTGTATTGATTAGTTCATAAGCTTTTCAATGCTTTCGGCGTGACATGTAGACAAGTTTGGTTTTAACAGAGATGTAAAGCTACAAGGTACGTACGTATATGCATTCAAACAAGCTACATTAGCGTGTTTTCTGTTGTGATTAGTTAGACAGACAGTATTTTTCTTTCGTCACATTTTGTAACCCACTAGGGATCTGAACTACTTCTCTAGCTTTTCACTCATGATTTAAGCATGTAGATGCGAGGTATCATCGGATTCGAGATGGCTTGGGAATGAAACTGCTGCAACTTGAGAAAGTTCATACCTATGACAGTGGCTCGGATATGATGTCCAAGACTTTGCTAAAAGAAAAGCTTGTTGTTTGTATTGCGGGCATGGGAAAACCTTCCTCCACGGGAGTTAAGAGGGGGAGGTCGTTAGATGAGGTCCCTTCCCACGGGGAGGTGGTGGGACCCACTCCATTGTGCATGTAAATTTAAAAACAAAAAAAAAAAAAAGAAAAGAAAAAAAAGGCAAGTAATAAGGAAGGAAAATAAGAGTGCAGTAGTAGTTGCATGGGCACGGAGGCCAAGGTGTAAAAAAAAGTGAGAGAAAAAGAGGGGGGAAAAAAAAAAAGAAGAGAGAAGGTGAAAGAAAATAAGGTTTTGTGGGTGTTTCTTGTGTGAGGATCATAATTAGATCCAACTGCTAATCTTCCATCAGTCGTCTCAAAGTTCCAGAATACTATTGGCGGTGGTCTAGGCTCCGTCCCTAATGTATCATCAATTTCTCTCTTTTATCGTTAGTGTTTTGTTGAAACCAAACTTTCTGAGTTTGATTATTATTTGTTGAAATCTATTTTTTAAGTGATGTTGACGACTGCTGGTCTCTAGACTTGTTGTTAGAGAAGAACTTGATGTACCCGTTAATTTTATTAGTGGAGGTTTTTGTGTGGCTTAATAGCCATGATTTTTCTCTTCACATTGAAGGTTTTTCACTTAAAAATTTAATATCTTGTTTTGGTTGATTATGTTTATTTATTTTGCTTATTTGTTTGGCTTGATATTGCATTGGTTTGCACGTCCATTTGATTGCACAAGGAGGGAAAAAGGTTTTAGTTTATTCCATTGAATTATTTCGCCAGAATTAGTTATGAGATTATTGGTTTTTTTCTCAACAAATTATTTATAGTATACTTTTTTCCAGATATCCTCTTGGATGTAGGTTTAACCGATCAACCACGTAATTCCTTTGTGTCTTTTTGTTTGATAGTCAATATATCTAGTATCGTTTAATTTTCTTGTTGAATTCATCTGCCATTTCAATTCATAATAGCTTTTTTATTATTATTATTTTTTAATTTTAATTATTCATATAGCAACATGAGCTTGTAGATTCTTAATTATGATTAATGTCTGATACCAATATAACATATGTGCCTATATATTTTATTGAAATATATATTATATATATTTATATAATTGTCTTTGTAAAGCAACTAATGAAAAATTTAGCTATTAAGCATATCAGCTGTGATGCTAATTAATGAAATTATTGTAGGGCTCATGTCTTGCCATTAAAGAGCTGAGAATTAGGACTTGTATGGTGAAACTCACTATAAGCTGTTTTTAGTTTCCTAATTAAAAAACGTTTAGATGATCTATTAGAAGAGTTTTCTATAAAAAAACAAAAAATTATGCTTATCGATCATAGAAAAGCACTTTTAAATATACTTTAAAACATATAACAAGGTTTAAAAGATAAATTTTATTTTTACTTCCTGAATTTTGGTGTTTTTATAATATACTTTGCTCTTTAAATTTTGAAAACTAGCAAAAATGTTCCGTGAACTATGAAATAGTTTTACCAGTACTCCTTTCGTTAGTTAAATGATTTTATCTTTGCTTCCTGAACTTTGAAAGCTAATAAAAATGCATTCTGAACTATGAAATGATTTCATCTTTGTTTGCTCTATCAGTTAATTGAATGAAATTATAGACATAGTAATAACTAAAGTGTAATTTAATAAGGATAGACTCCTTTTTTCTTTTGCCCCTGACTTTTAATTTTCTTGGTACTTTGCCTCCAAACTTTTATAAATGGATGTTTATACCCCTCACCAAACTTTAAACAGTTAGCAAGAATATCTCTCAAATTTTAAACCATTTGTAAAATTATTGCTTGTTTAATATTTTGGCCATATAAGATTTGGAAAAACTTTGTTTTTGTTCCTGATTTTAGAACATTAGTAACTTTACCCCCTAAACATTAAAAAACGGATACTTAAACTCTTTACTTTTAAACCGTTATAAACTCACTCTTATTTTATTCCGTTAAAACAATATGACACAAATATAATAAAATAATAAATTTAAATTTAAATTTAAATATTTATTGTATAAAATAACTTAAAAATCTATCAAAATTCAAGGGATCTATCTATACAAATTCCTTTTTAAAAAAAAAAAATTGCAGAGCACTTATTGTCACCTAGTTTCAAGTAAAATGTGGATAAATATAACAAAATGAAATGCTTGTTTTTCTGGAGGGAAAAAAGGTCAAAAACTGACAAAAATAAAGAATAAAAGAAGAGTAACAAGTGATAATAATCAAATAAAATTTAATTGACAGGTAGTTTTTTAAAAAAAGAAAAAAGTGGTTTGGAATGGGTGAGCCGTTGTTTTAGGGCCTTGCCCGAATTGCATAGTGCTTTGTAATTATTTTCCCATGTATGTTAAAAACAGATATCAAAATTACACAAATTTAAAAATTTATATAGATTAACTTAATAATTTATCTTATATTAAATTTTTATATAAATGTACATGTGATTTGCTGATTTAATTAATGCATCCCATTCCTTCATCCTAGAAAGCGATAATTAGGGGAGAAGTCATAAAAATAAGATGTGGATTTATTTTTACTGCAAAATTATAAAGTGTTGTGAAAAATATCCTAAAGATAATATCATTATCAATTTAAACATATATTTTATTAAATTCTCTCTCTCTCTTCAACAATCATCCCTCCTCTCTCTACCCCCCACACGAGCTCCCCCCTCTCTCTCCTCACGCCCGTACTACCCTTCTTGCTGCTGCAGTCACCGAAAACTCGTAGGATCTATCTCCTTCATGCCCGTTCCTCGTTTCGGCCTTGATCGAGACCTCAACTTCGATTATGGAGATCCGAAACTCGTGAGATCTATCTCCTTCATGCCCGAACCCCACGCTGGCCCAACTCGTGACCTCAACTCTGATGGTGGAGATCGGTGACGGCTGACATTTGCAACGCCGCGATAACGGAGCTACTGACTCTGAGATCGCGATTGGGGGTTGCCTCCGATTATCTTTTCCTCGGCCACGGTGGACTGTCATTGCCGACTGTGGCTCCCAATGCCTCCCGATCTTCATCTTCTGCAACTGCACACCATCGGAGCTTACTAGTGATCTCCTTCTCGTGGTTCCAGTAGTGATGGCAGCAGCAGCTTCTTTGTGGCGAGGTGGTGACAACACGGGAAGATTGATCCCGACAGCCTGGAGTTGGAGGAGACTTGTTGGTGAGCTGTGGCCGCATCTCTGTTCGGCCGTGAACAGTTTTGGAATTTGGATTATTTTATTTGCTTTCTGTAATTTGGCTTTCGACGATGTTTGATGATTTGTTCTTTGAATTTGTTTTTTTTTTTTTATGATTTTTTGGAATTTTGATTATTTTTTCTGATTATTTTTTGTTTTTTGTTTTATATTTTTTTGTGTTTTATGTTTTTTTTATTTATAACTAGTTTTAATAATCAACCAATTTTAATTTAAAATTTTATCTCCAATCGACAAATCAAATACAAGCTAAGTCTCTAGTTTTTGTTGTAGTGGCTATATCCTTGAGTAGATAGGTGAAAACCAGAACTAGACTTGCTCATGCACACCGACGTCTGCTATTATATAATTGTGAGATCTATGAATTATTTTGGGAGATTTTTTTAATAGTTTAATTGAAAACTTGAGGATTTCTAGAATGGGGTTTACCATTGCTAAATTAATGAATTAATGAATTTAGTAAAAGGAGAAATTAGGTAGATGGATAATTTTTGACACTTTAAAAGAAATGTGGCCAAACTCTCTCTCTCTTTTTTTTTTTTTTAAAGAAAATAACTGTAATCACAATGTTGATTGGTTAGTAGTAAATAACACGTACTGATATCGGTCAATCGGCAATTAACTAACCACTATATGATCAATCATTGATTAATTATTTTTTTAAACACTAATTAATCATTTTTAAGAAAACAATCGTGTTTGTAATTAAATAAAACTTGTGACATTTATTAAAAAAATGCTTAAAATGCCAATTTTGCACATATTGTATAGTAAAATCGGAAACATTGCAGTAATATTACAAGTGAGGGGTAAAATACCAAAATTCAACATTTAGAGTTGCAAGTTGTCGAAGCTGAAAATGTAAAAGTTCCAAAACCCTTAATATTTCGAAAAATAATTTGCGTGATGAAAAAAATAATAACAATGATAATAGCACTTGCTAACTACCCCACCCTTGGGAGACTTTCAAAATGTTTAAGCAAAACGTACGAGAGAATTTGGGTATTTTTAGAAATATGAAGCAAAAATAGCATTTTCATTAGATAAAAGGAACGATTTTCTAATTATCTTTAAAAGGAAGAATGGGGTAGAGATCCTTTTAGAGTAATCCATAGATTTCTCTAAAACTGTGATAATTGATATTCATTTGATATGAATAGTGAGATGAAGTTGTTATTTTAAGATAGGAAGTATCTTATCTGGATATTAAGATAATTTGATATTTTGCTCTTATTTTTTATTTTTTATTTTTTCCCTCTCTCCTCGCACCAACTCTCTCCTTGAGAGTTGCCGCTTTTTTTTTTTTTTTTTTCCCTCTCTCCTGAGCACAAATCTCTCTCCTCGCTGGTGACCACAGCGAGCATTTCTCCGACAGTTCCTCAGGGAATGGATCTCATGAGAATGATTGTGATCTTGCTGAGCACTCGTCAACGAGTGATTTGGTGGTCCAAGGACGTCCTAACCCGAACCCATTGCAGAGGAGGCTGTAGCTGGAGACGGCGACAAGCTCAAGGTGCCGGCGACCATGAGATCAAAGGCAATTTGAATTGCGATTATGATTTCTTCTCAATTCTGCTGTCGCTTGAGGTCATCTTCATCGTGTAGATCACGATCTCGCTGTAGTGCCGGAGATGATGGAGATCTTGCCAGAGAAGACGAAGACATAGTCGGATAATGGGGATCTCGACAGTTGCTTGTAGAGTCAGTCGCACTGTGTCAAGTTCCTCTCTCCTCGTCGCCGGAGAAGTGGCTCTGCTGATTGCACCGGCGACGGACCTCTTGCTACACGGACACGGTGGAAGGTCGGGGAGGGAGAGGAGGAGGGAGGGAGGGGAAGAAGGATGAGTATACAGTGGCCTTTTTTTAGGTTTTTTTTTTTAATTTTTTAGTCTATGATACAATGAGTTAGAGTGTATTGTATTTTATTATATATAGATATAATTTCAGCTAGTAAATTACATATAAACGGTATAAAAAACGAACTCTATGGTTGTCAACGGAGCTCCACCGAAGTCCCTTCTTTTTTTAAAATGGGCGAAGCATGTGGTCACAAATTTTTTTTCTTATTAAAATCTGTTTTCATTATTTTATGACTAATATTTGCAAGTTGACTTTAGTCTTCAATTATTTTGTCTTCGATCTCAAAAACAGATCTGCAAATCTTCAATTACTTTGTCTTCGATCTCAAAAACAGATCTGCAAAACTTGACCTCAACTTCCCACAACAGGCAGGCTGCAGTTGCTCTTTCGTTTCCTGATCATTTCATCTCAGTCTCTTCCCTTTCATTCTATTTGTGTAAAAGCCCTTTCGTTGCTTCAACCCAGCCATAGCCAACTAAAAAAAAAACAAAAAAAAAAAAAAAAACACCAAAACAAACCAAAAAACCGAAAAACCGAAAAAGAAAAAAATAACTTTTCCTTCATCTTCTTCTTCAGTAAATTCACAAAAACCAGAAAAAAAAAAAAAAAAAAAAAAAAAAAAAAGCTCTGCTTGTAGCTTCTAGTTTGCAAAATACGTGATCTGCGATCTTGATAATCAAGCTTATATCTCTGTTTGTTATCCAATAGATATATATTTTACATATATATATTTCAGGTACGTACGAATACCACGTTTTCTTTTTTATTCTTATGATTTGTGCTTTTGACAATTTCCTTATAAATTATTACTTTTTTTTGTTTGGTAACTTCAGTCTCAACCTTATCTTATTTTGAAATATTTTTTTTTTTTTTTTTTTTTAATAAAAATACCATTGAACTTATATTTTTAACGTATAAATATGTTCATTGGGGAAAGCTGATCCATAAGTAACTTTTAATTATCTATTTTTTTGAGAATTTTGTAAGTTAAAAGGTGATATTTTGGGGGAGTTTATTAGGTGGAAATTCAAAATATTTGTTTCCAATGCACATCTAGAAAATAAGTTAGTTTAGTAATAGCGATCCACATGTACAGCTAGTTCGTGACCTGTCCACTTTCACTGAAAAATTAAAGATTTTTTTTTTTTTTTTGAGATATCCTAAAAATTAAAGTTATTATATTGAAAAACCCAAATTTTTGTTCGCTTTAGAATAGTAACTAAAGACTACAGAGCTTACCAGTAAAAAATAAAAATGCTACTTCTAATGTCTTTTTGTCGTTTTTATTTCTTTTTCCCCCAAAATTTATATTGTTCATCAATCTTTTTTTTCTAATCTCTGTTGAAATCTTATTTTTCCCCTCAAATATGTTGTAGTTATCTATAAAACATACTTCTTGACCGAAAAATATGTTGTAGTTATCTATAAAACATACTTCTTGACCGAAATGTGCATTTCAATTCATATGCTTTTCTTTATTTTGGAATCTTATATTTTTAAATGCGTCTTCTTTGGCGTTTTATTATTGTC
Source organism: Ficus hispida (assembly GCA_025413025.1). Taxonomy (NCBI): domain Eukaryota; kingdom Viridiplantae; phylum Streptophyta; class Magnoliopsida; order Rosales; family Moraceae; genus Ficus; species Ficus hispida. The sequence goes on from CM046363.1 coordinate 12,969,167, forward strand.
CTATAAGTAGTATATTTACAACTGTGGCCCTTGTAATTTGTTTAAATGCATCTCTATTTAAACACTTTTTTCCCGCTACCCCTCTCAATGCCATGTTCTCTAAGTAATATTTTACTATCTATTTTACTACATTATTCAAGCCTTTGCTTTTTCCTAAAATCTGATCTATATATTTATATGTATGTTAGTTTAGTATAAGCTCCTAAATAATGACAAACCAAGAAAAAGAAAATTAAAAGTTTTTTACATCCACGTGACTGAAAAATTCAACAAAGTCAATATACACGTGAACATAAATGCTTGAAACATGTCTCCAAACCCCATAGATATGATATATATACATATATATATATATATATATGTCTCTAAACTCCGTAGATCCTCTCTCTATGATCTATATATTTTTTGTGTGTGTAATATAGATTGTGTAATGTCATAATAATATTTTACAAGTTTTAACCTAGCCATTGCCACTAAGACTACTATTGAGCTTTGAGTCCAAATCATGAGTTATTTCAATAACTACTTGAGAAAGCTGCCGAAATATATATATATATACACACTTCATGTATATAGTAGATGAGCTTTCTGAGTTAGTAATCTTGGTATGTTAGAGTAAGTTCACAGTGGGATCGAAGTTAGGTGATCGCCTAAGTCTCTATAAGGTTAGGCTTGAACCTGTTCGGAGAAATTAAAGTATAATTTCTCATATTTGTTAAGTTTTCACCTTTTTTTTTCCCAGCAAAAAGTGATTCTTCTTTTAAATTTGAATTCTATTTTTCCTTTACATCCCATTTTTTAATCTCTTATTGAAATTGCTTTGTCTTGTCTTTAATTATTGTGGGTTTCCATTTGACATAATCTTAGAAGTGCCTAGAAAGGGAATTAGAAAGAGAGAGAAAGTGAGCAAGAACAAGTAGGAGACTGAAGGAGTAAACCAGGAAGCATGGATTTTCTCATCGGAATCACTGCTTCAGTTGTTACGAAGGTTGCTGAGTATACAGTCAATCCGGTCTGCCACCAATTGGGTTATCTATTTTACTACAAAAGTAATATAGACGAACTTAAAGAACAAATACAACAGTTGGGGTATGCAAGAGACAGATTGCAGCATCGCGTTGACGTGGCTAGAAGAAAAGGTGAAGAAATTGAAGCCGAAGTTGAAAACTGGCTAAGCAGCGCAGATAGGATCAAAGGACAGTCTGAGAATTTTCTGCAAAGCGAAGATCACGCAAAGACAAGATGTACAAGTAGTGGGTCGTTTCCTAATTTGGTGTCACGACATCAGCTAAGCAGGAAAGCAAAGAAGACGGCGCAGGTTGTTGAAATCCTTAATGTTAAGAAATTCAAGAGAGTTTCTTTTTCCCCTTGTATCGAAACTTCTATTGTGAACAAAGGCTATCAAGTCTTTGAATCAAGAGTTCGAATTATGAGGGAAATCATGGAGGCCCTAAAAGATGTTAATGTTCGGATGATTGGGATGTACGGCATGGGCGGCATTGGCAAAACTATGCTTGCAAAAGAAGTTGCAAAAGTAGCCAAGGAAGAAAAGTTGTTTGATAAAGTAGCTTTCACAACCGTATCTCAAAACCCAGATGACGAAAGCATTCAACAAGATATCGCAGCACAGGTGGGTCTAGAAAAATTATCTGAGATCAAAAACAAATTGGTTAGAAAGAACAGGTTACGAAAAAGATTAAGTCAAAAGAATATCCTTGTTATTTTGGATGATGTTTGGAATGAACTTGACTTATCGGCTGTTGGAATGGATTTTCCCGAAGATCAGAAAGGCTGCAAGATATTATTGACTTCCAGATTCCTAAATGTTTTACAGGATTCTATGGGTGTTGAGAGGATTATCGAAATTAGAGTACTATCGGATGCAGAAGGGATTGATTTGTTTAAAAAGAATGTGGGTAGTTCTGGTGAAAATGTCGATTTCCAACTTTTGCTGAAAGACATTGTCAAGGAATGTGCAGGCTTGCCAATTGCCATCACGACAGTTGCTCTTGCGCTGAGAAATAAAAGGCTGTCAACTTGGAAGGACGCTTTGCTACAGTTGAAAAGGAGTATCCTAACAAACATAGAGGGAATGGATGAAAATGTATATAAAAGCATAAAGTTGAGTTATGATTTCTTGGGAGGTGACGAGGAAGCGAAGTCATTGCTGCTGCTTTCTAGTTTACATGAAGAAGATGCTGAGATAGAAATCAAGAACTTAATGATCTATGGCGTTGGCTGGGGCTTATTTCAACATGTCTATACGTTGGAGGAGGCCATGAATAGGGTGTGCTCACTGGTTGATAAACTGAAAGCTCGTTGTTTGTTGTTACAAGGAGACAGTCATGATAGAGTGAAGATGCACGATGTTATTCGTGATGTAATGATATCAATTGCCTCTCAAGACAAGCGAATGCATAATATTGCAAATATTGACAAGTTTGATGAAGAGTTTTCAACTAAGAAACAGCACGCTGACTCGACTGCAGTTTCCCTGCTTGTTCCTCAGCATCACAACAAGCTCCCAGAAAGATTGGACTGTCCTCAACTCAAACTGCTATTTGTGTTTAATAGAAGTCAAAAGTATTTGCAAATTCCGGAGAAGTTTTTTGAAGAGAAAAGGGAGCTTAAAGTTGCACGTTTGGATAGAGTACATGTAGGGTTGCTTCCAGCATCCTTCTGTCTACTTCAAAATCTCCAAACATTGTGCTTGTCTCGTTGTATGGGAAGCGTAGCTGTAATTGGAGAGCTAAAAGATTTGAAGATTCTTGACCTTTCCAGATCCGATATTGTAGAGTTGCCGAAACTTATTGGGCAATTGATTCATCTGCAATCGTTGAATTTGGAATTTTGCGAATATCTTGAAGTGATTCAACCTGGTGTCATCTCGAGTTTGGTAAGATTGGAAGAGTTGAACATGAGAGGAGTCCCTCTAAAGTGGGAGGATGAAGGAGTCAGTGGAGAAAGAACTAATGCTAGTCTTATCGAGTTGAAAAATTTACCGCAACTGACCACTTTACATTTGAGTATCGAGAACAGCAATATTTTGCCAAAAGATTTGTTTAGTGAGAATTTAAAAAGGTTCGAGTTATCTATTGGAGAAACATCATACGATCCAAAAATAAAGAAATCAGAATTCCAAAACCGCAATAGTTTGCATCTTAAGCTCTCTGGGCACAATTTCTTAGGTGAATATGGTCTTGAGATGATCATGAAAAGATCTGAAGTGCTATACTTGTATGGATTCAAGGGTGTCAACAACGTTGTTTATGAAATAAGCAAAGAGGGCTTTTGTCAATTGAAGAGTTTTGGGTTCCAAGATAATGATGAAATTCGATTTCTCGTTGATGCAATGGGGAATCAACCTTGTGGTGTGTTTCAGAATTTGGAGCAATTGTGTCTCATTAAACTGATGAAACTACAAAGGATATGTAATGGAAAACTCACAGCTGAGTCATTTGGCAAGCTAAGGTCTATAACAGTAGAGCAATGTGACAGATTGAAGAATCTCTTCTCATCATCTATTGCTAGACAGTTTGAGAAAATTGAAGTGGTTAGTTGCAAGATGATGAAAGAGATAGTCACCCATGGAACAGATGATGACAACCACTACTCGATAGATGAAATGGAGTTTGCTCAATTATGCTCCTTGACTTTGAAATCCTTACCGGAGTTTGTTCAATTCTTTCACACTAAGATGGACGTGGTTGATACTTCGTCATCAGATTCTCCTATGCCTTTATTCGGCAGAAAGGTAAAGTCATATTTTTTCTACCCTCTATCGGATTTGAATATGAAGTAGGTCCTGAAAAAAAAAAAAAAAAAAAAAAAAGGAAAAGTTTAGACATATTAATGTTGATTGCCAAGTCAATAATATGAATAATAAAATATTGACAAACAATAGTGATACCTATGATGGTAGTTCGATAAGTTATATACACAAATAATAATTGGATACACTATGTTTGTTTTTATTTAAAGCCATTAACGATTCTTTCTTGTTTTCTGATTGATTATTGATTAGAGTTAACTATTTTATGTGTTATATTTAAAAGAATATAGTATATTTTAAAATATCATGTAAGTTTGTAATTCAATAATAATAAAATAAAATTAAAAAAAAAAGTGAGAAGAGCAAACGAATAGTATCAATAGACCTTTCCTTTTAAAATTATTAAATTTTCTTGTTATACACTCTTATAAATTTCAAAACCATTCTTTTATAACATAAGTAAGTATTAGTTCAAGATTTCAAATATATTTTCACACCCAACTTTATTATAATTATTATTTTTTGGCCTGAAACACCCAACTTTACTTTTATTTAATTTGATATTCACCTTGCTCTGTCTCTCTCTCTGTCACTGTTTTTCTTTTTTAATTTGAAATATTAGGCATGGAGCCTTTATTTTCATAGATAAGCAAATTGTAAATACAAAATAAGTATATTTACTATTTATTTTTGGAAATAAGTATGTTTGCCATTACATTTACGAACTTAAAAAATTTTAAAAATAAGTCTGAAAAAATAGTGCAAGCAACGAAAATCAACAAAAGTAAATAAGCCTTTTTTGTTATTAATTTCATTTCGTGTCGGTTTTTTTTTTTTTTTTTTTTTTGGGAAAATTTTTAAATTGCAAATAGAATTTATCTCCATATTTGGTAATGAAACTTGTAGTCTATTTCTCGGAGCTGATTTTTAGAATATTAATGTTCATATAGAGAGAATATCCAGACGTATTTTTTTCGGCCATTTAAATTCGAATTATATTTGCAGGTTACTTTCCCGCGCTTGGAGTTCTTGGAATTGTCCAGTATGAAATTCAAAGACTTGTGCTCGGACCAACTTGCAACAACTTTTCATTTGCAGAACTTGACAAGGCTCAGAGTGTGTGACTGCAATAATCTAAAGCATCTCTTATCTGTTGCTATAGCGAGAAGCCTTGTACATCTTCAAAGGCTAGAAATAGTTGGATGTGAGATGATGGAGGAGGTACTAATCACAGAGGAACATGGAGAACAAATGTTGGAGAAGATATCCTTCCCCAAACTACGGTTTCTTCTGCTGGGCTCTCTTCCAAAACTTGAGAAATTCTGCATTGGAGATTCCGTTGAATTTCCAGAGTTGAAATTTCTGGGAGTACCAAAGTGTCCTCGACTGAAGCAATTCATCTTCAATCCAACATCTGGAGAAATCATATCGATGGCTGAACAAATATTCCTCACTGGAAAGGTCTTTTTTTTTTTTTTTCTCTTTTTTTTTCCAATTTTTTATTTGTTATACTTATTATATTTATATTTTGTGTTCAATATATGTTTTTGTTCCATTTAATTATATGAATTTCGTTAATAAATTTATCTATACTGCTTTTCTATTTGGGTCAAAGGCTATCATTTAACTTGAATATATCTATATCTGGGCATAAACGAGCATTGCCAACATAAATGAAACAGTGTTTACTAAATTTGTTAATGTAACTGTGCATCTGTTTTGCTTAAAATGTTGATAGTTTGTATTCTTGTAGGTCATGTGTCCCGAGCTTATAGATCTGACCATGGATGATAGACAAGTCATTAACAAGATGCGGCATCCTCAATCTTCATCAGTGCCCTTTTACACTCTGAAGGACCTACGAATGGTCTACAATGATGAAAAGTCAGTTGTTTTCCCATTTGAATTCATTCAGAGATTTGAGAATCTTGAGGTGCTTTGTTTTATGGGTCTTTCTGTGGAAGAAATACGCAAAGACAGTGACGTTATGCACTTACGTGATGGGCCATTCCTACGTGTGAAAGAATTGCGGTTACAGTTTCTCAGTAGCCTGAGGCATCTATTTGAGAATCCAGAAAACGTCAAGCTAGGCAAGGCCTTCCAAAATACAGAAGCGCTGGAGGTGTTTGAGTGTGCAAGTTTAACGAGATTAGTGCCATGCTTAGACGCTTTCAGAAATTTGAAAGATCTGCGAGTAAAAGGTTGCCATGAAATTAACAGTTTGTTAGCTTCCTCAACAGCTGAAAGTCTGGTTCTGCTTACTAGAATAAGCATTGCTGATTGCGAACAAATGAGAGAAATTATAGCAAGCGAGCAAGGGGAAACAGAGGATGAGATTGTGTTCAGCCGATTGAGGATTTTAGCACTTCACAATTTACCGAGTCTCGAGAGCTTCTACCATGGAAATGCTACGATCAGATTTCCACTTCTGGAAAAATTGATTTTGAGTCAATGCCCTGAGATGCAGAGTTTCTCTCGTGGAATTATAATCACCCCAAAACTAAATCAAATAATAGCAGAAATAGTGAATGTAGATGTCTTTAAATGTATGGGAATAGAATGGCATTTGGATAGCATTGAATATGAATGTGTTATCAGAAAACAGCTGTGGGAGGGTGATATTAACTTGACCATTGAAAAGATTTTAGAGGATAATGCAGCTAATGAAAGACGAGACTCGTCCACCGAACTGGTAGGCATCAGTTACCCAAACTTGTTTTGTTTCTACAACTTTCTTCCTTTAATTGAACATTAACATTACAAAAAACTGTATTATTTTCTATCTTAATCACCTTTCCTAATTGTAATCAGAGTCAAATTTTGCATATCTTGTTTCACCTTTGATTCATTATTGCGTATGGTCCAGAATTCCAAAGAAGAGGTCGTTGATCCTTTGCCTGGAGGAGATTGAATGTATCCTACAAGTTTACATACTCCTTAAAAAAGATGGTAAGAACACCTTCCATTCCCTTCGCATTTTTTATTTTTTATTTAATTTACAACAAGAAATTTCAGTCATACCATTTTCCCCAAAATAGTCATGTTTGACTTCAAATTAGTAGAGACAATAATAACTATTCTTGTTCAATAAGAATTTGAGAACTCGTTATTTTAAGTTTTGTTCATTAAGGAAGAGTGGTTTTCTACCAGGCAGGTATACTAAATTAGTTTTCATGCAATAACATGTGAAGAGGAACAAGAACCTACTTTAGTTAGAATAATAACGGAGTCCTGATGCGATGCAAACAAAGTTCGATCATCAAAGCACATGATTGCGCCCGAGCTTCAAATCACTCGTTGGAGGTATCTTCAGTTCCTTAGTTCATGAACAAATAATGTTTGCAGAAAAGATTTTTATTGCTTTCTACTTGGCTCTTTTCTGTCTTTAAACAAACGTTGATTGTGAACTATTTCTGTAGTGATTGATTCATCAGCTTCTTCGATGCTTCCGGGGTGACATGCAGACAAGTTCGGCCAAGACAGATATTCACATTGTGTAACAAAGTAGACATGCTCAGTTGCTTATAAGCTTGAGAGTTCTGATAGAAACTGATACTATACTGATAAACACCTGTTTGGAGAGAAGGATACTGAGTGGAAATCAGGGTGTAAACATTCTCATTCATAGTGAAACCATTTCCAGAGATCTCCCGTGGATGTAGGTCATAAGACCGAACCACGTAATTTGCTTGTGTCTTTTTGTTTGATTATCAATTTCTCTAGCCAGTTATTTAATGTGCTTGTTGAATTCATCTGTGAAGAAGGATAGAGCAATTTTTATAGTTTAGCACTTTCCTTGAGTAACAAGACAAAAAAGGAAAGTGGATGGTGCTTGTGCATTCAAATACAGTATTCCAATTAGATGAGGTGCATTGCAAAATATGAGTTTAATGCTGAAAAAAGAAACACCTGTTTTGAAGTAGTAATTTCACCAAATTTCTCAATTATTTTTTCTTCATGGACCATAATTATAGTAGTAAGAAAAAATAATTTGATAGTACTCCAACATCGATAAGGTAGATGAAAAAGCGCCTACGTTGAGTGCAAAGCTCGTCTGAATGAGCCTCCTCGCACTCGTTGCCACTAGCCATAGGACCCTCCAGCAGCAGCATTATGCCCCATCTAACTAGCTCTGACAAAGAAAAGCTGAATCTGGAAGCGCCAAAGGGTCATTAGGCCAAATCGGAGCACATGAACCTGTACAACGATTTTTGAAAATATTGCTAATGATAACAGTGGTGGTCACTCACCTGTGCCCCCCCACCAGTGACCAATGGCGTGAGTTACCATTGAGTAACTCATAAGAAAACTTTAGCCACTAGATTAGTTTAGGTGCGAAAAAAAAAATTGGAGTTCTCTTTAAACTCAGGTACCTGATGCAGTAAATCATACCAGTAAATAGTTCCTCCATTTTTTTTCAATACCCCTTAGGTTCGCTTTTTTTTATACTTAATGTCCTTCTAAAATGTTCTCACAGGATCAGAACTCATTTTTAATAAACGCTTTTATTATTTACATTTTTTACTCTAAATTTTTCTATACTTACGTTTTGACCCCAAAATGGAGTTGTGGTCATTTATTATTCATTTATCACCAAAATTTGACACAAGGTCTATTTTAAGTCTCTAATCAAGACTGAAAATTTTGGGATTCAAATAATGCCTCTAGACTAGTGAAATTATGATTTTACCTCTTGAGGGTAAAATCAAAATTTTTGACATTTTTATTTCTGACTAAACTTGAGCTCTTCTTATTGCTTATATCAAGAGTAATATTATGTCCTTCTATATGAGTATTACAATTCCACTAAAAATATCATTTTCTAATTTATTAATATTTATGTCAAAATATTATATTGGGTATTTTATGATCATTAATTCTTATTCTAGCCTATTTGTGATGTCAAAATATTTTTCCTCATCATTCCTACTTCCATTAAACAGAGGACATAACATATCAACATGCCATAATCTCCTACTCTCATATATCAATACTCATTTCATGTCATATAACCATGAAAATCATATAAACATACTTTTTATCATATTCCATACACAAATCATGTTTTCTAGCCATTTAAATCATGGCAAGCACATATATTATCTCACTAGGTAGCAAAACAATATTTTAACTATTTATCATGTCAAGATTTTCATATTTACAAGAATACATTTTCAAAGAAAAGTTATCAAGAACTTAGTAAACCACTAGTTTACAAGTCATTTACCTCTTAGAAAAATAGTTGATTCTTAGCTCCTCTTAAAAGCTTTGAACCACTATTGGATCCTTGAGGTAGAGGGCTAGAATGGAGATAAAATATCACTTTAAAAACATTTTTAAAACATCATTTTTCTTTCTAGGAAAAAGTGGAAAAATATAGGTTTTTATCTCGAAAGCACTTGGAATGACTCTTCTTCCTTGTTGAAAAATGATCTAGAGAGTGGATAGAAGGAAATAAGAATATTTTTTGGCTTCCCTTAGCTACAAATTTCGTCCACAATGAAGGGAGAAAGAGTGGAAACTTTTTGGTTTTTTTTTTTTAAGAGAAAATAGTAGTTTTTGGTTTACCTCAAAATCACTTTATAACCAAGCCTTAATGTGGGTTAAAAATTGAATTTTTTTGGATTTTAATCTCTCCAAAAACATGCTCAGCTGAAGAGGATAAATTGGGAGGTTGTTTTGGTGGTTTTTCATGTATTTCTAAGTGGTTTTAGTAAGTAGTCATTCAAGTAGTCCATCATCTTATATTGTAATCATTCTTTCTTTCTTGTCTTTTCATTTTTGTTTTGCTTGTTTAGGGGTTAGATTTGAATTTTCAATAACCCCCTCTTGTACAGCCTATTTTCTGAAAATTTTTTTTGGATCAATGCCAGTTTATTGGCAATAGACAGGCAGAATGGCACCCCTTCCCTTAATTTTTTTTTTTAAGTGGGCTTAAGCCCACTGTCTTGCAATGGGTAATTACCCACTGTTAGGGGAGTGCCCGTGGGGGTGCACGGCACTCCCCTGAACCGTTTTTTTTTTTTTTTTTTTTTTGAGATTGTAGCAGGATGCTAAATTTAATTTAGTAGGTAAATCTTGATATGGTACAAAATTCACTTCTTTAATTCACAAAATCATGATTATTCATTCATTACAGATATAATAAATTTTTACTCGTATTATTTTCACAAAATCTCAATTAAAATAGAAAATAATAATAACATTATATTTATATTTTCTCGTCACCAATTAAAAAATTATTAATGGTAAAATTTACAATTTAATTTTCTATTTAGGAGGAGAATTAATATTATAAATTTTGAATTACATTTTTTCATAAAGAATTCATTTTTCTTGTAATAAATTAGGCTTCATCATAAAGATAGTTTTCATTTTTTCTACTAATTTGAAAGATCATTTCTCAATGCCTTTGTTCCACAGAGTCAAAAAAATATATATATATATATATATATATGTTTCGAAAAAAAAAAAAGGAAAGGAAATAGTCGTTTTTATAGTTCCAACACTTTCCTTGAGTAATAAAAGGGATTAATCGCATCATCATTTTATTTATTAAATGTTTTCTATACAAACACGTTCTGTTTATTATTTGTGTCGATTAATATATAATCATTTAATTTAATAACTTGATACAATATTACAGGCATTTTTAACACAATTAATGAGATATTTTTAACAAAATTTTTGCTCAAATTTATGTTTTCTTTTGAGAAAAACAAGTGAAGATTACTTACAAATTTTAAATTCATATCATTTATATTGAATTAATGAATATGGATTTTGTTATTATATGATGTGTAATTAGTTAGGTTAGCACATAGCTTTTTATTTCTCTTTCTTCTTTTTCAAGCCATAGAAATCAATCCCTGGCTCTTCTTAATTTTTGTCTACTACAAAGAAGCCTGCTTAAGATGATCCTCTTCTCTCTCTTTCGTTCTTCATCAATTTATGCTGATGTCTTGGGACAGAATATGCATGCCAAATCCGTCACTAGAGAATCCCAAAAACGTCAAGCGAGGCAAGGCCTTCCAAAATATAGAAGCCGTTGATGCGTACTACATGGAAGGTTAAAGAGGATGGTGCTGTTCTTTAGACGCTTTCAAAATTTGAAAGATCTGAGAGCATCGAATAAATGCCATGGAATGATAAATTTGTTAGCTTCCTCAACTGCCAAAAGCCTAGTTCATCTTACACGAGTAAGCATTGTGACTTGCAAACGGAGGATGAGATTGTGTTGAGCCGATTGAGGATTTTAGCACTTCATGATTTACCGAGTCTCGAGAGCTTCTTCTCTGGAAATGTTGCGATCAGATTCCCACTTTTGGAAATTTTGATTTTGAGTCGATGCCCTGAGATGCAGAGTTTCTCTCATAGAATTATAACTACCCAAAGCTAACTCAAATAAAATAGTGAATGTAGATATTTCAATAGAGTCGAACAGAATGGATTTGGATAGCATTGAATATGAATGTATTCCCAGAAAACAGGTTTAGAGGGTGATATTGATTCAACCGTTAAAAGATTTGAGAGGAAAATCAGTTAATGCAAGACAGGCTCATCCACCAACTGGTATGCATCAGTTCCCACAACTTTCTTCTGAATGAACTAGTTTTAACAGAAATTCTGTCTGATATTGAAACTTACAAAAATCTATTTAATTTTCTATCTTAAACATCCTTCATAATTGTAATTAGAGTCATATTTTGCACATCTTGTCTCACCTCTGATTCATTATTGTGTATAACAGATGGTCTAGATTCCAGAGAAGACACCATTGATCTCTTGCCTAGAGGAGATTGAACGTATTCTATAAGTTTACTTATTCCTTAAAAAATATGGTAAGAACGCCTTCCATTCCCTTTGCCTTTTTTCCCCCCTCAATTTACAGCAAAAAATTTCAGTCATACCATTTTCCCAAAAATAGTCATATTTGACTTCAGATTAGTAGAGACAAAAATAATTATTCTTGTTCAATAAGAATTAGAGAATTTGTTATTTTAAGTTTTCTTCATTAAGGAAGAGTTGCATCAGGTTGGTGTTTTCTAAAATCACTATAAAGTGATTGGTTTACTGTCAGGCAAATTAGTTTTGATGCAATAACATGTGAGCAAGAACAAGCTCCTACTTCAGTTAGATTGACAACGGAGCCCAGCTATGATTCACACAAAGTTCAATCATCAAAGCACATGATTGCGTCACATCACTCGTCCGAGGTATCTTCACTTCCTTAGTTCATGAATACTTATTTTGCAAAAAAAGATTCTATTGCTTTTTATATATGCCCCATTCTGTCTTTAACATATGTTTGTGGTGAACTCTTTCTGTAGTGATTTTTTCATAGGCTTCTTCGATGCTTGCAGGTGTGACATGCGGACAAGTTGGTCTAAAATAGAGATATATATATGTAAAGTTATAAGGTACATAGCATTCAAATGCTGGAGGTTGAATATGTAAGCTTTGGAGAGTTTCCCGATAGACAGTGAGAACTTACTGAAAAATAGAGATTTATAGTATTATATATATATAATATATAGTTTAATACTGGAAAAATATATATAATTTGAAGTAGTCAATTCACCAAATTTTTCATAATTTTCAAGTACTTCATGGACCATAATTATAGTAGTAAGAAAAAAATAATTGGATAGTGCACCAACATCAATAAGGTCCACGAACAAGCGCCCACGTTGAGTGCAAAACTTGTGTGAGCCTCCTCGCACTCATAGCCGCCAGCCACGGGACGCTCCAGAGGCAAAATTCTGCCCCAGTCTGGAAGCGCCAAAGGGTCATTAGGCCAAACCCGAACACATGAACTTGTACGATGATTTTTGAAAAAAAAATTTAATAATGATAATAGTGGTTGTCACTCACCTGTGTCCCCACCAGTGACCATTGGTGTGAGTTACCATTGGTCAACCATTGAGTAACTCATAAGGATACTTTGGTCGCTAGATAAGTTTAGGTGCGAAAAAAAAAATTGATAACATGTTGGAGCTCTCCCAAAACAGAGGTAACACGTGCAGTAAATCATACCAGTATGTACTTCCTCCCAATCCACACGATCCGCAGCTTGAGCTCTTCGTCGGACAAAACTTTTTGGTTGTCGTTTTAATCTTCTCTATTTTGATAGAATTTGGGTCGAGAATCACGCAGCTTGTTGGATTGGATCCTAACTCTGGTTTCCATTTCAGTGACGAATATTTTCCTGTCAGCCCAACTTCTCCTTTACAAGAGGAAAAAATAGAAAAAACTGATTACATGCAAATAGTTGCTCGTTTCTGCCCCCACAATCAACAACTTCTTTGTAAATTAAACTTGTAGAAACTACACACTATAAGATATCCAAGGCCCTAAAATTTGGAGCAACTTCTCGATTTAAAATAGATACATTTATTTACGGTAAGAAAAATCTGTCAGACATCCATGAAATTGCAGGGAAATCAATTAGATAGTAACTGCACAAAACAACCACAACCCCCACACACACCCCCCCCCCCCCCCCCCCTCTCTTTTTTCAACGATTTGCACCTTTTTTTTTTTTTTAATTGCTTAACTTCCGTTCATTTTTTCTTTCTTATGTTATTACTTCCTACAATAGGTATTATAAACTCTATATATATCGTTGCGCAATTATAAACTATATATAAATATATATCATGTATCAAAAATACAAAGGTAATTATATTCATAATATATAACTAATATATTATATATATACCTATAATTATATAGTCATCACATAAATTTCTTAAACCATCATACAAAATTCATCAATTTAACATAAATTTTATTCTAATACCTCAAGTCCTCATTGCATTCATTGTGAAAAATACTCAATCATAACGTGTGAATGAACTATATATCATCACATTACCCATGTTACTTTAGGAAATGAACCGGTTGATGATTTTAAAGACCTAATTACAACGTAAGTATTTTTTTATGTTCATATCTCTGATTAGATATAAAAAAATTGTTGTTGTAATTGTTTTGAAATATGTCAAATTGTTAGGGCACTTAATGATTGGAAATTATTAGTGGGACGAGAAATCAGACAGTGATGCAACTGCCAAACATTGATTGATACTGTTCAATGTCTAATAGAGGAATGTTATGTAGAATGCAGTTATTTTGTTTTAGCTTTCGTGTGAAAAATAACATTCACTGTTGATGGACTAGCCGACCTTCAAATCAAGGATTTTTATACTGATGCAGACATGAGTTTGGTTAGACAAGAGTGGACTATATTTGTCATGCGGTTTACACAATATTGATTAAAAACAATATATAAATTTTGTACTCGTTATGTATATTAACTATTGTATATTGTGATCCAGGTAATTATAGTTGATTTATGAAATATTATTGGCTGTATAATAATGGATAACATACGCACCGTGGGAAATGAGACGAATTGATCATTTTTTTTTTCGTTTTTACATACGACGACGGTTTCTATGTGAAACATGAAACCGTCATGGTAGTCCTGGTTATCACGATGGTTTTTGTGTGAAACCGTCGTGGTAGCCCTGAATACCAGGATAGTTTTTATTGTAAAACCGTCGTTGTATGTTCTGAAATGTCTTCCGTTAGGCCCTATATTTGACTATTACATAACGGTTAAAAAACCATCATAGAATCTGAAAAGATTCCAAGACGATCAGAAAACCATCGTGGAATCTACATCTGTAGTAGTGAACTGATATCACAAAACAATACAGTTGAAGATGGCCAAATTACCATATATGTTTATAGTGGAGTGAAAATCACAACATTCCAGAGCAGGCAACCATTTCTCCATTCAACTCAGAGTCAAAGGATTTAAAAAAAAAAAAAAAAAAAAAAAAAAAAAAAACCTCAGAGTTTACTTCCATTTGGAATGTGGGTTTGAGATTAAATTTTTAGTTTGAAGTTGGTTGACTTTTCAAAAACTAGTTATAATTTTAGTTGACTTTTCATAAAAAAATAAAAATTAAAAAAAAATCTTAAGTTCACACCTGAGAACCAAACGAAGCATAAGGACAACTCTGATTATTCGGTATCGGAGAAGATTTCGATACTGTAGTACTCGGTTTTCTGTAATTTTGGCATAACTGCCCTCCATTGCTTGTTGTATGATACTGTTTATAATATAAAGACATGATCTTAATAAATATCCAGTACTATTTTATTGGGTATTGAAATTTGAAACTGACCATAAGACCAAAGGAGGGGTGTCCAAACGGCTAAGAGCAACCTTACTCCTCGCTCAACGGCCTTTTTCTATTCTGTATAAATTAACTTTAGTGTTTTTCCAAAAAAAAAAATTCTAGGTGGTGGTAATCAAACTCAATTCCTCAATATCAAAAAGTAGGTGTAGAGTTACTGCTAAACTAAACCTACATTCAAAACAAACCGAACCTTAGCATATATCCTAGGATCTTTTGTTATTCTTCATTTCAATTGGTTTGTTATTGCATTATACTAATGAGTAACTTCAATCATTCTTTTAAGAATCTGATGAACTCGTTCAGAAAAAAGACATTACCAAATCTAATGTATAAATGTCCCTTTTTTTTTTTTTTAATTGCATACATCTGAGTCATATCTATGTTAAATTTGAAAGAAGTTTTCTGCTACACTACATCTCATTTTTCAAAGATGTACTGTGCAGTCCAATCTTAGTCATTGGATGACGAAAAGAAACTATTTGAGCGCTCGTATGATGGTGTCATTGAATAGACTACTCTTGACTTTGATACTTGAATATGCAAGGGATTCAGGTGAAAATATTTTAAGAGATCCCAATGCATTATTTTAACTAGAAAATAGAAAAGCCTTTGTTTTAATAAATTAACACGCATTTAGCGACACATTTAGTGATATAGTCACGCTTCTACTTTGATGGGACGTATACTTTTTTATTTTGAAAATTTAAATAGCACAAAAAAATATATAATGTAGTCTTTTTCATGAACTATTATATACAAATTATAAAACACATTACAATAATTGATAACAAGTTTTCATATTTTGAAAGCCTTGTGTTAAAATTCCAGTCTTTGATATCATCAAAAGTGTCAAAACTCCGATTTTTATATTGTAGGTAATAATTTTTGCATTCCATTTTTTTCATTCTTGTGGACTTCCTCTAAATGAGTACAAACTACTCATTACTACCGTGTGAAAGGGGCTATATATTTATTTATTCCGGATAAATATGAAAATATCAACTCTTAGTGGGATAAAACAAGAAAGTCACAATTTTTCTTAAAAGTTAATTCCAAAAAAGAAAAGAAAAAGAAACTATCCAACCTGCACTCGGCCCTACACAGCTCCACCCTTTCACAATGTACCTAATCTTATTTCTATATGTCATGATTAGATAATGGTCAAAAAAAGAAAAAAAAAATCCAGCTGACTTACGTGCAAAGAAGGAAACATGATCATTTCTACATGTAGAGGAGGAAACAAGGGCATGAATCCTACTACTACCATAGATTGTGAATTTTTTATTTTTTCCACATCGTTAATTTATTAGATTGTTGTTATAGACTGATCACTTTCTTTTTTTAAATTAAATTTTAGAATAAATTTTATCCTAATCTATTTAATATGATAACAGAGATATAATGAGAGGTACATGACATTATACTCCACATACAAACATGCTGTTCATGATTTCTTTTATGAGAGAAGTTGGCACATCATTGGAAGTATATATATATATATATTTATATATACGTACATGTATATATATCGTCTTGGGTACGCAATAATTAATATACACCTGAAAGAAGGTCAACATTTTTGCACTTTCTGCGTCTGCTCTATCATATTCATGTTCGTAGAGAAGAAAAGGACAACGGAGACATGCAATTATACAAGTGACAAAGCACTCTACCAAGTCCTTTCTATACTCAGTAGTGAGACTGTCTACGTTTGTTCATTTACACATGGCTGGTTCTGTTTTTTTATCATCACCTGTCCAACTTTATATGATTAAAATATCTTACACAGTTTCCGTTAAATTCTTTTTTTTTTTTTTCTAGTAAGAATTAATAATGCAAAACAGTACAATACCACTAGGGTATTGTCTTTGCACCCTTTCGAAGAAAGAAAAAAAAAAAAAAAAACTTTTTTCTTCTAATTTTCGCTATTAATTATATGTGAGGAATTAAGTGAAGCAACCGGTTTACATCACATGTTTCAATAATTTTCGCAAATTTTTCTTTAAAATAAATTGATTAATGACTATTAAAATGATTGCTACTTTGGTCCGTGAATAATTAATTTATATTGATTAGACATTGATCATTTTGATCATCTCCGTGAGATTGCACATTTTTAGGATTTTTTTTTTCTCCTTTGTCATTAACAGGTGGCAGCAAAGGGTGGTTGTAATTGTAGTTTAACAGTAATATCACATCTCACTCCATCTAAAGATATAGAGTTTAAATTCTCCTATCTCAAATTAAAAAAAAAAAAATTGGCAGCAAGGCAACATAAATACATATAAATATTATATCAAAGAATCCAAATCTGGGAAAAATGTATATTTTAAATTATATATTAAAATTATATATTATAAACGTAATTTAATAGTAATATCACATCTGACTCCATCTAAAGGTGTAGAGTTTAAATCCTCCAGTCTCAAACTAAAAAAAAAATTGGCAGCAAGGCAATATAAATACATATAAATATTATATCAAAGAACCCAGATATGGGAAAAAGGTATATTTGAAGTTATATATTAAAAACCATCCTCGTAAAAATGCTTAGGAGCAATATTTATGGACACAATATATTTATGGCCATGTTGTTGTCGTTTTGCCTCAACTAAGGGAGGAAAATCATCAAATCAAATACAAGGCCGATCTTATTGGCATAGCTGTCCAAGTTGTGCCTATTCAAAATGGTTATGGCTCCCAACAAAAGTTGGGGACCCACAACGTGGTCTCGAATGTTTGATGTTTTTTTTTTTTTTTAAATGAATTTTTTTAGCTTTTATGGCAGCTGTGTTGTTGATATAATTGTAAAAAAAAAAAATTAAAAACTATTTTTAAATGTTTTTCTTGTTTGGGAGACCAAAAAACATAAAAATAAAAATTGGAGAGCAAATTCATCAAACAATTGGAAGAGCTACTACCAATTCTGTACAAACCTCCAATGTTATGGGATCTTAACAAACCACCATTTTTGATACACAAACAAATAATCTCTCCATCTACAAGTAAGAAGCAAGATTTCTCACCAAAAAAAAAAAAAAAAAGGGACAAAAGATCATCTCAACAACCTCCAACTGCCTTCCCCCTCCAGGTCTCGACCGACCCGTGCGTGCCACCCACGACGACATTAGCTCAGATAGACAAGCTCAAGAAATCAAAAGAGTTGGAAAAGAATTTTTAAGAATTAAGGTAATAAATGGCTCAGAAACTCGGACTTAATTCGTGTTGGTTATGACCGTTGGTAGCCTTTGCTATTTGATCTTGAACCCGGATTCTCACTCCGATCGGTATCTGAAAATTCCTTCTGGGAATCAATCTCCATGCTGCCTGCTTGAGCTCTTCGGTGCCTTCGATCCTGACAAGCAATTAACAGATTTTTATCGAAAAACGAAGTTGAAATTAAGGCTAGGAATCCAAAACTCAGTTTAACGAGATAATAAGGATTAAAAAAGTGCACAAACAAATGTAAAACAAAAACAAATCAGCTTCAGATATGAGACAATGTGAAGAAGTTCAACGTAAGATCAAGTGGAGTCGAACCGAAATTGTGCCACAAAGATAGACAAGAAACTAACCTCTCTCGATATAGGATACTCCTCCGACTCAAGCATGCGAACGACTTGGCCCATCTTGGGTCTCTTTTCGGAATCGGGATCAACACACCTCAACGCAGTCAAAAGGGCTCGTTTCAGAGCTCTTGTTGATGGCCTCACCTCAATGTTCGGGTCTACCACTTCTTCTGAGCGCCTGCTCCCTACCATCATTTTCAGCCAATCTACCAGATTTACCTGCAAGTATCATTTCATTTCATGTCAAATAAATCTCCAAAGACAGGTAACAACCTGGTCGATTTCATTTATTGCCTTTCCTTACTTTGGGATTCTCCTAATAAGATTAAAACACACAACACTAATGTGATTAATTCCGACGACAATAACATTCACTAATTAGAGGCTGAGTCAAAGAAAGAAACATGTAGGAATTCATCGGTGCCACATAAACATCGAGAATAGGTATTAACTAAAGAAGTTTTGTTCAAGGCAGTCGGACCAATGGAAGTCCGTGCAGAGTAAGTCCTCAAACGATGAAAAATTACTGTTTAGTTATTTCGATTAAAAGTAATACTATTTGCATTTGGACTGTTTACGCATAAGCCAATTGGTCAAAATGATCAACTCAGGTTTTTACATTTACAAATCCACAACCAGACAATATTATCAAATGAATGAAAATTCAAGACAGCAGCTAGAGGAGATCAATTTAACGGAAGAATTGCAGTAACCTACACTAGTTTGTGCTCCATGTAAAATAGTAAATTCCGATCATAAATTTCTACTTATAAGACCACACACTACTCCCCCATCTATTTCTTAACTTGTGAGACTGCAAGATGAGTAAGGCATTTCAAAAGTTTTGACAAACGTTTTCATTAGCAGAAAACAAAATATGAGCATACCTCGGGGGCAGGGCGGCCGTAGTCAACAGGATCTCTGCCAGTGATTGCTTCCAAAACCACAACTCCGAAGCTATAGACATCACTTTTTTCATTCAAAAGGCCAGTATTTGCGTATTCAGGAGCTACGTAGCTGCAAAAATTTGGGAGAGAAACGGAACAAGGGATGGATATGATAAAAAGTTAATCCACTAGTACTAGATTTAATGTGCAGAACTAAAAGGGACCAATTTGAGGAGAGAAAAAACCTATCGTTCTCTAGAGTAAAAAGAAAAATACTAACCCAAAGGTCCCCATTACGCGTGTTGTCACATGACTTTTCCCAGCACCGAGCAGCTTGGCCAGGCCAAAATCAGATACCTTTGCATTAAAGTCGTCATCGATTAAGATATTGCTTGATTTGATGTCTCGATGCACCACCTTTGGCTCAATAGCCTCGTGTAAATAGGCAAGACTGAAGCAAATAGTTTTATAAAAATAAGAATTAAAAACACAATAAAGTTTAAAAAAAAAGACAATAACTAAAAAAAAAAAAAAAAATCTATGGCAGCTTGAAAAGGATATAGATGACTTACGCCTTTGCTGTGCCCAGAAGGATCTTCATGCGGGCTTCCCAAGTAAGATATCCATGCTGACGCATAGCTCCATGGAGCCACTGCTCTAAATTTCCATTGTTAACGTACTCATAAACCAACATCCTGAAAGTTTGAGATATTCTTCATTATTAAACTACGGTATCAAATACTGAAAATAGATTATTAAGAACTCTCTCAAATTTAAGACTCGAAAAGATTATTTTCATTAACAAAGTGACAAGTATTTCATCATCTTCGCAGAAAAGGAATTAAGAGTGAAGATATGAAAAATTAAACATAGTATATGCTTTAAAAAAAAAAATTGTCAAAAAATAATAATAATAATAATGAAAGAGGTACCTGTGAGTGCCTTCAATACAGTATCCCAAAAGACGAACCAAATTCTTATGGCGCACATGGCCAATTGCTTCAACTTCCACTCTAAATTCTTTCTCTGCTTGGCCCCTGTAGAAGCATGAGAGTTCAAGCTCAGGCAAGCACTTGACGACAAAAACGAGCATATCATGTCAAGATCAGAAATTCAGAATCTTAATGTGAGGATCTTTAAACTTACAGGTTGTTGAGGATCTTCTTAACCGCCACCGGAGTTCCGTTGATCAGATGCCCCTGGTAAACAACTCCATATCCACCCTCACCAAGAACATTTTCTTTTGAAAATCGGTTAGTTGCGAGCTCAAGATCTCTTAATGTGAACCAATGGCCCCAACCCAAGTGCGAGAATTCGGGCAGGCCACTCAACGGAGACGGTGCAGTTATTGGGTACGAAGAAGATGGCTTGTACACAGTCATAGTCCCAGAACTCCCTTCTTCTCCTGATTGTGAACCAGCGCCATCCAAGCGATTGAACGAACCTGACTGACTGCTATTCTCTCCGTTCTTCGCCTTCCCCATCCCAAGATGGAGTAGAACCTTGTCCGACTCTTTGTCACTAGATTTGTCATGAATGGTGAGAAGAATTCCATCACGCGGAACGAATTCACTTGCGGCTACTTGCTCCACTCGAACTTCCTTAATTTCCTTCGAGACGGTTGGAATTTGGCTAAGAGGAACGCTGTCCCTAGCTCTTCTTGATTTCTTCCGGGAAGTGAGACAAAGCGACAGCACGGAAAGGATAATTACAATAAACAGTGCAACAGTAATACCAATTACTTCCCAGACCTTTAGGCCAAAAATGGCGGTTTTCTTGGACAACTCGGCATTGAGATCGGAAGCCATATTTTCAGATATCTGGATGCCTACAAATGTAAGCAATACATGAATGAAAAATTTAATCAAACCAAAATCTTAAATCAAGATTCTCGCTATGGAAATCTGAAATCTTTCCTAATCATTAAAGTTGACTCGGTTCCAAGCTACCTCTTTTATGTATGAAATTGAAGATCACATAAAACAAACAGAAGATCTAACATTGCTTTGTTCCAAAGAAACCATTTTGAACAGAGAAAAACACGAACTTTACATAGGTAAAAGTCGTAAAGAGAGAGAGAGAGGGAGGGAAAAAAAAAAAAAAAAAAGAACTATCAAGAAAAGAACATAGAAATGTGGATGATTTAAGGAACTACTAGCGTTCAACTTACCTCTCTGTGGTGGAGATTCACAAGGGCAAAGCTTTCATAGCCCAGATCTCTGAAACAGCTTCAACATTCCCAAAAAAAGAAAATCCCAGATCCTGACCAACACAGAAGCTCAAACAATGAGCTGAGAAAAACCCATTTCGGTTCAGAGAAAATGGAATTAAATAAGGAAAGTTTTTATCACAACTTGGGGAGGATATGGATTCCCTTTCTGGGTTGTGTGTGTGGGGCAAATGGGTGTCTGAATCTAAGCTGGGAAGGAGCTTTCTGGCACCAGAAACAGCCCTGAGACCTATCAAAAACCCAGACCCAAATCCAAAAAAAATGACTAAAAAGGTCCTGCTGCTCTTGAGGACGGTACAGGGACATGGAAATTCTGATATTATTCTGAAAAAATAAGAAACAAAAGAAGAAAAACAAAAGAAAAGAAGAGATGGAGTTATCAGTGGTAGGTGATAAGTTTGTTTTTTAGACGCCCTTCCAACACAATAATATTGTACAAGTAGTTTAACATACAGTGAAAGAGAAGCATGGAATTCGATTTTCTTGATTTGTTGTGAAGCATGACTTAGTACTTATTTGACATTTACATTTAATTTAAATTAAATTATATTTTTTATTATATTTTTTAAAAAAATTAAAAATTATTATTTAAATTTAAAAATCTCAACTCAATTCATTCATCAAACATCTCCTTATTAGTTATTATCAGTAATATTTCTTTTCATTCTCTCATTATGCATTTGTCTATTTTTTTTATTGAAACTATCTCACTCGTGTTTCTAAATTTCAGTGTCATTATCACTTTATTATTTAATATTATAATTCTTAGACAGTGTTTATGATACCAACTGAAATTAAAGCTTTGAAAATATTTTGATGATAAATGAGTTGAATTTTAGAAATATACATTTTATTGAAAATGAATTATGATAGTTAAATAAATATCAAAATCTAAAGTATCTCAAAAAATGATAATATAAATAATGCTGTGTTGCTATCATAATTTTTTGTAATTTAAAATAAATCATTTTATTTTAATTTAAAACAAGAAAGTTTTAGATTTTTAAAATATAAGTTTTTTTTTAATGAAAAAGAAAAACTTAGTAAAATTGGTTTATTTTTTAAGAAAAAGATTTTAAAAAAAGTTTTAGATCAATCTCACTTTTTTTATTAAAATATTTACTAAAAACATAGAGAAAAAGATAAAAATTAATCTAATGTTTTTTATTAGAAAAAAAAAAAAGATCATATAAACTAGATAGCACTTAACGCCATTTTTCATCTTTTTTATTAGACTCTTGAAGCAAAATAAAAGTTTTGAAAATTTAAAGATATAATCAAAATAATCTAAATTTTTTTTTCCAAAGATTTACTTACTTTTTTTTTTTTTTTGGCTAGAATACTTAGTTATTTATTTGGTGTGGGTAATGTTTGACTGCTGTATTTGTATGTATGTGTGATGTTGTGATTGTATGACATAAAGGTGCTCTATTTATTGGCTAATATATTCTTGCTTTTTTGTGTATTTTAATATAAATTCTTCTAATGTTTTTGCTGCACTAATTTGACGTGTAATTCGGAGCAATAACAGTAATAATAATAACAATAAACAATTGGAAATGTAATTTTCCAACATTATATTTGGTAAGACATCTTAATAGAACTATATCTGGAGAAGTAAAAATTGAGCAACTACCATTTTACCGAGTCAGTGAGCTGTAATTTGCAAAACTAAAAAACAAATAATAATAAGAAGTTTATTTTCGCAAATTATCTTTAATTTATACTTCTAATTTCAAGTTGATTCTTAAACTTTAACTTTACACGTCACATTACCTTAAACTTTTTTACTATTATAAAAATACCCAAATACCGGTATTCCATTAAAAACCATATGGAATTTAAATATGTTATATCACATAAATTTTATTTATAAATAAAGTCGTAATTAAATATTTTTAATAGGTAAATTGTGCCTTCAAAATAGCTCCATGGTGTTATATATTTTTTATTAGAATATAGTTTGCACATATATCTTTGATTAAACTGCAGTTTTTTTTTAATATTTCTGTTTGAGGTATAATTTCCTTTAAAAAATACTTAATTATGATTTTATCTATAAATAAAGTTTATTTGATCAGAACGTATTTATTTTATGTCCAGTTTTTTTTTATAGTATATTGATTGCTGACGTAATAACTGAAAAGTTTAGTTGAATTTAATATATAAAATAAAAAATTATGAATCAATATAAGACAAGATGTCTAATTTAGGAGTCATTTATAAGATTAAATCCTTATTCTTTAGATGTTGGGAATGATATATATATATATATATATATATCTGTGTGTGGTTTTTTTTTTTTTTTGGTTGAAAGGATGTTTAGTATATTTGTTTTGTATATTTATAGATCAATGACTTTTATTAATCTCTATTAGCCAATAAAACGTTTTCCCACCAATTTTAGCAGAGGAGGGCTACTTTTATTTATTTATTTTTGGGTGGATTATAAGCTTGGGAAACGAAATTGAATAATTGCGCATGCAATTACGTGCAAAATTTGCTAATCTGCTTACCAAAAACAGCTTGCCATTGGTAATACCTAGTGAAGTAGTCAATAGATCTTTCGGCCCATTTTTTTAGTCTTACATTTTGGTTCCTTTTTCAGAATTTTTCAACGGATTGAACATAGTTTTCGAGTGGACTCTAAATTAATCTTGATTAAACTTGGGTGGTCACGAATAGATTTAAATAAAGTTTATTCTTTATCTAATTAATGATGAAGCACATTAATTTAAGGCCCCCAATAAAGTCTGCCTAACAGAAGCAATCAATTGGCTTGGCCCGTCTATTGGAGAAGATTATGGAAGATTAAATATTTAAATTTAAAAAAAAAAAGTGCCCCTAAAACTGAGGTATATCAAGATGTTAAAACAAATTCAATACAGTGGTCCTCTAATAAGAATTTAATTAACCTAATGATTTTCTGTTAGCATGTCAAATAAATAAACAATGTCCTCTTTTCCAAATTCAAATATTCTGGTACGAGGAGAGGAAAAAAATACTGTAACTAATAATATTTTTTTAATATTTTTCAGTAGACACAATTTAGTAAGTTAAACTTATTCATATAGTGCCCATATAAATATAAGCTAGTTTAGGTTTTTTCTTTCTTTCTTTCTTTTTTTTTTTTTTTTAAACCTGATGGTATAGAGTTTATTCTTTTTTTTTTTTTTTTTTTGCACACGCGAGGTCTTATATTCGAATTTTATACAGAAGCGCTTAAGACTATTTTCATACTATCTATCATTATCTACCTGATTATAAGAAGTCATCTACCTCTTAATTATAAGTCATTGGTAGGACTTTAGTGACACGTTTTATTTCCGATATGATTAGATATAACTCAATATCAACATTACTCAATATGTGATGTCTCTTAATCATCTTTAATATATAACTACGACCGGTCATCTTTATCCACACTTTTTATATAAAGCTACCTCTCTCTCATCATCTAACTAATAAAAAGACCCACTTGCAAAAAATAAAAAGAAAAAAAAAATCATATTGGTTCTTATTATTATCTTTCCTCTAATGAGGGGAAGGTTATAAAAAGTTTTAACTCCTCCCTTGGTGGGACTTGAGCAACACATTTGGTTTCTGACAAAAGTACTTAACGTGTAAAGGTTTATTTAATCATGTTTAATATACAATTACGACTGGTTATCTCTATCCATATTTTTTTACATAAAGTTACACCCCTCTCTCTTATCATGTATCTAATAAAAAAAAACCATTTGCCAAAAAATCATACCGATATTATTCGACTGTGCATGGGCCTGTTGTTCTTATGTAAAAATCACAAGAAAATAATTATATAACTGGTCACCCCTCTACAGAAGATGATGATTGACGATGATGGCGGAGGGTTATAAGAAATTTAACTCCGTTTCACACGTTGTTGGTGGAATTTAAGTGACATATTTCATTTCCGACACAAATAGAAATAATTCAATTCATACATATAGTTCAACGTGTGACGGTCAATTAAATCACGTTTAGCATATAACTATATATATGACTGATTATCCCTATCCACATTTTTTTTTATATAAAGTTGCCCCTCTCTCTCATCATATAACTAATAAAAAGACCCACTTGCAAAAAAAAATAATAATAATAATATTGGTTCATATTATTATATTTTATCGTGGTGTGGCAAAAGTACACAACAAAATTGAATGGTGAGAGCTCATCCAAGATCCACCATTTCTGAACTAACTCTTTTGGAATAATGTAATTATGTAATTTGGACCACTTAAATGGAGACCTAAACAAATATCTGTGGCTCAAAGTTGAAACCAGCTTTCTTTGTTTCAATCTTAATGCTTGACTGGCTGTGGTGCTGCGTGTTAAAGAGAGAGTGACCCATTCCAAACCCCCATTCATATCTTTCTCCACGTTTAGATTTGCATGGACAAAATACCAAGCTTGTATCCACAATAATCCATTGTTTTTGGTTAGCGATGACTTCATTAAATTCAATTAATGGTAATTAGTTTCACGATTAGAAGTCAGTTTCAACTAGATTAAGAGCATGTTTGGCAGAGCTTCGTAGAAGTTGTTTTTGGTTTCTTAGGTCCAAAAGTAGTTTCTAAAAGTGTTTGAATGATCTGTCAGAAGAGCTTCCGATCTCCAAAAGTGCTCCTTGTCAAACCCAAAAAATATGACTTATGGCAAAAGCTTTTTTGAATATACTTTAAAATTTATAACAAATTTTAAATTAGACGTTATAAACTTTATTTTAACATTTTTATTACTTGTTATAATACTTTAAAAGATCATTTAACCTCAAAAGTTTTTTTATTACAAACACTTATTAAAAAGCGATAGTTTTTACTTCTCCTCTTCTATTAGTTAGAAACAAAAGTAAAAACTTTGTCAAACGGATCATAAGAAGCCTAATCCTTTTTGAAAGGAAACTCTAAAAGCTCACTTTTGGATTTTGTGAGGAATTTAATCCTTTTTTTCTTTTTTCTAACTTCAAATGAGAAAATGACTTCTTTTGAGCAAAAATAGGCGCTCAATGTCAAATTATCCCATTAATACTAAATGAACAAGAGGCTAGGAAGTGTGCAAATCAATAGTAGTTTGCAAATATAATAATGCTTTATGTAGTTAATATACATGGAAGTGAATTCCATAAAATATTAGTGCCTCGAAAATTATAATTCACATCCATCATATTCTAACACATTGTTTTTTTAGTTACGGACAAAACTTAATAATAATTCTATATCTAATCTATTACTGTAGTGAAATAGTAGTACTTAGAACTCGTTTTCCCCATAATCTAATCAATGGCGTGGTCACATTTATTGAGATTTTGATTTTATATATTTCCTTTTGTGTTATACGTTAATTTAATGGTGCTCCTACTATATTAAGAAAGCTCTCCCTTAATAGAAAAAAATTTACGTGTTCCAGTTTAACTACAGAAAATTTCAACTAGATCCCTGCTTTTTTTTTTTTTTTTGGGTGTACATATTATGTTGTATTGAAAAAAAATATATGTTTTTTTTTTCTCTCATTCTATGACTGAATCTAATACTTGATAGTTGATTTTACTAGTATCGTTTTGTAATAACGGTTGATATATAATTCATTTCAACCACTATTTCCAGCATTTTGGCATTTTTTTTTTCCTCCTAAATTTTTCAGATTTTAATATTTCAATATGGACAATTCACTCGTCCAACTTACAAAATTGTTGCAATGTGATTCATCGTTTACTGGTTTTATCTAAATTTTTGTCATATTTAAGAGGATTGAGATATTTGTATCAGGTTTTGAATTGGGATTTCAACTTTTGGTTAGACTTGCCTTTTCATTTAATAATTTAACTCAACAATTAACAAAATATGACATATTACAACAGTTTAATAAGTTAGGGAGGAGCATTATATAGAGATAAATGATGAGAATTAAAAATTTAAATAGTAAGTTATCAAAATCTAAAATATTCGAAACGAAACACATGGAATTTTGTATAAAGTAAACGGGGGGGGGGAAAATATGGGGACCAAACAAGTAATAATTACAAAATCAGAAAACAACGTTACTTTGGCTATGTAGCCTCAAAAGTAGCCTAAGCTAGGCATATATAGGTCCAAACTTTTGCCATATCCATTATCCAAAAATCCGGCTCAGTATTGGCATATTGTACATGACAAAGCAATATAAATGGCAACATTAATTGTAAGGTACAAAGTTAGATAATGTTTTATCATTGTCAAGAACAAATTTCGGGGGAGAAAAAAAAAAAACAAATAAATTTTGAGAAACTTTGGCTGAAAAAGTCACGGGCTTTGTAATTATATGGATTTGTATTCGGTGGAGTGGTGTAAGGAATAAAGTAGGAACCAACGTCAAAGAAGTGGTTCACGGGACATGAGAAATAATATAAGATTCACCATATTATTGAAGCTTCCTAGAATTAGTCGCATATTAGGTTACACTACTATCTTATTGGAAAGCATAATTATCCTGAGTCTTCACCAGCTGGTTGTGTAAAGTTTTGAGAGATTAATATATATATGGCTTGAAAATGAGATATATTACTTTCTTCTTATTCAAAACCTATTCTTTTTAAGTTCGAATTGTGCATGTTATATCTTTTATTCTTTTTTCAAAAAAATGTTTTAATCTATAAGAATGTGACAAACGTGATTAGAACAGAATGTGCTATTAAGAACTAATTAATCTCACAACTAATCAACTTTATGCCCTATATTACTATTAAGTAGAGTTTCATGCTAATCAAGGGCCAAAAAAATGAAAGGGTAAATTATTCATTTAGCCCTTAATCTTTTTACGAAGCTACAACATGATCTTTAACTAATTCTTTTTAGTTAAAAGGTCTCTAAATTTTTTAAAATGATGCAATTTGATCCTTTTTACTAATAAATGTTAAAAACTTCATGGTATAAATCACATAAAAGACACATATTTTAATCAATAATGCAATTTTTTTTAATTATTCTTAAATAGTAAATTATGTGTGATTAACATGACGTTTTAGGTTACATTTTAACATTTGTTAACTGAAAAAAAGAAAAAAAAAAAAGATCATTATTACACTCTTTTAAAGAGTATAGAACATGTTAACTACAAAAAAAATGATAGAAACCATCTCACAATTTCGTTAAAAGGTTAGACACCAAACAAATAATTTACCTAAAAATAAAATTCATTTTAGCAAAGTGTCCTCAACAAATCAGGAGGAAAAATGCTAAGGTGAATAGAAAGATGAAAAATTGGTCCCCAAATATAAAAAAAAAATAAAAATAAAAATGAAACAAAAGGAATAGAGGAAAGGAAATCCTTTCAAAAAAATATTATATATATGAAAGGAATTTTACTCTATTGCATTAATGTTGCACTATGTTTTGGTGGAATTTGTATCTACATATAAATTGATTAAACTTGGGATTAATATAAGTTAGATGTCTTTGTCTTCTTTTCCTTTTTTCCCTCTTTGTCTTTTTCATTAATTGCTATTATGGTACATGGTATAGATACTAGGTATCATTATAGTAGTTGTACAATTACATGCATATTTCAATTTGCAATAGAAATATTGTGATTAGGCAAATAATAACAATAATAATAAATTAAAATCCCTTCAACGCGTCCGAGAAACTAGTTGCTTGTAGTCTCTATAGCTTTAGTTATTAGACTAAGAAACCCCAACAAACGATTTTAAAAATACTTCCTTGTACTAGAAGCAAAAACATGGGAATAAAAAAATAAATAAAAAGATGCCAAAGACTCTTACAACAAAAATCATCTATTTCGATTCCTTTAATGTCTCCCTTTCTTTTTAGGGATTCCAATGTCTTTAGTCATGCGAAAAAAAGGGCCCTCCTCGATTTTAATTAAACAAAATTATTAATCGTATGTTTGGCGTGGTATGTTAACATAATTAATTTACTTTTTTTTTTTTTTTTTTAGTTTAGGGTCTAACTAATCAAGGAGGACCTCAAGCGAATATTTGCATTTAGTTCTAGTTAAAGTCACAATAATATTCTTTTAAGTCATGTGTTTCACAATTTCTAACGAGAAGTAGGTTTAATTCTTCCCTACGTCCTTAATGAAGAAGGAATTTGATCTTAAATTAATATTAACATTATGTGTGGCGTTAATTAATAAATTTTGTTATGTAAAATAATCAACTACCATTAGCAACTTTGAATTATATTATATACATAATAATCAGCATTATTGCACGCGGAAATATAGATTAAAAGAGATTTTGGTGTTGGAAATTAGACAAAACTACAAACATCCACCAAAGAGGCCGGTGGGTGCTAACTTATTCAAGCTAGTTTGAACAACAACACGTACATAAATATATTTTGTGTGTCTGTTTGAACAAGGTTTTGTCCCTGATACATGGACATATTTAAAAAAAAAAAAAAAAAAAAGTCTTTTTAAGGGAAAAAAAAAACTACACATATATACTTCATCATATCATATTAAAATAATTTGAAAAGATACCTAAATTATTTAGTATTGAAAAGTTTTGTCACCGAGTTGACGTGATTTTTATTCAGTATTAAAAAGTTTTAATAAATAATTATTACAGATAACTAATTTTTTTGCATTATATCTTTTTATTGTTATTATTAAGTTACATAAATATGAAATCAAATATTTTGTGTTTTATATATTACGAGAAAGGACGTAGACAGATATATATATATATATATATATAGCCGTTGAAATATTTTAGTAGTTGTATATATCAATTCTTTTGGTTGATGGGAAGTGATTATCTTTAGGTTCTCGTGTACCATGAATTAGCTAGGAACCAATTTTGCAATCTACAATTCTAAGTTCAAACTTAGAAGGTCGTTCCTCTCATATGTGCCGACAGCCTTAAAATAAATAAACCTCACGCCCACACCATCCATCCCTCTCACTAGTGATACACACTTTCAAAAATAATAAATAAATAAGGATATAACAACAAAAGAATTTAGAACATCGTATGTACAAGTTCAAAAAAAAAAAAAATGGTATTTAGTATTTAGGGGCTTTCATTGTAGAGAGCATCTATGTATGATAAATTATACGTTTGATTACTTAACGAGGAGGGGTAAAGATCTTAGCTCGTTCGAAATTGAAAACTTTTATTCAAATTAATAAAATAAATGTGTTTCATACTAAAAAAATTGTATGTATATACATTTCTTTTTATGAGATATTTTTATTTTTATATTGTTTTTTTCGAATCTTTGAACGATTTTGTGAGATGATGAAGGACGTTTATGAGGCTTGAAATTTTAATTGAAGCAATTATTATTATTATTGTCATAATCTTTTTGTTTTCTTTTTTCCCTTCTTCCCCTTCTCAGTTTTCATTTATAGGTATGTTTCTCCATTAATTTGAATTATTCTGTCCGTGACTCAATAAATGTTGAAAATATGCAATTTTTATCCATTACCTATATATAAAAGCACAGATATATATTTTGTCCCACCTCCAAAAATTATCACGTGACAATCACGTTAGTTTTACGTAGTTGCTTATTATGGCCAAATCAGTATCACGGCATATTTTTTTTTGTGTCTAATCAGCACGCATGGAGGTTGTGCAATACAACTAATTCCATCAATGAAATCCATGATGGTGAATTTTTTTTTTCTTGAACTTTGATGATTGTGAAATTTTGATTCCTATAAATAATTGCTAAATTCCTTGCGGCGAATTCGGGACTGTGACTGACATCACTTGGGCCCATCAACTACAGTGCAGAGAGAGAAAAGGAAAGAGAGGGAGATATATATATATATATATACACACATAAATAACCATTTTATGTAGTTTCATTTCACTTTCATTAGCAGTTTAATTAGTAAAAACTTATAATAACAGGTTGCATAATAAAACACGGACTAATCGGGCATTACAAAATACAAATTCTTTGTCCTTCACAGATTCTTTTGAGCCATTTTGAAGAACAAGTGTAAACACATCATATTCATTGTGTCCCTCCAAAATACACACACGCACACCACATATAAATGTATTTATTCCTTCTAAAACGTGGAAAACATGCACGCGAAAAATATTTTTCGCTCAAAAACTTTTCCTTAGTCAATTAAACGTTAAGTTTTTATTTATTTATTTTTTATTTAGGAAGAATTAATAGGTTCTCTTAGTAGGAGATTCCATAATGATATTTTATTAAAACAATAATAATTAATTGGTAGGAGACATGCACATTAATACTTCAGCACTTTCTAATCAACCAAGATAATTGTAGGTTGGCCAGTCTAAATGATGTATATTATTTGATAAAGAAACCCTAACGAATGTGATTTGAAAGGTATTGTCCAACATCAATATCTATAATTCAAGTTCAAGTAATCCTACCCTTCATATATATATATATATGTATGTATATATGTATTAGGGCTAAGACAAAATTTGGGGTTATATTGCATATCTCATAAGTACTCAAAACTTCAAGAATATTCTGTATTTATTAAAAAAAAAAATCTTTAATTAGAAGCTCTAAAATAAAGTCGAACTGCATAAAGTGTTACACTTCAAAATACATATTTATAGATATGTGTGTGTGTGTATAATTTATATAAGTAAGAGTGTTCGTTCAAGCCAAAAAAAAGAGAGGTAAGAGTGTTCGTGTTCCATTCTTGATAAATTCATATTTTATTTTTTATTGTTTGAAAAAGGACAATATTTTTGGAGCAATGTTTTTCTTGATCGAGTTTTTATTTGAAGGTGGTAGTTCCAGTCCTTCAGATTTCTATCAAAGTTGTCTTCTTTATTATTATTATTATTATTTTTATTTACACACAAGGAAGCACACGCATTTCATGATCAACAAAATCTTGTGCTTGATATTTTCCAATCGACCATTTTTAGCGGTACAGTATTTCCTCCAATAAAAATGCTTAAATATATACACACACACACACACATATAGCTAGCGCAGAATCTGCTTTTTTTTAATTAAATGAATGTAGGTGATCAGAGTTCATTAATTAGTCCAATATATCACAAATAAAGACAAAAATGTCAACGTCAAATTATGCATGCTTATGCGCAACTAATAACCAGAAGCATTAGTGATAAATACAGCATTATCTGAAAAATCCCATGGAGATATTGGGTAATTACTAACTAAGTGCTGTATTTGTCTAAGTGTCCCATTGAAATGACTTTTTTTTGGTAAATGAAGTCCTAATTATTATAGAATCCCAACAAAGATTACACCTTGATTGATTGACACATATTCTTTTTAACTACATCATATGCAAAACAAATTATGAATTGTAGATATAATATAATGATAATTTTATACATGATTCTATCATAAAATATAAAGTTAAATTTTCACATTCTCAAAAAAAAAAAAAAAAAAAAACAAATTTGGCTATTTTACGAAGATGGGAAATCCTATTGGGTATTAATATTGTGGTGCTAATGCATGTACTGTACCAGACCTGGCATCTCAAGAAATAGGAGATGGGGCCTAGTCTTTATTAGTTCGGCAATTGGAGGTTTGCGTAGACCCTAGCTCTATTGTGAAAATAAAGTTGCCAACAACATGTGTTGAAATAGCATTAAAAAGAGGTGGTTGTGGCACGACGTACTCTTGCGCGCCGTACTCTTGCGCGCCGTTGTTACTGATTAGCTGGTGGCAATCTCGCCCGCGATTCGCCAAGTTGGGGCTAACAAAGCCATCGTTTTGCATGGGAGCCCACTTTCCGTTACTACGCTCGACAATGATTCAGTCCAATAAAATTTGTCCACGGCGAGATTCAATCTAATAGAATTCGTTTTGTCTCACATTAGGAAGGACAAGGGTTTCTTGATTCATATAGCATAATTTTGTTTGTTTTTTTTTTTTTTAAATACTGTACGAATACATGACTTTGGGGGGGCAAAAATTTAATTTTGTGCAATGAATTATCTTAAATTTGTGCCTTCTGTAGATGTTGTGTCTTTTGCTTAAAATACAAGCTGCCATGAATAGGGATCTGTTTGGATTTCTTAGTGTGGGGATTGTACTAGAACTGAATTTTTATGAATGTCATTAAAGAATAAGGGATTAAAGAGTACTACTGGTTTCAGTTCTTGGTTATAATTAAGAAACTTCTGACATTTGGAGATATTGAAAGCAACAAAAGCTAGTTCAAAAGTAAATAGCAAATCATCAAACTACTCACTAGAAGGATATACCACTGTGAGAGCTTCAAATACGTTGATGCAAAAAAAGGAGGGGAATCATTAAAGTCATCGTGTTTCCCCGTCGATGAATCAGACGGTCTCATGTGACAATATCGATTGAGATCACTGATAGAATGATTAAGAAATCTGATCATGAATTTTTATTAGATATCAAGTCTAAATATATAAAGGCTATCAATATAAAGTTAATTCCCAAAAAACAGATTTTAGCATGCGACATTCCCTTAACACTACTTTCAAAAAAAAAAAAAAAAAAAAAAAAAAAAAAAAAAAAAAAAAGAGACTTGCGGCTTGTGCAATTAAAATGGCGCCTATAAAGAGCAAGAGATTATTGGCCTAGCAAGCTAGCCACCCACACAAACAGTACATGAAATTAATGTTTGGCGGTAGGCTGATGAGTTCATCAATGGAGTTCTTACTCATCTCAAGCTTAGTGGCTCAACAGAAAATTTCATATTCCTCCATTTTGTCTTTAATGTGGAGCGTAGCCGACCTAATTTTTAGTTCTCATATACTCATTTTATAGTAGTATGATTATTAGAATTCACATTATATCAGAACATAATTTATAAACGACTAATTTTTAGTTCTCATATACTCATTTTATATAGTATGGTTATTATAATTCACATGATATCATAACATAACTTATAAACGATAATTTCATATGACATGTTACATGCGAGAAAAGATATTAAAAGTTATATTTACCTCATATCACAAAATTATTAAATTCTTATGATGTTATATATATTGGGCAGAAGAAAGATCGCTTTTTTTTTTTTTTTTTTGGTAATTAGAACAAAGTTACTACTCACTACCAAGGCCTTTTTGCTTAAAATAAAGTATAAATTTGATAAAGTCCAAAATAATTATACTTTTTAAACAAACTTAAAAAAATATTAGGCTTATGGATTTAAACTCTATACCTTATAATAGATTAGGTATGTAATTATCATTAGACTATGTGTAAATACATAATATAGTGATAAAAAATTATTTTCCTTAATAAAATATGTAAAATTCCTTTTAATAAAAAGGAGACGGGCAATTCTAAATTTACTTGGTGAAATTGAAATTTAGTATTATTTTCTAAAACTTCTCTCCGAAAGGAGAATTTACATTTACTATTCATTATTTTTTATTTTAAATATTTTAAAAATCTGTTATTTATTTGAATTACTTATTAAATAATGCTATTTATTTCTTGGGATAAAAAAATAATTAAAGTAAATAGTAGTTTTTACAATATTTGAAGTAAATAGTATATTTACCAGATAAATAATTTATTTAAATTAGATTTATTATGTAAATGATTGATTTACGTATTATAAGTATATCACTTATTAAATAAAATTTTCATTTACCTAATAAATCTATTATTTACTTGAAATATCTCAAAAACTTGTCATTTACTTCGCCGTAAAAATTTTATTTACTGCAATTTCCCTTTCTGGGTTCTCCCAAAGGTAAAGTAGTAATTGGGCCGGGCCAATCAAAAATTAAAGGCTGGCCCAATTAATGAGCCCATTCGTTAACTGTGTTCTGTTCAAACCGAAAAACGCCGCGTCTCGTCATCTTCACTTCCCGCCCGCAATTCCATTTGAACTCTCTCTCTCTCTCTCTCTCTCTCTAGTTGAGTAGTCGGAGAAAATGGGTTCACGAACAGGTAGAGAGGGAAAAAACCTGGAATCAGTGAATAAATTTCCCTCAATATTTTCCATTTAATCAACGGCTCTGAATTCTGTTTGCAGGTAGAAATGGCGTCGATCTGTGGGCGGAAATCGTAGCTTCTGAACAACAACAGGAACAACCGCCAAACGGACAAGTAATTTACAGACGAAGAAAACCCCCGGCCAAAACCACCCCTCAAGATGTACCTCCCTCGTACGTTTTTCAATCTGCCATTTTCCTTCGCCTTTTCTCTTTGATTTTCCCATATTCTGTTCTTGCTTTTGGTTGTGGAAATTCAAAAATGAAAATTTCTTCGTTGTTTTTTTTTTCCTCGTTATTTTCAGAGAGCATTTGGGTTCTGGAAGCGACCGGAATCAGCATCATCGGTGAGCTTGGCTGCTCCGGTTCCCAGCAAACGAATCAGTTGGAATCGTTCTCTTTCCACCAGGTTTTTTTTTTTTTTTTTGGTAGTTTATCAAGTTCCAAATTTCAATTATGGTATTTGCCATTTGGGTTTTTGGTTTGTGATTTTGTAATGTGAGTTCGATTAGTTTTGTGATTAGTTGGTAATACTTTGTTTGGTTCTCGGGGGCTTTGTATTTTTTGCTATGATTTGTTTGTTGTTGTTTTGAGAGCTGGAATTTATTTATATCTTCTATTCTGAAGTTTTCAATCGGAACTTTGTGGTTGACATGGCAGAGGAAGGACAAGTATTGCCGTTGGCGCTTGTCTTGATCATCAACCTCAAGTTAAGCAGGCCAAAAGAAAGGGAAGACCTCCTATTCCCAAGGTGAGACTTCACTACTCTTGTCATGTTATTGCTTTTTAGTAGGAGTGGTTAGTATGAATAGGGATTCCAACTTCTATACTGTTTTTTTGGTAGGTGTTTAAATAACTCTCAAATCAATTAATATGTTATAAGTGCATCTACAAATGAAAAGATGAGATTGGTAAGTTTGGATCCATAGCACAACTGAAATTACGGATTATCAACTTTTGAGTTGAACTCTATATTGGTGGAAATGTAACCATCCCTTTTTGTCAAAATCATCGGAGAAACAAATTCCTCTGACTCCTTTGACTTCTAAATTTTTGGAGCTACATAAGAGTTTTTCTACTTGGTACGTGGTACGTTTATGTTGTCTTACATATGATGGGTTGTTAGAGAAAAGTTGCTGAACCTCCAAGCTTTGAAAAGGAGCGGGCATACTTTGATGAGGTTGATGCCTTTGAACTAATGGAAGAGAGCCCCTCACCCAAGAACTACGGCACATGGGTCAACGCCAACCAAAATGATACTATGGAAATCCCCCATTTATCCTCAAGATTGCAGAAGTGGTTGAATTGCAGGAGGCTAAATTACTCCTGTGGGCCTGCAAGCACATTGTCTAAGATTTTGGGAAATTCAGCCATGACCTTGACGCCGATAGGGGGTGATGACTTCAACCCTTGTCTGACTCCAGAAAAGTCGTCTCTCAAAGTCAATTTTCCTTTGCATTATGTCGAGAGCACATTGAAATCAAGTATGTTTAGTGGGAATATTCTTGAAAGGGATATCAGTGAATCACACGAGTTGGAGGATGTGGCCAGTGAGGATTATGAAGAGATAGAATTTTCAGTTAAGAAACTCTCATTAGCATCAACGTCTTCATTGGAAAGTCACCAGTCTAACTTTGCTACACTGTTAGCAGTTTGTGGACAGTCAGTTCCTTCATCATTCCAGGATGTGTTTTCGAAGTATTGGTACGTTCCTTGTTTCTTGTATACTTGCTTGTGCATGTCGATCTCATTTTTTGTTATATTTCATGATGCAAGTAAGCAAAGACATGTCTTGCATATGCATCTAATCAGACTTTCTTTGTCAAGGTTGTAGTTTACTCTGTATCCTGCTTAAGCTGATTAGAAATAAAACTTTTTTATCCAGTGACCTAGAAAAGATAACAAAAGTTGGCGAAGGGACTTTTGGAGAAGCTTTCATGGTTGGAAATTATGTCTGCAAAATAGTTCCTATAGATGGAGACTTCGAGTAAATGGAGAAGTGCAAAAGGTAGTCTTAATCTTTATCTCCTTGGTATGGTTTTATCAAGACTATGCTTTCTGGATTTGTCATGGAATTTGGGCTACGAGAATCTCAATTCTATCTCTCAAAATATTGTTAGTTCTC
Organism: Ficus hispida; assembly: GCA_025413025.1. Taxonomy (NCBI): domain Eukaryota; kingdom Viridiplantae; phylum Streptophyta; class Magnoliopsida; order Rosales; family Moraceae; genus Ficus; species Ficus hispida. Next base: position 13,006,902 of record CM046363.1, read on the forward strand.
ACTTCCTGAAGTTGACTGGCTTTTTTCCTCTTCTAATCGTGTGGCATTGTGGTTGCCATGCTCCAGAGATCGGGGGAATTGCTCGAGGAGGTTGTTCTTTCCCGAACTCTCAATTGTTTAAGGGGGCGCGGGGGAGATGGTCTCAATCTGTGCACCACTTTTATTGAAACCATAGAGTATGTAATCTGCCTGATATGTTCAAAGTTTCACCATTCTGTAACTGTAGAGTTTTGCATAAATATTTTGTAATTCCGTAGTTAGTTTTTTGTTTGCTTATTATATTCACATTCTGGAAAAGGAAGGGTCTTAGTCAGAAGGATTGGGTCTTGATCACCATGTGGAGTGGTAGTGTAAAAATATAGAAATATACACAACAAAAACCTGTCTGCTAGGTTCATAAAAAATGAAGGACATTCAAATTTTGGGTGGATCTTAATATTTTCTGGATGTTAGTACTTGTAATCAGTGTTTAAAATTGCACAATTTGAGGCATGCAATGAGGCGTGCCTCAGTGAATTGTGGGAAAATAAGTAATGAGGCCTAAGCCTCAAGTGCACACTAAATTGCATATGCCTCTCTGAATTGAGGGGCACTAAAAAACGCACGTTATTGCGCAATAACTGAGGTGGTAGCCTTAATTTTTCTTAGGTTTTTTCCAGTCCAAAGGCCTAAGGCCCCAAAATTGGATTTTTCGGGGAAAAAAATAAATAAAAAAACCCATATTAGCCAATATTTAGGGCTTAAGAAACCCTAAATGTGTTCAACAATCCTGTTCGACAGAAACCATTGTTTTGGCTGCTCCTCCTTCGTTATGTTATGTTATGATTTCTACCAACTCTTGATTTCTCACATTTTTTTTTACTTATTTTATGGTTTCATTTTGAGGCTTACGCCTCAAACCGCATTAAGGCTTATGAGTTATGCCTTAACTCGCAAACAGAAAACGCCTTAATACCCAATTGCGCAATTTTAAACATTGCTTGCAATACATTTTTCAATTTTTCCATTCTTCTGATTTGGATTTTCTACAGCTTGCGGGTATGCCAAGGTTCCTATGACCCTGCTTTGATAAGAGCTTGGCAAGACTGGGACGAAAAACATAGGTCAGAAAATGACCATCCAAAGGAGTTTCCAGACAAACAGGTTTCATTCTCCTCTATTTGTTTGGTGCTCTAGTTTGTCTTATGTTTGTTTGCTTGGTTCTCTAATTTGTCTTGTATTACCGATCATATTTCACTTCCCGAATACACAAAATGCATGTTCAAATGTGATATGTCGAGTGACATGTTAAAATGAGATTAGGACATAGGAATTTTTTATCGTCTTAAATTTATTTCTACAAGGTGAACATGTTGTGAACATTTGTTTAATTATGTTGGTGCACAGTGCTATGTCGTGTTTGTCCTAGCTCATGGCGGTAAGGATCTTGAAAGCTTTGTACTCCTGAACTTCAATGAGGCAAGGACTTTATTGCTTCAGGTAGTTACAATACTGCATATTGTTGCTACATTTGTTAGGTGACGACTAAGCTTTGTCATATTTAATGTAATTGTATTGTGCTTTCCAGGTTACCGCTGCTCTTGCAGTGGCAGAAGCTGCATACGAATTTGAACACCGGGATCTGCATTGGTATGAGTTTGTCCAAAATGTAGGTGTTATTGTGGAGTGAAGTGGTTACTGACTCGAGGAGATGGATCTTTGGTTGCAGGGGAAACGTCCTCCTAAGCCGGAGTGATTCTGTTACAGTGGAGTTCAATCTTGAGGGAAAGAAAATGTTCATCAAGACATTTGGATTATTGGTGTCGATAATCGACTTCACTCTTTCAAGAATAAATACTGGTACTTTTACTTTTCAATGTTTTTCAGAATTTGTTTATTCTTGGAGAAGCGAAAAATTTATTTTAAGTTGAGCATACTTAAACGAACATTACGGATGCACAGGCGACGACATACTCTTTCTGGACTTGTCCTCAGATCCTTATCTCTTCAAAGGTCCTGTAGGAGATAAACAGGTAAGGACTTGGAATTAAAGTTGTTTTAGCAATTTTATCTTCTCGAACAACATAATTGAGTGTTCATTTTGTTTTCAGTCGGAAACATACCGGAAGATGAAGGAGGTAACAGAAGATTGCTGGGAGGAAAGGTACAGTTGAAAAATATACGTGCAGTCTTTTGCCATCTTTTGTGGTGAATTCTTAATTAAGAAAATACCAGGAATCAAATTAGTGAATTTTTTCTTTAATAAGCCAAAAACCATCTTTTTTAGAGTGACCCCAATATAACTACTAACAAACTAATGAACTTGTGAAATAAATTATTGATAATATGTAACAAATGGACTGGCTTTTTATTAGGTTCTGTTATGTGACTCGGGAAATATATTTCCATAGGAAAATTGCGATTTGAAAGTTGCCGTTGTTTTATTCACTGTGCATGCCCCGGAGAAGCCGTGGTCTTCAAACCTAGGGAGGAAATAACATTTATATTAACCTTTTTAAGTCTAGAAAGACAGTTGACATATAAGGAGAGTAGATCATGCGTGCATTCTCGAAGAAATGAACCGGGACGTCTCTTTTTTCCTTCTTTTTTTTTTTTTGGTTTGGGGGGCGGGGCGCTGGGGGCTCTAACTTTAATGGATTCTAAATTATGACCAATTTTCATATTTCACAGCTTCCCTAGAACAAATGTGTTGTGGTTGCTGTACTTGGTGGATATATTACTCTTGAAGAAATCATTTGTAAGTTATATTTCTTTCCCTAAACAACTACATTCAACTTTTCTATGTTCTACTTTTCAAACATATTGTCTTTTCATCATGTGGATCAATTACACCAAAATGGCTAAGCTGGCTATGACCATGTGGGTTCCTTTCCACGTTGCCTACACTTTTTTGTTCCTTTCACTTTAATTCCATGTTTATTGATCCTCCTCTCAATGTGGGTACAGACATGGTTTTTAAGTACTCGCCTTGTATCTAAGAAGTCCTTGTGTTACACCCTTCTTCTCGGTGGGTGGAAGGGGAGGAGTTTGGGTAGGAGCTCTTAGGTTCGAGACCTGAGAGTGTTTTCATTTCTCCTCAATAAGTGGGAGTCAGGCCACGCACTGTTAAAATATTGAACATTTCTACTTGGTGGATATGTTCAGTAGTTCTTCATGTTACAAGATATATGGAATGAAACATAAAATAACCCTAAGACCCCTTCTGTATGATTATAAACAAAGTTAAAATTAAGTGCAAATGTTCAGTAGTTTAGCAAAATTTTTAAGTGATCGTATTTTCTTATATTGTTGTTTTTCAACCGAATGGTAGTATTAATAAGAGAAGTAATGAACTCGATTTTGACACATAAAAAATGTTGTGGCAGGAATGCAATTCAAAGAACAAGAGGGATTTGCGGTCATTGAAGAAGCGTCTAGATGAGTATCAGTCTGCCAGAGAAGCGGTTCTTGATCCCTTCTTCAGCGACTTATTTGTTGACTCTATTGTGTAAATTATAAACTCTATGAATTATCACGTCATGAAAGCACTAAAGAAAAAATGGCCTCCCTTTTGTGCACACACACACACACACACATATATATATTTATAGGCATGAGGAAGAGCATGGCAGATGGCACAGCTCTTTTCTCCCTTCTTTTGGGCCTAAAAGTAGCATTTTCTACGGAAGTTATGCCACTTGCAATTATCGCATGACATGGCTTTAAACAGAGCAGTTCTAATCACAATGATTTTACTAAATATGGCAGGTAATTTGCCTTTTTTTCAAAAGCAGATTTTGCTAGGTTACTGTACTAGAAAGTATAAAACAGTTTTTTCAGTCGGAAAAAAAAAAATCAACTGTGTCTTCCCACCTCCTCATAGTGTCATCCTAGAGTCGATTGGGACTACCGATGGGATAGTAAGAAATATGGTTCAAGAACATGCATCACATAGTCTGTATTAACAAAGGTTAATTTTTCTATGTGTAACGGCCTGAACTTGTGAGCTGAGAAAAGTGAAGACCATTAAGTAAGACATCATTGTCATTTATGTCAAGTACCCGAGATTTCTTTTATAATGGTATCTCGAAAACTTAATACAAAATTCACGCAAATTGCTCATAAAGACCATGGAAAATTTCACTTTATGTATTCAGAGCACTTTTCTATCTTTTACACAAACTTATCTTATGGATAGAACTTTTTATCTTCTGAGTTGAATATATGGAGTGACGTGTCCAAAGGGAGGAGTGGGGTAATGAGATTTTCATTAGCCCCCATCTGATTTCCTATTCCCCAAATCTCTAATAAATTCTGCACTTGCAAATAAGAAAATAGCACATTTTTCTGAGATTCAGAGAACGAAAAATTTCCCAGCTTTATTTTGCACTTATTTTGATTTTTGAAGCTAACATTCCAAACTTTTATGACTAACACGACAAATCCATAAAAGCAACTATATTATATCCCCCATATGATATCTTCAGCTTTATTATATCATCATCTTTATTTATGACCCATCAGATTCATATGAAGACACTTTAGTGTGTGTATATATATATATATATATAGAACTGAATGAAATCCATTCATGCAAGCTTATCGCCGTTATGACTGGATGATCCTAATGTGTCTGTGTGCTTGGTTAGCTTTCGGCTCAGAGCTTAGTCAGACAAGGTGCTTTTGATTCATGTCTTTAGATTTATTCCACATGGGGTGTCTCCACTCATATTATTGTTTGCATATTCTATTAATCTATGTTACTCCCTCGCACAAAGAAAGCGCCGCTAATAATAGTATTTGTATTGGAAGAAAACAAGGAAAAAAATATTTGTATAGAAACATCATTCCCTAAAAAGGGCTTGATTCAATTTTTTGCTTCGATTTGTTCTTTAAAAAAAATTGCATTTTTTTGATGACAGGTGGTTATAAAGATCATTAGTAAACTGATTAATTGATCATAGTTGATCAATAATTCAGTTAGTGATTGACCTCCGTGTTAAAAAAAATTGTGATTAACTATCAACCGATGGATTATCAAGTGATTAAGTGATTAATTAGTGGTTGATCATTTTAACAACTTCTCCCTAAAAAACCATGTTACTAATTTAAAATCCTTTAAAAGGTCATTTTTCCACTTATCTTTTAAGACGTTTTAAATTTGAGTCATTACTTTTTTTTTTTTTTTTTTTTTTTTTTTTGGGAACATCACCTGGGTAGTTTAGGGGGAAAAAAATACCCACATTGTATGAAAATTAAAATAGGAAAAAAAAATTACCGTTTTGACCATACCCTTAAAAAAAAACCAATTAATCTTTCGTTTGGAAATTTAATTGGACATGATTTGACAGTTTTTTTTTTTGGATAAATAAAAAGGATCTTGGGTGATTTTCTCATTTTCAAGATTTTCAACCCAAAAAATAAGAATACTTGTTTAAGTATGATAGAGACAGACATGTTATATTCGTTTCTCTCAATCGTCCACCTAGAGTTTATCATGTTATCACCAAATCAAGTTTCAATAGTCAAAGCTAAAGCGGGACCTAAAAAGAGACAATAAAAATCGAACTCTGATAGATAAAGAGAAGATGCCTAACATAGTTTTTCCACGCCTGTGGGCGTGACATGTTGTATATTTGAACTCAGCAAGATCTCGTCATTGATTGTGAGAGAAAAAATCAAGATGATGAATAGACAAAAGGAGGAAAGAAAAGAAGGAAAGAAAAAAAAATAGGAAAGAAAAGAAAAGAAAGGGATGATGAATGAAAAACAGCTAAGATTAACAATTTCACATGATTTTGTCAAGGGGTGTGTTAAAGTCCATACCAGATATGGTAAGGTGGCATACATGATGTGCCGATCGTTGAGGTATACTTAAGGATTTTAGCATTGTTATCACTTAAATTTATAATTTTTGACAACTTATTTTTCAAATTTTTAATTTTAATAATTTACTTATTGAATTTCTTGATTTATCATATATCAAATATGTCCCATTTTATTTATTTTATATTTATATTAGAATTTGAATTAAATTTGAGAAATTTTAATTGGACATGTGATTTTTTGTCCTCGGGCGTACATATGATTTCTTCGCCAATTTAACGAAAATTAAGTAATATAACTTAAAAGTTCAAAAAATAAAAATTATCATAATTAAAAATTTGAAAGCCAGTTGTTAAAAATCCACAAATTTAATAGGCTATAATGCAAAAACCGTATCTATTTTGTTATATAGATGTTTCACAGGAGGATTTCTTATCCTCCAAACATGGATGATCATTATGTCATGGTGTTGTTCAAATCCTTATCCAAGAAGTAACTATCAAAAGTTGGGAATTAAATTCCAAGGCTAAAATCCCTTGAAATAATTATGAATATATATATATATATATATATATATATATCCCTTGAAAGGCTTTCTTTCCCTTCAACTTCCTTTTCTTTTCCCTTTTTTTTTTTTTTTTTTTTAAATTCCTTTCTTTCTTTTTCTACTTTTGCTAATATCATTAACTATAAATATTGTCATGATTTGATTTCTCCCGATACAAGCCAATCCTGAATCTTTTATTCACTTTGGCCTCATCCAATCAATTTCACGTCTTTTTTTTTTTTTTTTTGGTTTTGTTTTACTCTGTCCTACAAATTCTATTGCCGATCTTTGCTTTTTAGTTTTTCTGGATTAATCTCAATCCAATTCTAGGTCGCTTTTCTTTTTTTCCTTTTGTGGTTACAAATTCGTTGATTCTTTTGGCATTTCCTTAGCGTTTTAGATAGGACATGGGCTTAGTGGAGCTAGTCAGCATTATAGAACCAATAAACTCACAGCTCGGAGCCAAAAAAAAAAAAAAAAAAATCTAATTATTTAGCACAAGAGAAGAAATGCCATCTGATTGAAAAGTTATGAAACCAAGAAGGAATATATCACAAGGAGACCAAATGGAATGAACCGATATTTTTATTTATACTACAATGTTACACATATTTTCAATAGGAAAATTGTAGTAAATAATTTTTTTTATAAATACTTTTAAAATTTATATCATATTCTTTAAAAGATGATAAATTCTAACATGGTTTTTTGTAAACCTTTAGATTTTTTTGGATTTTATAAAAAAAATTCGATTTACGATTAATTTTTAACAACAAATTTATATGTAATTTCATGTTAAAGAGAGAAAGAGTAAGGAGACAAATTTTTTTTTTTTGTATTATTAATCATAAATTTGATTATAATATTTATTATTTTTTTTAAAATTTTATTTATAATTTATATTATTTTTTTAAAAATATTATTTTATTTTTTTCCATATTAATATTAATATAATGAATCCTCAAAGCCAGGACTGCTCCACTGACTCAAAAGTTGGAACCTTTTATTCTTCTTCTTCTTCTTTTTTTTTCTTTCCCCCTGGTGTCGTAAGGCTGAATATAAACACTCATCATGCTTATGAAAAAAATCTCACTTTCGGAAATTAAAAAAAAAAAAAAAAGAAGATATTCTTCAATAAGATAAGAAAAAGAAATCTTACTATAGCATAGTTGAACCCAAAATTTTTATCAAATTATGTTAAATTATCGTTCTTTTAATTTATTATAATTCTGATATAATCTCATTATTAAAAATCGATAAATTTTTTTTAAAAAATTAGAAAGAATATATAGAAAAAAAAAATTTTGTTAAAATGAAAAAATTAGGAAGGGAGCCATCAATTTTAACTTTTTTTTTTTTTTTTTCTGAATTTTACCAGACAAAGATTGAATACACGATAGATTCATACTTAGTGTGCGCTTTTACAAGCATGTGCAAATGTTATGCCACTAGTTAAGGCTACTTTATATCTTTGAGTCTATATATTTCTTTTGGAAAGATAAAGAAGAAGCCCAAAAGCCAGTCTTGATTCTTTCCACTATTCTCTCTACTCGGTTTAGCCACCCATTTGCTATAAAAATTAATTAAAAAAAATTTAAAAAAAATCTATACTTGTTTTTTTAGACACAGGGCTCACAGCCCCATCCTTCATGACAAAGCAATATCTTTTCTTTATTTTTGTCTATTTTGTACCCTCCTTTCACATTTTCTCCCCCCACCACCCTTTTTTTTTTTATATATATATATTTTTTTATCTGCAACACTTTCCCCCACACACACTCTCTCTGCTCTCTGTCTGTCTCTCTCTCCAACGGTTTTTATACCCATAGAGCGAATTTTTTCAGAGCACAAACATAATACATGAATCATTTTATGTTGGTGATCTCTTCCTAAAAAAAAAAAAAAAAAAATCCCAGAAACACACTGGTTTAAAATGGCCAAAAGAGCTTCCAACTGGCTCTTCTTGCTCTTCCTCTCTCTCTTCATTTGCTCCTCTTCTGGTAAGCTTACACTAATTCTACTACTACTAAAAAAACACAACTTTTCTGAGTAGCCCATTTGTGTTCTTTCTTGTTTCTTTAACTTCATCCACGAATTTGCAGTCAAAACAGTGACTTACACGGTTTCTTTTACATCTTTTTTTCAGGAACTCTAGTGGGTTTTTCACTTCTCAAGCAGACCAATCTTTCTCCATCTCAGATTCGGGTTTCTGTCTCAGATCACAAGGTTTTAGCTTCTTTTTCCAACTCTGGTTTGTCTGTTGATATTCATCTGAATCAGAGCCAGCTTCTGAGTCTGATCAAATCCAAATCCTCTGGTGCCACTTGGCTGAAAACCAATGTAATTTCTCTACTCCCTCATGTGAAAATCAAAAGCATTGTAGCAGTTTTTGGCAACGACCCAACTAGACAAAATAATAACTTGGCTAGGACTTTGTCCACCTTAAAATTTGTGCACTCAGTTCTGAGTAGTTTTCACATTAGCAGCCAAGTTAAAGTCTCTGTGGCGTTCCCTTTGTCGTTTTTCATGAATTTAAGAGGAAGAAATGAAAGGGATTTTTGTAGGATTTTAAGCTATGTCAAACAAATGAAGTCGTATTTCGTTGTTGTGGATGAAATTGTCAACTTGGGCGACGAGCTGTTTGTTCAGTCTGTAATCCAAAAGGCCGATTTGGCAATTTCGAATCTTCGTTGTAAAGATGTCCCCATGGTCTTGCAAATCATAAGTCCTTACATTCCCAGCTCAAAAGAAGTTTCGGAATTCGGTGACAAGGTCTCCAAAGCTTTACAAAGCAACACTTGCATTGCGAGCGATATGGTTGCCTTGTATGCTGAAGTTCCACACCCTCTTTACCACAGACAACTTCTAATGAAAACAACTCGGAATGACGCAGAAAACTCGCAAACAATATTCCCCGTAACTCCCATCGGAAACAACCCGACGACACCAACAACTGTCACAGTTAACCCCTCTCCAAACCCAGTTACAATTAGCCCAGCCAACCCTGACACACCTGTGGTGACACTTCCCTTGACCACCCCACCAATTATGAATCCGGTCACCACACCCATCACGGTTCCTGGGGCGCAGCCCATAACCAATCCGGTCACGACGTATCCAACCCCACCAGGGAATGTTCCCACCACAACACCAGTCACAACAAACCCCGTTACCCCTCCTGGAAGTAACAACATTGCAGGGCAAACCTGGTGTGTCTCCAAGAGCGGAGCTCCTGAGATGTCGCTTCAGGCTGCCTTGGACTACGCTTGCGGTGGAGGAGCCGATTGTTCTCAGATTCAGCAGGGTGGGAGCTGTTATAATCCCAATACTTTGCAGAATCATGCCTCTTATGCTTTCAATAGCTATTATCAGAAGAATCCTATGCCGACGAGCTGCGACTTTGGAGGCACTGCCACATTAATTAACACCAATCCAAGTAAGACCACACGTTTAACTGTTCATTTTTCTTTTTGTTTCAAGAAAAAAAAACAGGGTAGGGTACTAAAGAATATTTGATAATTCTCAAGTCGTGTTTACGTATTGTTTGATTCTGATATGATGTGATGTTTAGAACACACTTTAACGGATGGCCTACCACTGAAGCTTGAGAAGTAAAAATGACATGGTTTATGGAATTAAATTCTTAGTAGCTTTCTATAGTAGGGACACTTAGTGAGAGCTTCTAAAATTGGATCATATTCGAATGGCATACGTTAATTAGTATGCGAATGTGGAGGATTTTATTAGCTCATTGAGACTTATTACCAATTAGGATTCTTTTCCTCATAAAATCTCGAAAATCTCATGTGAGATCGAATTTTGGCAACAGGCACCGGTTCCTGCATCTACCCAACATCTTCATCATCAGCTACAACAGCTTCCCCATCCTCAACAACACCCCCATTAGCACCAACAACGTCCACTCCGACAACCACTCCAACAACGATAAATCCAACTCCCTCAACTCCAACCGTCACAAATCCGGCGGCACCATCATGGGGAGCAGTACCAGGGTAGAGTTTTATTTGCTTCTCGACCTCTCAAAGCGCATTCTTACAATATCGTTTTGCTTGGTGGAGAACTAACCCCTAACCCGTTCTTGTTTTCTACATTTTTGCAGCTCCGGTACGCCGCCTTCTGTGTTGAACACCAGCACAGGCACCACCCCGGACTTCGGGGTAGAAAGCCCTCCTGGCTTCACTAACTCATCCACTTCCAAAGCGATTGGTTTGAAACCATTTCTTGGCTTCATCTTTCTAGTAACATCCTTGGTTACTAGGACAATCGTTCTTGGCATGTAGAATGACGATAACCTCTCGACATAAATCAACGGTCCGTGTCCCGTTGCTCTTTTTGAGACCAAAAGTTCTGGCTTTATGAGCTGGCTAGTACGAGCTCGGTGGGATACAAAGCCGGTGGATAGTACTCGGCTGTGGAAAGGAAAGTATAGTTGAAGAAATGAGGTTTAGTGGTGCTAGAGAGAGGAGTAATTCTGTAAATATTGTAGTTTTCTTTGTGATTCTCCATACTAATTTAGTATTCAAATTTGCTTTAGAAGTTTAGTGAATTTAAGGTGCATTTAATGAACAGGGCAATTTCTATATAGGGAGAGTTAATTTCACTCGTTTGATAGCAAGGTAAAAATAAAAAATACAAAAAACAACACAAATCATATGATTTTCAAGAGAAAACCGTTATAACTGATTTGACATGTCGGAGAAATTAGAGGCATTTTCACATGACAATGAAATGGAGTCATTTTTATTATCATTTTTTTACTATTTTGTTTGATCTTGTTTTTCTTGGAGTTTTTGTTACTTGGAACAAAATTTTAAGATATTTTTAAAGGGAATTATACTTTTATGTAGGACTTCAGGTTATTAATCATGATCCCCATCGTCAGATTTGAATCAAACGGTATATTGAAAATGTTGGCCGACAATCATACGATTGAATCCGATGATCCCTACAATGGGGCCCCAAGGTAGAATTCCAGAATTTATAATTGTCCGTGAGTTAGTAGGACATAGTCGTTGAAAGAAAATGTTAGTTTTTCATTGTGTCATTTAATGATCAATGAAATGAACATTTTGGTCAAAAAGTCTTAAAGTAGAGTCGTATAGGCAAAAATAATAGTGGCGGTTTCATTAAAAAGAAATCGGTGGTTGTGGACAACTTTTTCTCCTCAACAATTATGGGAGCCACCTATTGGTTAAACATCTTAGCACCATTAATTGCATTGGATGCCAATTTGTCACAACTCAGCAATTATTGAATTTAAAACGAAATTTGTTCTACCAAAACATTATTACTTTGATCACGATGTGAGATCTTCAGACTTTTTACTGATACATATAGATATACTCTCTTATACTTATACTTCAGATAAATTTATAACCCTTTTTTTTTAATACGTGATGATCACATTTGGTCAATTTCATTGTAAAATTTCATCGTAACACTCGTTGGTATTAACAACTACTAATTGGCACAATTACCAACTACTAAATGGCACAATGTTCACCTGTTCCGTTACCAGACAGGAGAGTATTTCTATCTATATATGTGTGTGTATGTATATATGATGCCTGGCAAAGAGTTATATGACTAGCTAATATAGTACGTTTGAGAATTTAGAACCAAAAATATGGTAAAGCCAAAATGCCAAGAGCAGAATAAAAATGTCGTGCATTTTGGCATGTACTACGAAGTGTTGCTTTCACAATCCGATACACAACTTAGATACTTTTGTCTAATACGTACAGAAGAACCGAAGAACTAGAAACTCGACAATATGAAGTGTCTAACAAGCAAAATGGCCTTCTTAAACTACTCCTAAATTCCTAGGGGTTTGCGGACGATTTTATACACACATAAGCCGGGATGAAGTCGACAAATTATCGCTTGGAGAAGACCACCAACACCAACATTGACATGGAGACCACAATTTTGAAACCAGAAGTTTCCCAGAAATTCTGTTTCTCGCCACTCACGGATTCACCTTGCTGTTTCGCTGCTAACTGATCTCTCAGTTCTTTCAAAGCTTTATCCCTCCGTTCTCCCATCTGTTACGATGAAGCAAACAGAATAAAGACAACAAAATAATGATTTTTGGGAACAATGAAAGAAGAACAGATTCAACTCGAAATTCTTTCCGAAGCATTTTAAATCGCAAGCTCAACAGACTTCCACGGAAAAGAGAGATTCACGATTACCCTTTGGAGTTTGCGCGACTGTGATCGAGCTTCCTGGAGACAGAACTCCAATTTCAACACCCTCTTTTTCAGTTCCTGGTCAGCTCGGCGTTGCTTCTCTAACTGCTCGTGGAAAGAAGTCGGGAATCATCACAAACCTGTTAATGAGAGAACCTTAAACTGCAAAAATCAGAAGGCGAGAGGAGTGTACCTGAGATTCCATTTCTTTGGTTTTCATCTTCCAGTGAGCAGACATAACCCTGATTTCATCTCGCAATTTCGATATCTCTTCGTCCTTAACAACTAAAAGCCTGTTCATCTTCTCGATGTTCTTCGGAGAGACCTCATCCAGTATCTTCCTCAGTTCACAATCCTTGTTCACGCTGGTATTGGAAATAGCCTGCATTATGTCGTGTTCAATCCTCATAACTTCATCTTTCAGCTGCTTTTGGGAAGATTCCCGTGCTTTAAGATCCTTTTGCAGATTATCGAGTTGCTCTCCTAGCCTGGTAACACGCTCCTCGTGTTCTTTCAACGAGAAGTTCTTCTCGTCTAACTCCTTCAGAAGCACTAAACACTGCAGTTGTGCTGATTGAGCCGACGCAGCACTAGCTTCTGCAGTTGCTTGAGTGGCCGCAAGCTGCGATCTAACGGCATCCAACTCCTTCAGGTGCTGGGTACATTATAACAATAAAATCAGCTTTCTGAATTTCACAAACTAAGAGAAAACACTAGCATGCATAATGAACTATCCCTATAAAACTTGTGCAAGATAAAAAGTTTCCAAATTATCAAAACTGACGATGGAATTAAGCACGTTTAACGGCCCTTGAATATGCATAATAATCGGATCAGTCCATTTTCTGCTATAAGGATCACATAGTCAATGACATGGCTAACATCAATCTATCTCAAATTATCCAAACTTGGCCGGGCTAACTAGAAGCATTGATAGTCAGCAACACAAAAACACAGAAAATGATTTTATTTAATAAAGCTACAAAATAACCTTCCATAGAGTAATTTACCGGGAATTATTTTGTAACGCTCTAGGATGAAAGGCGTAATTCAAAGTTGATTACTTTTTCCATCAAAAATAGTATAATCTCTAAAGATGAGCATGGACTCAATCACAGATTCTGACCAAACTTTTCACTAGTATTGTACAAATAAATAATATGTGATCAAACATAAGTACTCGATTCACGTTGACAAAACTTTTCTGGGATGTTATTGAATGAATTAATCTTCGGTTTAACAAAAGAATATTTATTGTATGCAGAATTCACAAAAATAAGTAATAAATTAGATCACAAGTCAATTACTAATCAGTTATGCGATCTTCCTTTAGCTCTTGGGTATGGGAAGCCAACTTCAAAAGCTCTTAGGAAGCCAACTTCAAAAGCCAAAAGCTTACTTTGGAATGTCCCCATTATAATTTATCCCATTACTATTATCATTTTTTTCTTCAGTAAAGAATCTCCCCATTTTCTTGGTTATTCACCTCCCTCCCACAAATCTCAATACGCTTATCTGTCACTTGTTCTTATATGTTTTTTGGCAAGTCCTTATTGTCTGTTTATTTTTATCACCAAACCATGAAATCTTAACAGAAACGATGCTTCTTCTTTAAGAAAAAATCACTTCATTGCCCCGGGTGCCGAGTCTATTCTCCGAAACATTTTGTGTTTAACAATATTGACCTTCTATAATGTAAAGGAAAAAAAGAAAGTGATGTTTCCAGCTAAGGTAAAGATTCACATAATGATGAGAAATAAAAAATCTATTGACAAGCATCCAAAAATTTGTCTAAAGATCTGAAACGTTGCAAAATAGCAATAATAACAACAGAATTATAAGAAAGTGGAATTGAAAGTAACAAATAACTAATTAAATATATCTTATATGCAAAACTTAAAATGCAAGAATATATGGCTATCAATTATGATATATGCATAAAAGACAAAAATTTACTTGAATTGTCAAGATATAAAGAGATAAAAAAGAAGGAAAAAACAAAAATATTTTTATGACAGCTTCTTGCCCATCTTTTTGTCTAATGGGTTCCACACAAAAGAAAGGAAGGAAAAGCCAAAAGGCAAAAGATATGAGGCCTATTTGACAATTTCAAAACAACAAGATTGGAAAAACAAATAAAGATTGGAACAGGTCGTTCCAGGGCCAAAAAAGAAAAACACTAACTATAATTAGTGAATCATTACTCCAGTTCAACAGGATCTACACTAAACGAACCCCAAAAGTAAACACACAATAATTTAAGCACAAATCTCAAAAACAAATGGAAGAAAAGAAAAACATGTATAAAAAAAATATATATATCTATATATGTGTGTGTGTGTGTGTGTGTGTGTGTGTGTGTGTGTTAGAAAGGACCTTCTCAGATGTAGATGTTGAGGCCTGAAGCTGCTCGTTCCTCTCTTCCAATCTCTTTTGCAATCTACTCATCTCCTCTTCCATGGTTTTAGCCTTTGTCTCTGCCTCCTAAAAAAATATTTTTTTAAAAAAAAAATCTCAGTTCCAATGAACAACTTTACAAGACCCCATAAAGGGGAAACCCCAAAAAGATAAAAACAAATAATAATTGACCTCCTCAAAGTCTAAAACAAAACATACAAAAAAGAACCCAAAACCCAAAAATTAAAAAATAATAATTAAAAAAAAAAAGAAGAAGAAGAAGAAAGAAAAAAAACCTGTCTAGTTAGGGTTTCTTTAGCAAAAGACTGCTCTTGAGAAGCCAGGCGGCACCGGACCTCCTTAAGCTCAGCAGCTAAGGACACAACGTTTCTTCTGAAACTCTGCTTCTTCTCATTCAAATCCTTCAGCAACGGATCAATCTCACACGCTGATGTTGTTAACGATGGAGATGATGAGGAAGGAAAAGAAGCTGATGATCTATCCAGATTTGACATCAGAAACTTGAGCGATTTTGATCCAACGGTGGAGCTGAATTTGCTGTTGTTGATCTGGTGGTTTCTCGTACTCAATCAAGTTCTCAAGGCCAAGAAATGGTGGTCTAAAGGTCCTTTGATGGAGAAAGCTATGATCTTCATATCTTGCATGTGAGAAAATGGTAGGTGTGCATTAAGTATGAACGGGCCTATCTCTAACAAAAAAACAAATTATAATAATAAAGGGGAAAAAAAAAAAAAAAACGGTAACTTGGAAAATAATGAAAAGGGTTGACGATTTGTAACTTGAAAAATGGATTCCCTCAACGAAAAGGAAGCAAAATTGAAACCGGAATTATTTTCTCGGGAAAATCTAGTCCAAGAGAATCGCATCTTACTATTATTATTATTTTTTTTTTTTTTGGTACATACATAATAGCCGACTTCTCCACCTCAACCTGATATTCCATAATGATGAGAGTAAAGAGGAAGATAATGGTAGAGAGAGAAAGGCACGCAAAGAGGGTCACTCTCAACTAACGAATTATTAATTGCAAAAAAATAATAAAAATAAAAAGAGGAATCAAATGGTTTTTTGTCTTTCCATGAGCTAAAAATCAGACCTTTTTGTAAGCTGGTTTAATAAAATCTACCACTTTGTTTTCTCTCATGAAAATCGACCCACATGTCTGAATTCACAAAACTCAACTAAATTTCACTGACCCAAAAATTGAAATCTCCCCATAAACAAAAGTATTTCACCAACAATTATAAAGGACAAATCTTTACATGCAGATCGTTCAAATGGGCCTAAGTTTAACCAAAGAACTACATAAAATAAAATAAAAATAAAAAAAGAAGGGAGAGAGAGATCTTATTGTAAATCTTACCTTAAACAACAGCTTCTGAGATCACAAACAGGAAAAAACTACAACAGAAATCCAAACCAAGGAAACGGAGATTGTTTCCAGAGAGAGAAAGAGATGTAGAGAGAGAAACCAAGTTCTGAAAAAACCCAGTTTCAGTTCACAGCTTCAGAGCAAACCTACTTGTCAAATCCTCTGTTTTCTTCTCTCTCTCCTCTCTCTCTCTCTCTCTCTGCTCTCCAAACACCGAAACAGGGATCAAAAGCTACCAGACGGACGGTGACGATTCAGCGACGGATGCCATCGGAGGGGTGAGAGAGTGGGAGCCAGATCGAACAACACGAACAAGACACGTAAATCACGGATATTTTATTTTATTTTGATTTTATTTTTGAGTAAATTAGGAATATAAATTTTGTCCTATTATTGTTGTGAGTGTGCTACGGCTGTGTTTGAGCTACACGCCCGTGGTCCGAACCAGAAAGACAACGTTGTAACAATGGTTTGGTTTTGGTTCGGTGTTTTAGGTTCGGATCTGTCCGAGCCTCGTGTTATGTGAATGTGACGAATTCCGAAGCTATCGCTTGGATTCTCTCCCCGGTTTGAGTTTTGAGTTTTGACTCACAGCGCGGCAAATCCAAATTTTGGTGTCTTCCAATTGGCTCTCGCCACGTGGTTTTCTCTGGACCGCTGGATTCTGGCCTGTTATGACCATCTGTCGGTGTTCCGGGGTTGGCACCATTTTGAGTATTGATTTTCATTTTTACCCGAATCTATATTTTACATGTCAATTAAATTTATTTTTTTATTTTTTTTATTTTTTTATTTTTTTAAATTAATAAAATTTATAATTAATTTTAAAAAAATTAACCAATTCAAATTTAAAACTTTCATTTCATCTCAAATTCAATTCAAATACGAAAGAACTCCTAAGACCTCATATTTTATATCATTATTAAGAAAATATATTTTAATTATTAGATTAAATTTTTAACCGTCTATTTGACTATTTATAGGATGTCTGACGTTTAAAACAATGTTTTCAAATAATTTTTTTTGTCTTTTTTCTCTAATTATATTATTCATTTTTTCAAATATTTTTAAAAAAATTTAAATTTTAAAAGTCGATAAATTTATTATTTTATCTCGAAATGAAATGATTTTTTTTTTAAATTGCATATAATTTCGAAAAAAAACGAAATTGCTAATTTTTTTTCCGAATAAGTTTCAAATTTTGTACTTTTTCACGCCAAACAGTTCATTTTCACCAACACACACATTTTCAAAACTTAAATAATTTTCAACTTCTAAAATACCGTCTCCAAATGTAACCCCAAACGGGCCCTTAATAATTTATGTGTTTTGCGTTATAAATTTTAAGATGAATATTTAGATTAAACGGTCAAAAAATTAATCTAATAATTAAAAATCAATTTATAACAATAATGTGTGATAAGAGATCTTATCATAGAAAGACTCTTGCTTCTTAATTTGGTTTTACTTCACCTTTTGTTTTTGTTTTTGTTTTTGTTTTTTTTTTTTTTTTTTTTTTTTTTTCTTTTCTCGTTAAGAAAAAAGATCTATATAAGATGCAAAATATCAAATTTCTAACCGTCAATAGAAAGTTATAAATTCATCGTCCCTTATTATGTTATCATTGAAAAGCAATTTAATAAATTGACTACACCATATCATCACGTTTATGTGATACAGTTTCAATAAATAATTGATATTTAAGTACTTTATCATTTTTATTTTTTTATTTTTTGAATTTGGAGATGGAAATTGGAATAGATGTAGTTAAATGTGGTATTATTACTATGCTTATAGGCGGCAACCATAGTGCTTTATCAATGTTAACTCTATCTTAATTACCTAATCACCAATTATTACCTAATAAATTTAGTCATATTTAGATGAATATGATATAACTTATATTTATAAATCACTTAAATATCAATTGTTTATTAAACGAATATACTACCATGTAAGTACGATTATATTAAACACCAGGTTTACTAAAATATTTTTTTTATTATGAACATAGATAGTTTGAAATAATTATTTATTTTAGTGGTAAATTACTACACCTACAAGAAATACAAATTTTGACTCGAGTAATTTTAGGTTAGCTAAACCAATTATTTTATCAATTTTTTATTGTCAATTGACCCAAATATATATTTTTTAAAATACTAGTATCTATATCCATTATATTTTAATAACAGCGACAACTTATTTATAGTATTAATTAAAAAAACATTGCTAATTTTGACTACGATCGAGTAAATATGATTAAGAGAGCCATGACTTTAACCTATATAATAACTTTTCAAAAATAATAATAATAATAATAAAACAATTTAATAACTCCTCATAACTCCTAGATGGCTACATGCGATGCAATTGTATGAAGACCACTTCACGTATATTCAATGCGTATTTTTTAAGAGCATTGAATGAGTGGACCAATCGGATTCGTTTCTTATAGAGTGGGAACAAACACATTCCAATTCAATAGTAAAGATTTGAGTTTGGATTTTATGAAGTTGGATTATTCATATATTTGTCCGTGAAACTATAGAATTTCTACATATTTGCATTTGTCCTATTATGAACTAAACGCAAAATATGATGTCAGCGTCTCTTAATTGGGTTACTAGGACATTTGTTTTTCTCGCTGAATATTTGGGTACGAGCTGTCACCATCACATTAATCGTGATATATAAATTCACTTCAGGAGGGATCTATATATCATGCGAGAGGACATCTAATTTTCCGAAATTATCTGGATATTGCCTCTATCTCTATAACCAATTTCTCTTCAGCAAAAAAAAAAAAAAAAAAAAAAAAAAAAAAAAAACCCACAAAATATGTCATCTTATTATGTTAAATTTATCTCAGTAACACGTTTTGTTAAAAATATAAAAAAATAAGGGGCGAGAATGCAGATAACGGCATGTTGCAAAATTTGTATTTTGGTAGGCATAAATAGAGTTAAATCATTTTGTTGAAGGCAAGAAGAAAACATCTTTTCAACTCCAGCTCCTTGGAATTGTTAACCATGAAACCCCAAATCGACCATGCAATTGATCTTATTTCCGGGACTGGAGTTATGAAGAATCAAATGTGGACATATGTTCTTATCAATTTTTTGAAAAATTCAATTTGAGACATAAAAAAAATATAGGACCTTTTTTTTTTTTTTTTAATCCCTGTTTAGTTTTATATATTTTTATATATGCTTCACGGAATTTTATCTTTTATCTTTTTTTTTTACGTATTTTTTGTTTGGTTTTTGGGTATAAATATAAGATTTTCATATCAATTTTTATCTTTTTTTCAATCAATAAAAATTATAACTAATTTTTTAAAAATTAATTAATTATGATTTAAAAATTACGCATCAAACTCATATTTCAAACAAGGCTAAACTATATTTGTTTATTTTTGTTCTCATTAGTTACTGTTGTACGTTATTTTAGCTATTGCAATATGTTTTTTGAGGTACTGTCTTGTTTCTGGCAACGGGATTAACACGACACCATGTGGCTACCTTGAGCTGCATGAAATTACTGAGAAATTGAAAGTTTTGTGGCACGTGTTAGGGAGGGAAAGGGGTCACTCTGATTGATGAGCGATAGGCATTTAAAAAATAAAAAATAAAATTAGTTACATAGCAAGCGTTTCGCTTGTACCAGATAAACAAACAAAGCAAAATAGTATGCATTCTGTGTATAATAGATAAATAAAATAAAAATTAAAAAATTATCACATAATAAGTATTGTAACCACCCTTGACGACATATAAGTCCGGACGAAAGAGCATATTTACTTTTTCACATATAAGTAATAGACAAACAAAACAAAAACTAAAAAAACTTTACAGCGATCATAAGAGCCCATACGAATAATGGATTTTTTTTTTTCATCTACAGATAAGAAATAAATAAATAAAAACAAAAACAAAAAAATTCACGTAGCGAGTATTGGAACCTCCACGTGACGACGATAATAATCTAGACGAAAGAGCGGATTTGCTCTTTTAAATAAGTACTAGTTATATTGCTGTCCTTGTTTGTTTTTTTCGGCTGAAAGAGTTGAGAGAAGATGGGGTTAACAAGCGAGAAAATCTTCCCAAGTCCTTGGAGATTCTGTTTGTTATTTCCGCGATCATCTTCATTATCGACTCCCTGAAATCTCTCAGTATTTGAAAGATTTCATTATCGCAAAGCTATCTGAGAGGCTCCTTCTTCACACGACAAAAACAATGATAAGCTTTTCCTTCCATGCCCTCACTCCATTTTGCTAGAGATTCGCGAGGGTTAATGCGAAGTCCAAAAACTGGGGAATTCCTAGAAAATTTTCGAACAAGACCAGTTTTCTGTGAAATCAATCACTCTTTCTTTATGTTAAAGAGATATTAAAATCATTATTTTATTTTTAGAAAATAAAATCTCTCTAATAATCTTCTCAAGTCATGAGAGATTAAGAACGAGGTATTTTGAAAGATTTGGATTTTTTTTTTCCCCTAACATTTATGAATCATTTCACAAATCCTTCCCACCCACTCATTGATTCCCATTTTCTCTCCCACCCCACTCTTCAGACTTGCTTGACACATGTATTCAGATTGGAAAAATCAAAACAACTCTTAAATTAGATTTTTAATTTTATTTCTTTCAAAATCTAAGCAACACTAGTCATTTTTCTCCCCAAACACACATTAGGCCCATTTGGTAAACAAGTTTAAACTCAAATTTTTCATCTCAGTTTTTATTTTTTTTTTGAAAAATCAACAAAAATTATAACTAATTTTAAAAAGTGAACCAACTTAAATTTAAAAATCTCAACTCAAACTTATTCACCAAACACCTTAGTACATGTCAAATAAGTTGTCAACAGCTTCTGTCTCAAAAAAACGAGCCCTACTATTGGGCTCCAGAATTTGGGGCTTATATCCACGAAAGGACCCACATTCATTACTGCATATATATTGAAATGTTACCATCATATATATATATATATATTTAAATGAAGCAAATTTAGGGAGAGTACCATTTCATTTTTCTTCTTAAATGATAATCAAATGGACCATTTGAATGACATTCCATATGTTTTGCTGCCAAACACCTATTTGAATGGCCAATCCAACTGAAATGACAAATATATATATATATATATATATATATTTTCTATTGGTTGAAACAAACGTGAGCTCATTTTTCTCTCCCAAGCATGCATTACATGTCAAACAAGCCGTCGACAGCTTGTGTCTAATAAAAGCGCCCTGCTACTGGGCTCTAGAATTTGGGGCTCCGCTGGATAGCCACGGAAGACCCACCTTCCGCTGGATAGCCACGGAAGCCCTGCTACTGGGCTCTAAATCCTTATTATTGCATATGATTATATGTTGAAATGAAGCAAATTTAGGGAGAGTAACATTTTTCCCCCCCTTAAATGGTCAAATGGATCATTTGACACCATTTTGACTGGCATTCCAAATGTTTTGTCCCAAACCCCTGTATGAATGACCAATCCAATTGAAAATGAAGTAAATATTTTCAAATGATCGAAACAAATACGGGCTCATTTTTCTCTCTCCCAAACACGTATTACTTGTTGAACAAGCAATCCAGCAACATGTGGCTAAAAAGAGCAAGCCCTACCATTGGCTTCATAATTTAGGGCTCTGCCAGGATGCCACAAAAAGACCCATCTTTGTTGGACTGAGCCTTGTAGACAGTGACGGAGCTAGCCTATTACATCATTGAGGACGTATATTAAGGTTATGTTTATTAGGAAGGTTGGAGAAAATAAAGGATGGAGAGGGTTGTGGAAATCTTTTATATTGTTTGGTAGGAGAGAGGAAGAGTTGAAAAGATGGATGATAATTATAAATATAATTACTATATTATCCTTTTGTAAAATATTTTTCTAATTCAGAATAAGAATATAACAGTCATTTCAAACTAAAAAGTGGAGTGAGATCTTGCATCCCTCTATTAGTGGAAGGATGTAAAATGGTGGGTCCGGAGGGAGACTCCCTCCCTCCACCTCTCCTCTCCCTCCATTCTTTCATCCAACCAAACGATGGAATTAACATCTCCTTCCACCTCTCTCCTTCCACCCCTTTCCCTCCCTCTATCTCTCCCTCCAACCAAACACAACCTAAAGGATAAAGTTTTTAGGGGGATATATGTGGATAATCAATTTTTAATGGAATAAAATAAAAAAATTGAAAATTTAAGAGATAAAATTAATAAAAAGAAAAATTTACTCGCATGTAAGTACCTGCTTAGCCATGGGTATCTCCGTTGATGTAAAGTCTAAGCCTATGTTTTGCATCCGAGTTTAATTCCAACTAAACTGTACTTTTTCATCTTAATTTTTATCTTTTTTTTAATTAATAAAATTTATAATTAATTTTTAAAAAATCAATTAATTTAAATTAAAAATTTTATTTTATTTCAAACCAAAAGCACGAATCAATTCTTATAGGGTGTTTGGTGTAGTGGTTTGAGTTGAGATTTTTAAGTTTGAATAGTAAATTTTTTTGAATTTTCAGAAAAGACAAAAAACTTTTTGAAAAAAAGATAAAAACTTTTTGAAAAAAAGATAAAAAAAAATTTGAGTTGAATGAATTGAGTGGTTGAAACAAACAAACCCTTAATAAAGCCGACAACCAAGGTTAGCCCGTGACGGGCTGAAGCCCAAAAAGAGGACTATGACAAAGCCGAAATTCGCGTCTGAAATTCTGAGAAGCGAGGTAATGAACGCAAAGGGAAACCATCAAACAAACGACCCGTTGCTTCTTTGAATTTGACAGTTGGTCTCGTTCCTATTCCTCACGACTTCAATTTCTCAAATTACTCTACATCTTCTTTTTTCCGATTCATCTCTAAGTTTACTCGGCACTACCGGTCCTAGTTTTATAAGATTTTCTGGGAAAATTTTCCCAGAAATGGTTCTTGAAACCCGTCATCAATGGCAGTGAAGTTTTCTTCTTTAACGTTTTCAAGGAAAATCCCCATCTGGGTAATCTCAAACGTATACATTTCCTCACTCTCATGCGCTAATTCAGCAGAAATTTTCCCAGAAACCAATCGGAACCCGCCAAATTCGTTGGAGTTCGAACAGAGCATTCGGTTCCTGAGAAACAAGCTTGTGCCGGATAACTTAATCCGGGTTTTGGATAACACAGACGATTTGGGCTCCGCTGTGAAGATATTCCAATGGGCTTCTCTCCAAAACCGGTTTCGCCACACCCCGGATACGTATCACCGGATCATTCTGAAGCTGGGCTTGGCTGGGAATATTCAAGAAATGGAGGGATTTTGTGAAAATATGGCAAGAGACAGAATCCCAGGTACTAAAGAGGCTTTTTGTGCATTAATTGATACGTTTGTTGAACATTCTAGGCTTAGTGAGGCTTTGTTGGTGCTTGTGAATATGAATTTAGGTGGCTTTAGTCCCTCAATTGAGATATTTAATGCTTTGTTGGGTGCTTTGGTTAAAGCAAAGAGAGATTTTAAGGATGTTTTGTTTGTTTATAAGGAGATGGTTAAGGCAGGAGTTTCACCAAGTGTTGACACTTTGAACTATTTGTTAGAGGCATTGTTCGAGTTTGACCGTGTCGAGACAGCGCTGGATCAGTTTAGGAGAATGGAGAAAAAAGGTTGTTGTCCAAACAGTAAAACTTTTGAGATACTTGTTAAGGGTCTTATTTCGAAACATCGGGTGGATGAAGCTATCGTTGTTTTGCATGAAATTTTTGAATCTGGGTGTAAGCCTGATTTGAGTTTCTTTAGCTGTACGATACCGTTGTTTTGTAGGGAAGATAAGCCAAAGGAAGGGATCAGATTGTATAGAATGATGAGAGATTTGAATTTTATTCCGGATTTGGTAATTTATACCGTTTTGATAGAGTGTTTATGTGACAACTTTTGGGTAGATGAGGCAATCTCCCTTGTTGAAGAGATGATCAAAGCTGGGTTGCCGCTGCCTGATAATGTTGCTGTCTATGTAGTCAACATGTTTTGTAACGTAGGGAAAGTAGATGAGGCTGTGAAGTTCTTGCGAGAGAAACAAATTATTGTAACTTCTCCATACAATGCATTACTTGAAGGTTGCTACCGTGCTGGTAAACCGTCTACGGCGAAAGATATATTGGGGAAAATGTTGGAGAGCAATATAGATGATTGTAGTACTTGGAATATTATTATCAGATGGGTATGTGAGCAAAAAGGGCTTAGGAAAGCCTCTGAACTTCTTGGTCGAATGGTTGTATCTTCTTTTATGCCTGACGGTGCCACATACTCAGCTTTAGTTATTGGAAACTGCAAATCGAGCAAATACAAGGATGCTCTGAAGCTATTCCATCAGATTCAGGATGAAAGCTGGGTTTTGGATTCTGTATCTTACTCCGAGCTAGTTGAAGGCCTTTGCAGCATGGGATCGGTAATAGAAGCTGCTGAAGTTTTCCGTTACACGTCTAACAACGGATACCCTCTTCGGTCGTCTTCATTCAGTTTGTTGGTTAAGGGCATTTGTGACACAGGAAAGCTCAGTGAAGCGATACGAGTCTGCCGGTTAGCTTACCGTTCAGCTACTTTATGTACTAGTTCAGCTTACACTATGATTATGCATGGCTTGTTAAAAGAAGGCAAGCCAAAAGACGTGTTAATACTCTTCTCACAGATGATGGTGGAGGGTTGCAGCCTTGACTCGGAAGTTTACTGCGTTCTCATAGAAAGCATGAGTTTACAGAATCGAATAGAGGATTGTGTTTTACTTTTTAACATGATGGTTAATGAGGGTCTCATTCCTGACTCGGAAAGACTGTTTGAGATACTGTCTTGCCTGGTTAACCATCATCAGTTGCGTGCAATCTCGGGTTCGATTGACAAGCTTATTTCTAGAGAAGAAATGAAATCGTCGTCTTACAATGTTCTGATCAATGGCTTGTGGAAAGAGGGTAGCAAAAACGAGGCTCATCGGTTACTGGATCTAATGTTGGAAAAGGGTTGGGTCCCTGATGCAAAAACTCACGGATTATTGATTGGCTCTGTTGCTAGGGAAGAAATGGAGAGCGAGACGCAGATCTATGGTAACCCTACCGGGCAAGATACTGTAAGCAACATACTTGTTGAGGGCTTAGAAAACATGTGATTCCTGGTTTTACTTGGTCTTAATTAGTATGTTATTGTTAGGTTGGTCGATTGGCTGGCAAATGCATACCCAAGATTTTACAACAACAACACACAAGATGATTTTCCTTTAGAGAGGGGTTATTTGACCAGGCTGATTTTGTGGCTTATAATTGTTAAAATGAAATCTTCCCTAAATTTTATTGTGTGCAAGATAAAAGTGTTCTTATCACCGGTGCTGTTAGAATGATGGTTGAATGAGGTCTTATTTAAAATCTTCGCTTCTATTAGGTTATAGGTTCAACGAATGTTGTTTGTCGAAAGTCCACCTTTGGACATTGACTTTACATTGGGATCTTTTTAAACCTGGGCTTGAGACTTCATACTTGATAGCTGTTGAAGGCCCGTAGTTAAGATCCTTGATCATCTCACGGCGGTCACATTTGTCACATAGAATGTTTGGTTCGTTAGGTGGGTAATAAGAAAACTCCATCGATTTTCTTTTTTCTTTTTGATCCCTACAGAAAAAGATAAAAGTGTTCTTCGTAATCATTTTTGAAAGTCTTCGGAAGTTGCTGAATTTTTCATAGGATAATGATGATTTCGTAAATGATTATTGTAAATTGAGATTATCCACTCGTTTTACCTTTGTTAGAAAGCCTCAAGATGCTTGCGCAGGTGTCCCACTTTCATCAATGTCAATATAGAGTTGGTGGGATCATTGCAAACATGGGGTTTTTTTTTTTTTTTTTTTTTTTTTTTTTTTTTTTTTTCACTTTTTGCTAAATTTAACGAATTAAGAAAATTTTTAGAGAGCAAATTTATTATTCTTCAAAATATGTTGTAAAATCTTGCATTTCCTACTGAATTTGTTTTTTCGGAATGCTTGCTAATAATCTCCCCGTCAACCCACAAACCACCCCCCCCCCCCCCCCCCCAACAAAAAAAAATCCTTTTTTTCCAACATTTAGAGTACAATAAAATCTGTGTTTACAAATATAACGTAATAATATTTTCATCACAAGAAGTAAAGTTAGTAAAATTCAAATCCCCCACTTTTAAATTCAGAAAAAAAAGCCAAATATAGTAAATTTACGTAGGATTTTTTTTGTTGTGATATAATTACATGAATTTTTTTAAAACAAGATCTCATAGTGATAGTGTTCATTTTTCTTTTAATATTGAATATATATACATATATATATATATATATTAACATACGGTGTGGAGTTAGATATGAAATTACTATCATATTATATATGCAGTCATAATATTGGATTTAATTAAAATCACATCAAAAATAAAAAGTATTTAAAGAAACAATTTACCAACAGTAAATTCTTTAAAACTTCCTCTCGTCTCTCTCTCTCTCTCTCTCCCCCCCTCCCCTTTAAAAAAAATGCTCTTTTCAAGTAGATCGATTTTTGGTTCAACAGTGAGAGACACCTTTTATGCAAGTGGAAGGGTCAAAGGGAATCCTAATACCAAAAAATAGCACAAATGCTACTCGTGTAAGCTAATATATGGAGAATTCCATGTCAAATAAAAATAAGCACATGCCACACTATTTTAAGCAAAGCTAATCTTTCTACATCGCTTTCCAGATAAAGTTCCAAGCATAGTGCTTGTTTTGCTCGGCAATAGAAACAAATTAACAATTCTTCCATGGTTCCATCAGCTAATCAATCCAGAGTTACATGGTTATATATATATATATATATATATATCTCCAGCATCACATGAAATATCAAGCAAAACAATTAACAATACAGGTTGCAGAGGGATTGAACATTGGTAATCACAGAGATTGACAAAGAAGAGAAAAGAAAACCATCTGGAAATTCAACACCAGTTTTTACCAAACTTCGGGTTAAAAAAAACTTGTATAGAGAAAGGTGAAAATGGTAGCCAATATCTAACAAGCACATAAATATACAAAGATAAACTTTTGAGTTTTCAACCACAAGATGGGTAATTCCAAAAGGTCACAGATTCACAGTCAAGCAACTCCCTACCGAAAACCCAAATCAAACATGAAAAGAAGATAATTGTGCACCAAATTATCGATGTCATCACTATATAAACAGGACTACATCATCAGCATACCTGTATCGTTCACTAAAACAACAATGTCCATAAACGCTACCAGATGGCTAAGTACACTACTCAGATCAGCAAAAGAGGGAACATAAAAGAGAAGCCAAATAATCACAAGGATCTGAGAGGCGAAAAGAACCCAGATGGGAAAAAAGAGAAAAGTCATTCTACGCAAAGGAGAAAAACGATGATTTTGTGAAGCAAATCGCACAAAAAATAAAATAAAAATAAAGAGCTCACTTTGGTGGAACATCCTCTCCTCTGCCATGGCTTTTCGTCTCCATCTCAACTTTCTCCTTCTTCACATCCACACTCCCGAGCTTGTCCTTGCCATTCACATTGCCGTTGACAGGCGCAGCCTCTCCGTTTTCGGTCTTCTTAAATGCCAGTGATGTGGCGGCCATAGCCGGACTCTGCCTCGGAGCCGAGAATCCATTGAACATCTGCTGTTTCGCCGGCGGATTTGGTGCGGCGTTGACGGGTAAATTCTTCTCCTTCTGCAGCTTCTGAGCGGAATTGGCCGACCCCAAGAGCTCGGAGACCGATCCTTCGACGATGGCGGTAGGAGTGGCATCCTTGCGAACGACCTTGTCTCCTCTGCTGCTGACGAGAAGCGCGAGGTTGTCGAGGGCCTCCCGCGCCCTCTTCCGAGCGAGCGCCGCCTCCCTGACGCGGCGCTCGGCCTCGGCGCGGGCGACGATGACGGCCTTGTTCATGGAAGCGGCGGAGATCCTAGCGGCGCAGAGGAGAACCACGGCGAGCTTCTGGTCAATGCCGCGATTGGGATCGGAATCGATATCGAAGAAGGAGAAGTTCGGCGACGCGCAGGGAGGGCAGAGGTAGGAGTTGTTCGACGACGACGACGAAAGAGGTCCTCCGGCCACCGTTGCCGCCGCCGCCGCCGTCGCCGGTGGCGGAGCGCATTGGGGGTGGGTGAAGGAGGCACATTTGGAGCAGGTGAGGCGCTTGGACGAGGTAGGGACGGTGGCGGAGTCGTAGAACTGGAAGCAGATGGGGCAAAACGACGAAGGATGGAGGCGGAGGACGCACGACGTGCAGAGTCGCCGGTGGATCCCTCTGATCCGGACATGGTGGAGGATCCACCGCTTCTTTGCCCCGCAGTTCCCGCACTCCGACGCCGGAGACCGACCATTGCTGCTTGCCGGAACCGGATTGGGGCTGGGCTTCACCGACGCCGGGTGGTTCATTGGAGAAAAACAAAACAAAATTAAAAATATAATAAAAAATCGAACTCGGAGTCGGACAGGACAATAAGAAACCCTAGGGTTTTCGATTTGGGGGAAATCTTAATCGATTGCCATGGGTGTTTGTTTGTGCTTTTTTTTTTTTTTTTTTTAGAGAGAGAACGAGGAGAGAGAGAGAAAGCTATACATGGAAGTGTAGTGCTCCTCAGAGGAAATGTGAATTTTTTTTTTTTTTGGGAGGCTGTGATTTGTTGTTGTTGCTGTTCTTGGTGTCTGTGATTAGGGTTTATAAGATTTTAGTTGCAGGAGAAGAAGGAGAAGAGACGAAGATTTGGGGGGGATCTGATTGCTTGTTTTATTCTGACCAAGTAAAACTTGCGTTTAACAAAACAGACGGTGTCGTTTCTTCTGAAATTAAATTTTATTTCAGAGAATAATAATTATTTTCTGTATCACTTTATTTGATTGTAAATTGTCATTTTATTATTAATAGATATTATTATTAATAGATAGAATCAATTGATGTAAAAATATTTTAAATATTTATTAATAAAAAAATAATAACTCAAATATCACGTAAAATGATATTTAAAATTAGGATTATAATTGACGTGACTAGTGTTTTTTATTAAGATTCCGTTTGGTGAAACGGTTTGAATTGAAATTTTTAAGTTTACGTTAGTTGACTTTTTAAAAACTAGTTATAATTTTTATTGACTTTTCAGAAAAAGACAAAAACTAAGATGAAAAATTTAAGTTTAAAATGTTTTACCAAACGGAGCATAAAAATATATAAGATTGACATTGACCACAATTAGACAATTAGGCGATTAGCTCCTGGAAGTATTATAAAGCTTTCGGAGCTTAAAATATAATAGAGCTTTTACTCTAAGAAATTTGATTTTGTTTTAATCCTTAGAATTATTTTTTAACTGTTTAATAAATTTTTACCCGTTTGATTTTTGAGTTATCACATTAATAGTTTGTAGCCGACAACTCCTTTAGTCATAGATAAAATGGTTGAAAATTAATCTAATGAAAACATAAGTTACTTTCGAAAATGTAAATAGTATCCTACAATAAGAACTAAGCTTGCGTTTGGACATCACGTCTAAATCTAAAATTTTTATTTCAGTTTTTGTCTCTTTTTGAAAAGTCAATAAAAATTATAATTAATTTTTTAAAAGTTAACTAACATCAACCTAAAAATTCCATTTCTAATAAGTACACTAAAAAAAATATTTAAAAAAAAGGAATAAATGTGAGTTTGAGATCTCATGGGCACTCATTTTATCAACTAAAAAAAAAAACCCTCTTACATTTTAAACATAAGACGTGAAACCCTAAATTAAATTAGTCGGGTTCTACAATAAGATACGTAGTTTTGTCTATAGCTATAGTATTATTTGTAGTTATTGTATTTTTAATTGTCGGATTATAAAATATGTATTATAAAAAAAAGAAATACACCATGTCATATAAAAATCCTCTCACTTATGAAGTCAATTATTAAAATTCAATTAGATGATTAACAAATTTGTTCTATCAATAGAGGGAAAAAAACATGAAGGTTGTCATAAAATTAATTACTGCAACACTACATTTCAAAAAAAAAATATATATATATATATTGCATCACAACAAGGGAAGTTTTGAGTCCAAAATATCAAAAAGCTTGCACCTGATGGAATGAAAACCAAGAAAGTGAGAAAAAGTTGGAGCAAAGGTAAAAAGAATTGAAAAGGCTTCTGTCAAAAAGTTTTTTTTTTTATTTTTTTTAATTGAACTAAATTTATATATATATTTTTTAGTAAGTAAATCAAATGCTTTTAGGACGTGTTTGTTATGTAGGACTAGGATTGAGATTAGAATAATTAATTATATTCTCACATTTGGTGACACCATTTAATTGGATAAGTTATCCGTTAATTAAAAATAGTCCGGTGTTTTAATGGACTATTAGTTTTAACCAGAAACACAATTAAATGTTTAATTATCTAACACAAAGAGGTAGATCAATATTAATCAAGTACCATTGGACCCACCCAAAATCACGAGTGCTCATCTTTATCCAAGAGATTCTTTCTGAGATAAAGACAAAACTTGACCCTTTCTTCTTCTCCTTCTTCTTCCTTTTTTATTTTTATTTTTTATTTTTGAAAAGAGGATGACATTAGACATACAAGAAACTATTCTCAGTGTGGAGCTAAGTTAGGTGCGCTGGTATTGATTTTGCCTCCCTCCCCCACGCGATTTTGTGCGTCTTAATCCTCTTTCCGTGCGCCAACTCACAGAGACTACAGTGATAAGAGTGATTGTTCTTCTCTGCAAAATCTCAGGTCAAATCAATCTCATTAATGCATATTAATATATACAAATTGACTTATTTGACACTTAGATTTTATGAAACTTATCAACGAAATTATTGATATCCGTGAACGAAAATCAACACTGATGACATCAATTTGCCCATCTCTTTGTTTGTTTGGAGTAATTCATGTGTCAACTAAAATTTTAAACCCACAAATTTTTTTTTAAGAAGCTTTTCAGATAAGACATTTTGTTTGGCATTATTGACAGAAATTACTTTTTAGTTATTTGATTAGTTTTTTAATGGTGTAAGCATGAATGTCCATCGTAAAAATGTAAGATACAAAATTACTCTATCATAAATTAAACTTTAGAAAATTCAATTTTCGTTTGACTCTCAGGTTCAAATCTAAATTTTTCATATCGGTTTTTATCTTAAAAAAAAATAAAAATTATAATTAGTTTTTAAAAATAATCTCAACCTACAAATTCCATTGTAACATATATACCGAATACAAGCTTAATTGAACGAGTAAAACAACAGTTTTTATTGATAGAGCAAAGGAGAAGGTTTTACCGTTAAAAATAAAATAAAATAAAATAAAATAAATTCCCTTATTTAAAGGCCCACAACTTGAATTATCATTTTCTCTGCTTGTAGTCATTTTCTTCAAAGGTGGATCCCTACTCTGAAAAAAGGATAAACATATCATGAGATTAGAGGTTTTGGCCCATGCTTAGATTTTTCTGCTCCGGTGACACCAAGCAAGCAAGAAAAGAGCTTCTCGCTGTGGAAAATCACGTGGATCACCAAACTCCTTTGTATCAATAAAAAATAACTTGAAACCATGGATGAGAAAGATCCATTTTAAGCTGTATTTTGCCCATTTAGAAGTACCAAAAGATGGTCAATGTTCACATAAAAAAGTTCGATCAAGAAGTAATGGCTCGTAGCGGTTGCAAACATAGTCTAATGTTAATTGCATACCTGACTCACCACCGTTAAGTGTAGAATTCAAATCTCCCGTCTCAAGTAGGGAAGGTAAAAAAAAAAGAGGGTTGTAAATCTGGTTTCACAGAGAGTGCAACCTCAACTAACATTCTGTGAAGAGCTCATCCTAATTTTGTTAACGTGGGTACTAAAGCTTTTCATAATAGGAGGTCAACACAGCTAGAGAAGGAAAGAAGCATAGAGAAACTAATAATTACATACATTACATTCCCTTCTTAAGTCGTTTTAAACAAAATATCTTGGGTCCTGCAAATCTCTCTGTCCCTCGTAAGAAGCTTGTTAGATGTGTACAGATTATGATGCTCCTGGTTCCCTGATGCAATCCTATTACAAGCACCACAAAAGGGTCATTTTATTAAGTTTTCTTCCACAAAAAAACAGAAAAAAAAAAAAAAAGAAAACAAACAAGGTAAAGTCTTAAGTCAGCACAGAGAAGGCAGCATATCAACATGTTATCAGTAGCATACAGTGTGGATCGAATACTAAGCGTGTGTAAGGGCACATGGATATAAAAGAGTCAGATATGACGTATACAAGGATTGACAAACTGGGCATACGAAAACGAAGATGATTAGCATTGGCATGTTGAAATGTTGATCAGGAGTTCTGCAGAGGAGTTGCACTAAGAACTATGGATCTTATGATGAAATGTGATGAATCAAAGTATTGCAGGGGCAATAGCGGTTAGACTCGGAAACTCAAGTTTGGCAAAAGGAAGCATTAAGTGCAAAAGGATAATACCTACGCTAGTGGCGCTCTATACTTGTTCCTTGCAGGTAGACTTGTTGTGGCCAAGACCCTTGCATCGGCTGCACTGCAATTGACGTTTAGACATGTCTTGTGATCCTTGTTTCTTTGTTGTGGGACGGCCTGGTGGACGACGTGTAGGAGGAGGGGTAACAGTTACAGTAACAGCAGTTTGAGAAGAGTCTTGCATCAAAGGTATCTCCACATTTGGCATAGGATGGATTGACTCCGAGTATGTTACTCTGTAACTCTCGGTCGTGTAATATCTTGAACAATAATCATATGGGCTCTGAGCAAGACAACTAATGACGGCAGTTGCATGGCAGCAAGGCAAACCGGTAAGCTGCCAACCCTTGCAACTACAATCCCAGTGATCAATGTTAACAATTTCAATCGCGTCACCACGGACCTCAAATGTGCTACCAGCTGACAGTAACACATGAAGACCACGGACTTTCTGGCTTTCTTTTTCTAGCTTTTCCTCCATGGATGGAGTGAGCCTTGTCATCCACTGGTTAGACTCTGTCCGCCGTGTATATATTAACTCCATAATCTTGCCCCTTAATACATCGACCATTTGAGTTATTGGTAATTCAGTTGCATCAGAAGCCCAACTGTAGAACAATTCCCCAAAATTTGATGACATGTGATTATATCTAGCACCCTGGAAAAATGCATTTGCCCAGTTCTGTGGGTCACTTTGTATGATCCAATTGTAAGCCTCTAGTGAAATACTTTTGATGCTCTCAATAGACCTTTGGAAGCTTTCGGGCTTTGATGCATAAGCAGCAGCAAAAAAATCCTCAACCATAAGGTGTTTCACCTCATGAGAGAACTGTCCTTTCAAGTCTCTAAGAAGTTGCTCAGTCAAGTACCGTAGGCAATAACCATGGAAAGAACCCTTGAATATCTCCACAATTGATTCCTTTAAGCCCTTCTGTCTGTCTGCCACAAATGTCAGTGGACAAGACGTTGATAATGCTGACTTAAGTTGCACCAAAAACCAATGCCAGTTCTCCTCAGTTTCCGCATCAACCACAGCGAAAGCAACAGGGAAAACACCGTCATCCCCATCTGCAGCTGTAGCAGCTAATAAAGTGCCTTGGTATTTTGACTTCAAGGGTAAGGCATCGAGGAAAAGGAGAGGCCTGCAACCTTGCTGGAAACCATAAAGCGAGGCGTGGAATGAGACAAAGAGACGATGGAAACTACAGTCTTCCTTAGTGGTAAAATTGGCAAGACTGCCTGGGTTGGTCTCCATTATCCTCTCACAAAAGAATGGCAACTGACTATATGCCTCTTTGTACGATCCCTGAAGCTGCTCCTTTGCAATTTCCTTCCCGCGCCAGGCTTGAAAGTAATTTAACTGTATTCCATATTCTTGCTTGATGTCATTTACAATATCCTTGGGCTTATAATTCGGGAAAACTTTCAACTTTTCCTTAATAATGCTTGCCACCCAACTCCTCGTTGCCTGATGCCCGGTTGTTGCAACAGCCCCTTCACAAGTATGAACCGGATTCATCTTCTTAATGCAAATCAATTGAGTGGTTGACAACCGCGAGGCATGAATTCTCCAAGGACAGTCTTCTGCTTTGCACTTGACGGTCACACGATGACTATCGTTCTTCTTATACCTAAATGCAAACTGATGAGCAATGGCATATTTGCGCAACGTCTCACGAAATTCATGAACCCCACTGAATCTTTGACCAACACCAGTGATGGTATTCTGCCACTGCTGTGCACCTTTAGCATTCCTGTCATCATTTGCCGTAAGAAGAGGAAAAATGGGGGTAGCCGCAATAGGTATACCAATCGGAGCTTCAATTTGTTTTGCGTCATCCACACCATCAAGTGCCAAGTCACGTTGGGCATTATCACCCATAACATCGTTGACAACATCAAGGGCAGTAGCATCAACGGGAACCACAGTTTCCGACAAAGTCGTCCTGCTTGACCTACAAAACCCGGGAAACTCAAACAACAGAAACAAAACAAAAACCAGAACAACACCGAGAATTCACATATCAGAAACCAAGAAAACTACCTACTGGCGGGCATGTTCGAGACATCGGGCGCGACAACCTCTTCCATGATGACATAAACATCAGCCGTGGTAGAATCCCCATGGAACTTTATCATGCGGTTTAAATCCTTGTCGTTCGAAATCGTGATGAGGGTCTTCTTGTTGCCAGGAAGAAAGTACTTAATAGTCATCGAATTGACGCTACAATTGAACATCTCCGCGACTTCCGTCTTAAAATCATTGTACTTAATCTGATCATCAATATCCATGGCATGAGCATCACCTCCTTTATAACACAATGTACCATCTTTACCAGTCACAAATTCACCCCCAGATTGACAAATAACTATAATTTTCTCCCCCGCCATGACCTGCCTCAATTCAAACACAAATTCAAACAAAATTCTTGTAATATTCCATAAGAAATTGATCAAAGCAGTCAGATTTTATTCCCCTAATTTTTTTCTATTTTACCAAATCCTAATCAATCCCTCTAGCTAAACCACAGAAAAAATCCAATTATCCGAATTAAAAATTTTATATAACACTGTTCCGACGTAAAGAATGCCTAAAACGATGAATTAGGATGAGAAAACCCGAAAAAAACTAAAAACAAGAAGGAGATTCGTAAACCCTAAATTGATTAGAAGATTATAATTGGAGAAAAAGAAAGAAAAAAGGGAAAATTTTTACCTTTGAAGTGAATAAAAGGAACTGAATTCGAAGAAATAGTGGCCAGAATATCGTCAAAATCTGGATTTGGAGTTTGGGGGCTTTCGCTTCTCAATCTGAACCAGAATACCCAACTCCTTTTGGATATGCTTCCAAATAAGCTCTTCCGTACGGCGGGTACAGCGGAGGGAGAGAGAGAAGTTGGTAGTTTTTTTTTTTTTTTTTTTTTTTTTTTTTTTTTTTTTTTTAAGAACTGGGTTTTTTTTAATTTTTAATTTTAATTTTAATTATTATTTTTTTAAGGAAAGAATTGGGGTGCACAGAGTCTGTCATTGGAGATATATAGATACACATGTATTTATCTGCGTACATGTACACATTAACAGTCCAGTTAAAAAGCAGGACAACAGTTTGTTTCCCAAATCGTCCCGCACGAATAGGAGAAAAAAGTTCGCTGAAAGCGATGCGAAAAGACGGTTGAGATTTTTTTTTTTAAAGAATTTCAAGTAAGGTTTTCTTTGAGAAGATGGTGATAAAACTCATTTTATATGTTCTATCATTAAAATTTTTTTATATTTTATTTGATATAATTCAACCGTTGATATATAAAGTTTAAATATCTTATCCTTAAAATTTTAGGATTAAATTTAAGATATGTATATTTTTACTATTTTTTTAATTTTTGGAGAGATACTTTTAGTGATAAAAGTTAGATTTTAGATAAACTAAATTAATTTGATTAAAATTTAGGGGTTTGTAAATTTTTACCATTTTTAAATATTTTTATACTTATTTTTTATTTATTTTTTGTTCATGGTTTATCCCTCTTCATATGAACAAAAAGTCAAATGGCTAACTTTTTTATTATTATTTTTTATTTCAACGGGCACCTTTTGGCTTTTATTGCGTCCCAAAAGTGAGATGTTTTTTTTTTTTTTTAATCATTTTATTAAGTACCAAAAGTGAAATGTTAATAATTCCTTAATCAAAATATGTTCCTCTCTCTCGGAAAAAAAAAAGTATGTTCTACTCAATACTCAATGAGCAAAAAAAAAAAAAAAAAAAAAAAAAAAAATCATTATATATATTAAAAGAATACTCACTTTTACTGTTTTTTCTACAATAGCTTTTGTTTTTTTTTTTTTTCTAAAGTTTAATGGCTTTTTTTTTTAATCTTTTATCACTAATTATTTTTTTTTTCTTTGATATAGTATTATACCGGTTTTATCCTTTTTTTGGTCAATTGATAATTTTGTCCTTAAATTTTAGTTACTTTTACTGTTCGATACACTGTTGGGACAACTTTATCTTTCTAAAATTATTAATGGATGATTTTACCTTTCCTTTGTAGTTGGTTTTTTCTTTTATTATAGTGTTATTCTGGTTTTACCCTTTCTTTTTTTGGTCAATTGATAATTTTGCCCTTCGGCTTTAGTTACTTTTACAACTTGCTATAGTATTGGGACAAATTAATCCTTCTAAAATTAGTTATGAATGATTTTACCCTTCCTTTGTAATTGTTTTTTTTAATCGCTACAATAAATGAACATTGTTATCCTTTTAATGTGCACTTTTGATTTTGTCTATTGAAGATGTATTAAAGTGTAATGTTTATACCTATATAATCTAACTGAAATTTTTTATTTATTTATTTTTGATAAAAAGCAGTAAACAAAAAAATAATATAAGCGGTTTTCGATTTTGTTATTTTTCTTTAATCTTTTTTTTTCCCTTTTTAGTTTTTTTCCTGCTTTCTAAGGTTTAAATTTTAAAGTTTAGTTTTTTTATTAATCTTTTCTTTGTATCTCTGTTACTTTATAATTTTTTAATAATTTTTGTTTTCACATTTTTTATTTTCAAAATTTTTTTATTCTCTTTTTTCGATTTGTGCTTGGTTTTTTTAGTCTTTTCATTTGTTGGATTTTGTTTTTTTAGATGTTATAGTTAATTTTTGTGTTTTGCATATATATAATCTAACTGAAATTTATTTCTTTTCTTTTTTTTTTTTTGTAAAAAACAATAAATAAAAAAATAATAGAATCTATTTTTGATTTTATTGTTTTTCTCCAATCTTTTTTCCCCTAATGAGTTTTTTTTCTCCTTTTGTTTTTTTTTTCTAGTTTCATTTTTAATTATCGTGATCATTTTTATTTCTCTAACTTTATTTCTGTATCACCGGAGAAAAGTTTTTTTTATATTATTATTATTATTGTTATTATTATTAGTTTACATTTTTATGATTGAGAGAGATCCTTAAAAAAAATTAAAGACAAAAAAGATGGAGTAAAATAGAGGTATGATCTGCTTTCTTTTCTTTTGTTTTTGATTTTTATAAGTTATTTTTAGCTTTTTTTTCCCCCCTAGATTTATATATATATATATATATATATATTTTGCTTTTTGATTTGTGTTAATTTATTTTTTCAGCTTACAATGATGATATTTTGGAATGGGAATGCAAAGAGAACTATTGAAAACCTTTTTTTTTTGTTTATATTTTTTGAAACATATTGTAATTATATTATTTATCGTAACCAACTGTCATTATTTAATGTTATTTAATTTTCTTATTTATTTATTTATTTTCATTTTCTGTGTAATACACGGGTATTAAACTCGTATTCTACCAGAAGAGGGAAAAAAAGTTATAAGAGATGTTAGTTTTTTTAGTTTTTTAGTTTTTTATTTTTAAATTTAAATTAATGCATAAAACTAATGCTGATTCTCTTTTTACTGAATAAAAGTAATCCTGAATTTGATAAATTTTAAACGTTATTTTCTTTAGAAAAACAATTATATACACCTTCCTAATTTTTATAAGAACTAGTTACATAGCACGGATGAAGGAATAAATAATTAAACAAAAAAAAAGTCACGTGACAGATATTGAAGTCATCAATGTTGATACCACAACAATGACGAAAGTCAAAATTCAAGCAGGTTTCGTGCTTTAATATATACTAGTTATATTGCAAGAGCTTTATGATTGCGAAATAGATAAGCAAAGCAAGGCAAAGGCAAAAGAAAAAGGGTAAAAAAAAAGGTCAAGTGATGTTGACTAGACCATCATGTAAACAGCCACATAACACTAACGTATCTGTCACTTAACAATCATTGTAGTCAGGATAAAAATCACGTTCGTGCTTTTTTATATAGGTAATAGATAATATAGTTATTACATAAAATGATATATTTTGGAGTTGTGTCGTAATAATGAGAAGTTGGATCATAGTAAACCTTCTTTTTCATCAATATCATTTATTTTTTGATCCAATAATCTCAAAGTGGTGGCCGTTCTTATCTGAAAAAATTGGGGTGCTGGACAAAAGAGTTTACGTATATATTCGAGACACAATTAAATTATGGTGTAAATCATATGAGAAAAAACATGTACATCTATTATTAATAGTACAAGGTTTTTTTAGTTGTAAAACAAGTAATTGTCTACTTAACCACATAAGCCCTGGAAAATAACGTTGAACAAATAATTGATATCTAATCTGATTTAGATTATAAATGTGATTACAAGTATAATTAACGGTAATATTACATTTGACTTCATCAAAAATTGTAAGATTCGAATCCCCAAATTCAAGTTATAAAAAAAAAAAAGAGAGAAAAGTGGAATTTTGTTATATTTCCTTTTTTCGATAGCGAAGTATACAAGTATAATTAACAGCAATATTACATTTAACTTCACAAAAAAATGTAAGATTCGAATCCCCAAATTCAAGTTATAAAAAAAAAAAAAAAAAAAAAAAAAGAGAAAAGTGGAACTTTGTTATATTTGCTTTTTTGGATAGCGAAGTGTACTTACCTAAGCTAATATTGTCTAAAAGTAGCAAAAGTGACTGCAATAAATTAGAGGTAGAATCCCAACTCAAGT
Organism: Ficus hispida; assembly: GCA_025413025.1. Lineage (NCBI taxonomy): Eukaryota > Viridiplantae > Streptophyta > Magnoliopsida > Rosales > Moraceae > Ficus > Ficus hispida. The sequence continues at coordinate 13,046,331 of CM046363.1, forward strand.
CATGGATTCAGTTCAGAAGTATAACAAAGTTGAGTTAAAAATAAATTAAAAGAAAAGGATGGTTAAATTCATGAGCTGTTTATGCTACAGAAAGGAATTGTAGTCTTAATCTTTTCCAAGCAAGCAACAACCTTTTTCACACAAAGGAAAAAAATAGGCTGGAGATTCCTACCATTAGATGAGGCCATGGACAAGAGTACTGGCTTGATGATTTCTGATTTAATGTCATTATAATTTATATGTATAGAAATTTCTACCGTACAAAACTCTCTTTTTTCACCATTTATGGGAACTGTCGTTCTAACTGTTGTCTGATTCGTGAGTGGGAGCAATTTTGTATCATATGTTATAAATTTTTTAACATGAACACTGATAGATCAAACCGTTGAATATTATTCTAATTATTAGAATTGCAATTCTTCACGAAAATGAAAAACGACTGTTCCTATCGTACATACATTCTATAAACATATATATAAAGGAGTTCTTATGACCATAAGAGTCATGGAATATGAGACGAGACATAGCGAAAAAAACAATATGTTCAAACCTACAGATCCTATGAACCTTTCAAATGTGATTCCAAGTAAAAGTAGCAACTCAATGTTGTGAAACTGGAATCGCTTGTATAAGAACCTGCATAAAGGATGAATGCAGGGCAATGCCCTTTTTTCAGTCAGGGAGACAAGCACAAGTTAACCCGTCGGAAACAAGTTGGTTAACCGCGTCACGGTACTTGTGATAATCTCCAATCTTGTTGTAGACTTGATGGGAAATTCGAGCATACCCGGTTATGGATTCACCCTCACCCTCTCCATCTTTTGGATCCTTAAAGTACATCGGCACTTCAACGCCAAAGTTCTTCCTCAAGTGCGTCCTCAACTTCAAAGCGTCCTTCTCACTCGTGATCCCCAAACCAGCAGGCAAACCAACCATGATCATGCTAGCACACATATCCGGAGGGCACCCCAGATTTGTCCCCCATGCCTCGGCCAACATCTTTCCCATCTCCACGACGTTATCGTGGTTCCTTTTCTTGATTCCCTGGATGCCGCCTTCGAACCTCTTAATGAAATCCAAAGCGGAAGGAACCACAAGCAGAGGACTATAGTCCCTTGTCCCAACCCAGCCGCTTTCTATCGGTAACCCATTACCGTACTCATGGGACACAATAGGATGATGCAAATCCAAATGTTTTTTCCTACAGTGCAGAAATGCAACTGACGGAGGGCAAAAGAACCACTTATGCAGATTACTAGTGCAAAAATCGGCGCCAATTTCTTGCACGTCAACATCAACGCATCCAACACCGTGAGCAGCATCTACAAGGACTTGCTCAACACCCTCTTCCCTACAAATCTTAACCAAATCCTTAACCGGAATTACAACAGATGGCATCGACGTTACATGGTCTATCAGAGCCAACCTAACTCTTCTACCACTAGCTTTTCCTTTCCCCAAAGCCTTCCTAAATTCACTTACAATCTCATCATTTGAATTCACAGGGAAATTAAACTGCACTTCAATAACATGCCCTCCAGCACGCGAAACGTAGGCCTCGATTGACTTCTTGACGGCGCCATAAGCATAATGCAGCATGACAACCGCATCCCCTTTATCGTAAATCCCTTCAGAAAATGCCCACGCCGTGTGCTGCAAGACTATGGCAACGGCAGTGGTGGCATTATCCACGACCGTGATCTCATCAACATCTTCGGCGTTGATAAGGTGTTTGATAACGGTCCTTGATTCCAGTAACCCCTGCTGGAGCTCGTGGTAGTAGAAATGGTCCGGCTGGCGAAGAAATCTCAGCTGCCATCGTCGCGCAGCCCTTATAACAGAAGCTGGACAGCACCCAAAGCTGCCATTGTTGATCCGCGCAACACCCAGATCGTGGTGAGCGAACTCAGATTGAATCTCGGTGTCTGTGATGAAGCAAGAGAGGTTTGGCTTAGAGTAATCAACATGGTCTAGGCAGTGATCAACCCGACACGCCGCTGAAAATCTACGACAACACGCTTTAGGATCAAAACAAGAGTTAACTAAAGAATCACACATCAATAAAACACCAAAAAAAAAAAAAAAAAAACTACCTGGCAGACAGCATGTCCGAGACATTCAAAGCAACAATCTCTTCCGCGACGACATAAACATCAACCGTGTCCGAATCTCCACAGAATTTCACCATGCGTTTAAGATCCTTGTCATTGGAAATAGTGATAAGGGTCTTCTTATTACCAGGAAGTAAGTATTTTACAGACATGGAATTCATGTCACAACTGAACATTTCAGCAACTTCAACCTTAAAATCGTCGAACTTAACCCGATCATCAATGTCTAAAGCATGAGCCTGACCTCCTCTATAGGACAATGTACCATCTTTATTGGTTTCAAATTCACCCCCAGATTGACATACAGCTATGATTTTCTTATTCCCTACCGTTGCCATGGCCTGACTCAAGTCAAAAGAAATTTCATGAAATTCAACAAGAAATTCTTGTCACAATTCATTTCCCCTTTGAATGATGCCTAGAAATATGAACTAGAGCTAAAAACCAAAATCAATACAAAAATAAGAAAATATTAATAAACCATATAATATAATATATATAAATGTATATCATGATAATAACTACGAATTTGTTTATATGACTCGAGTTTCCGGACAAACCAATGTCAACAACGACGCAGACACTGAGAAAGGTTGAGTGAGACTAGCCTGCGACAAAGACTATTGTTATTTTGTTTTATCTTATTTTGAAGGATTTTTTTATTTTTCCTTTAAAAACATATTTTGTCCAAAAGAGATTGAAATTTTGGCTTTACGTTGGCCAAATATACCATACGATTATTCAGGAAGGTGAAACTAATTATATACATATACTAAAAGAGGGGTGTTTTACTGTTCTTTAAACAGTGTTGCACAGTAGCTTTTCTCCCCTCCCTTCTCATTTTCGCGTTACTACTACAGTAACGAACAGTGTTACACAGTGTATTTACTTTTTTGCCCTCCTCCCCTTGCCTGCCGGATGGGATTCCACAGTAAAAGGGCGATTTTGCCCACTTCATGGTGTGAAGATAGTTTTGCCCCTCACTCCTTACCTGCCGGTGACTGTTGGTATAGTGCATGGACGACTTTGCCCTCCAAATCCTAATTTCCCCTTTCTCCTTCCTGCTGCCGCCCATTGTCTCTTACCCTTTCTCTCTCTATTTTTTTTCATTGCTCATTCTCTGTCTGCCGTTCTCTCTCTCTCTTTCTCATGTTCTTGGAATTTTTGCTCTCCAAACCCTATTTCTCCCTTTCTCTTCTACCTTTCACCGCCGATTATGCTCTTTGATTTTGTGTTTGTGTATTTTATATTTTCCTTCTCTCTCTCTCTCTACTGCTCTGTTTCTCTTTGTCTTCTTCTTATTCTTTGCATTTTTTGCGTCCAAACCCTCGATTTTGGGGTTATTTTGCATTGATGGCCGATCATTTTGTGTTTGTTGGTTTCGGTTTATATTGTTCATGGTTTTTTTCTTTTGGTTGTGTTTGTTCTCTCAAGATTTGGAAGTTCGGTTTTTGTTCATTGTTCTTGGAATTTTTTTTTTTGGAAATTTCTTTTTGTTTCGAAAACTTTTGAGTGATTTTTTCTATTAGGTTTTGTTTATTTCATTTTTTTGTAATGCTCACTTTTGATTTTTGATTTTTTGTTCCCCTATCTCCGAACCCTAATTTTTGAATGCTGCATTATTTTTTTTTTTGCTCAGATGTTTTTTATGTTGAAAGTGTAGATACTCATCCTTATTGTGTTGTTTTATCATTCAATGTTGTTTTTGTTACGATTTTTTTTTTTGCCTCAGAATTTAGGGCTTGTGGTTTGGGAACCCTAATTTTTTATTGAGGGTTTTTCCCTTTTTTTTTTCCCTCTCGGTACAGTATTTGTGGTGGGAGTTTAAATTTTTTTTCGGATTATTAATTTTTCCCTCTCGAAACCCTTTTTTTTTTTGGGCCGTTTTCTTTCTTTTTTTTCCCCCTTTTTTGTGTTCGGTATATTTTTTGTGGAGCAAGTGTTGGTTTTGGTCTTGAGTATGTTGATTTTTGCATTCATTGTTGTTTTGCTTTGGTTTTTTTCGTTTTCTCAGTCTTGGCTTTCGATCTTTACTCTTGAAATGGTTCTTCTTTTTTTTTATTTTGAGTATTTTTTCATCTGTGTTTTTTCATTTTTTTCAAACAAAGGCAGACTGAGTAACTTAAATAAGAGATTGGGTATATTGAAGATTTTTTTTTTGGGTTTATTTTGGTATTGTTTCCGATTTTTTTGCGTTTGTTCATTTTTTTTAATTGGTTTCTGCAGATTGGCATAAAAATGGTGACGAAATAGACAAATGCAACTATGAAGAGGAACGTTGAAGATTTTTTCTCGCTTGATTTCTAAATCAGTAATTTTTTTTCCCTTTTTCTCCTCGGGTAATATGTTGTTGGTTTTTTTAGCGATTTTGATATAATTCATTTACCATGTGTGATGTTTTGTTATCATGTTTTTTTATTCTGTTTGAAGCATTTGGTCAAAAATTTACTAATTGTAGTATATGATCATTTAGTTTGATTCAAACCAGGTTTTAAATTTTTATACTCTTTAGTTACGTGGTTATGATTACATTTTTTGAAAGCTATCTTTAACATTTAATGCTTTTATATTATTTGTTTTATTTTTTTCCCTGTTGTAATTTTGTGATTTGTTAGATAGCTTTATGTTACTGTTCATCATTATTTTGACTGAGATATCTTCTTGGTTACACCTCTATCATTAATGCAACTTATTATGCAAAAATTTTTCCCTTATCTGTTATCTCCAAAAAATTCGTGCCTCTCTCTTCCACCGACTCTTCTCATTTACTTAACTCTCTTTTATAAACAGATTTTTTCATTTATTGTTTCACCCCTGTCCTGTACTATTAAAACTTCTGTAAAATCATCTTAACTGCTTTGATTTGAATCCTATTTGCCTCGTGTCTAAACCTGCTCTGTTATCCATATACTATGTTTATTTAAGACTTTTAATTAGTCTTCATTGCCGTTTTAATTTTTATGTTGTTAGTAGTTGGTTTCTCGGTTTTCCTGTTGATTTACATATTCTGTCAGTATGTTATTATTATGATGATATTGTAAAGGGATTGAATTTTTTTTTATTGTCTGTTTTTTTCACTCTGTTTTTTTGTTTTCCTCGCTGTTTTTTCCCCCTTTGCCATTTTATGTTCTCACAGTGTATACAGTTGTTTCTTTTTTATGTATAAATATTCTATAAATATTATTCAAACTGGTTATATGATTATGTTATATATGATAAGTTGATTGTTTTGTATTGTGTTTCTTCTTCTTCTTCTTCTTTTCCTTCCTTTCTCCTATTCTGATTTGCGTGTTCTGTTGGTCTAAATATTTTTACCAAAAAGTTTTGAATCATAGTTTTTATATGCTATGATGATCTCTATTTAACTATACAATAATGCATATACCAGATTCCTTCTTTAATTTGGTCTATGATGCTGAATACGACATTATTGATAGCATATGTTACATATACTGTTTGACCATCTTTTACTGTTGCCGTGGGTGTTTGGGATTTGTGTTAAATTTGATTTTGTTACTATATAATAGTATTCATTATATATTGCTGATTTCATACTATTGTAATATTTTAAAAGTTTTCTGCTTTTTTTTATCAATTGATACTACTTTTCCTATTTGCTCTCTCTCTGTTCTCTATTTCTAACCCCTGCCCCCCGGTTTTTTTGTTCTTTTTTTTTTGACACATTCCCAAACATCTTACTTGGTAGCTATTAAAGATGCTGCTGAATTGTATTATGGCTATCATTAATGGATGTTATTACTGAGATCTGAGTATAATATAAAATATTTTAAAAAAATTTTTATGTTAGTTTTTTGTAGTATATATGTTTATATAAATGTATGTATTTGGTTATATATTTAGATTACTTATATAATTAAGTATAATACACATTTAGTATTTTGTTTTTTCATTATCTTTTATTATTATTATTATTCCAAGTTAATTTGTTGTTTTATACTTGGATTTTTTCCTTGGCTTTTTTTTCCCTATTACCCGAGGAGATTTTTTTTTCAGTATATTGTTGTAATATTTAAATTTATTATAACAATTTTTGTATTTAGATAATTTTATGATTAGAAATTATTGTAATTTTAATTGTATGGTTTAAGTTTTTTTATTATGTAATTCCATAATTTTTATTTGTATCAGTAAATTTTTGTTTCATGTATAATAATTAATGGTTAATTAGCATAACTTAATTTATTCATGATTTGATTAGATTAATGCAAGTTTTTATTAAATACAATAAATTTGCCACAAAAAAATGGAGATCTCTGAGAAGAAAAAAACAACAAATAGATGTTGCGCTACTTAACAGTTTAGTGAATTAAGTTTTTGTAATAATGTGTGTTGAATTTTTTATTGAGTATAAATTTATATTTTGTTTAGGAACATAACTAAACATAAATTATACGCTTAATGTATATTATTTATTCTCATAATTTGTTTTTAAATTTTTTTTCTGCTACCGTGTAACGCACGGGCATTAGGCTCGTTTGTCTCTAAAAGAAAAAAAAAATTATGGATTGTTTGTTTTCTAGTTTTAACGCAATTTAAATCTTTTTTTTTTTTTTTAGTATTTTATCTTAGGATACAAAACCACATTTTCATAGTTCTCATATGAATACTGATATTTTGACAAATGATTTTACCCTCAAAATATGATATTTATTATTATTATTATTATTATTATTTTTGGGTACTAAACGGCATTTCATAGTTCCCATATCAATATATATTTTTTGAAGTAGGCCAAGCTTTTTTGTCCTTTTCTCTTTTGAGATTTTTTTTGGTCGATACTTTTGAGAGTAATATTCTGAAGCATAAATGAAAACACATACGTGGTGTTGTTGTTGTTATTATGATTGTAATAATAATAATTATTATTATATAGAATTGTGCTTCTATCCATTATGTCATGCATGACATCTCCATACTAGTAAATAAATAAAAATAAGCCATCACCTTTCAAGCAAAAAGATTAAAACGAAAAAACAAAAAGCATCGCTTTAAATTAATATAATCATGATCCTAAAAAACCAAAAAAATAAGAAAATAAGAAAAAACCGAAAACATAATCATGGAAATTGAAGTGAAGATTAACCGTTGGCCTTTTTCACCTGTGTTCTATGGTCCACCAACAATAGATTTTATCTGACATTGTTCTTAGTATTAATTGTGTGTTTTAACATCACTTGTATGAGATGGGTAAGTTTGTGTGTGTGTTTCATCTCACGAGAGATGAAGAAAATAATTAAGAAAAAGACATGGGAGGGGGATGCAATTCGACAAGGTTTAGTTAACAAAAAATTGGGGGTATTTAGCACTGTTACCTTCAAAATTTTAGTTTCTAATCCTTCGAATTTGGCACTGCAATATATAACATTTGAGTTTGAAAGATTCACTTAAAGTTCATATCAGATTTATAAGTTTTAAGTAGGAAATGGGGTATTATGTTTTCACTACATGGGCTTTTTATCACCAATTTTACGGGAAGTAAAGCTAAATGGAACGAATAGCAACAATTAGAACAATGGACTAGCAAATTGTCAAAATAAAACTATTGGTGAAGTTGTCAAATAATAACATATTTGGAGGACAGCAGTGTTAAATATCAAAAATATAGTTAGCATTCAATTCCTACTTCTTCCCAATGTCAAAATATACAAGAATCTCAATTTTTTTTTTTTAATGAACCATGACAGACAGTATAACAATGAGATGTTATTATCATGAAAGATTCTTATTCCTTGAATGAATAAATGTCCGGGACAACAACCTATAAATGGTCAAAAAAAAAAAAAAAAAAAAAAAAGAAGATGATGCACATACCATAAGACTAGCGGATAAGGATGGTCGTGAATCTGCAACAGCCAGAGCAGAACATCCTTTGCTTACAGAGACCTGAGAAAATAAACATCAAGTTGCATTCTTTGCGAATTATTATCTGCCAAAGGCACAGATCAAAAACAATCAGCTATCTTTCACATGAGTATAACAAAAAACTAGGAATTGGAGCCGATCTAAGCGAGACGTCTTGCTTGCGAAATGCTTGAAATTCTTTTCTGTGATCTCAAAGACTAGATTCTAAGACGAGTGATTGGGGAACTTTAAACGAGTGGTCGGGAAAGATGTTTCATGTTTGTTCTAAGATTGTTGAACCATGGGATTAACCTTTTTCGAGTAACTGGATCAATAAGGAAGCATCCCTCCAAATAAGGCTAGGTCAGTGCCGCCAAAAACTGTTTCACCTCCCACATTTGCTTCCGGACCACGTTTATGCCAGAATGAGAAGACCTTCGTGGTGTACCTGTACTTAAAATTCGATTATCCTTAACGTTGTATCATAATTTCTGCTTGAAAAAGGAGATAATGGTTTCTGGGTTTAGGAAGAAGAGGCAGAGGGGAAGAAGATGATAATTTTGGGAATGAGAATTTGATTCTAATTTTCCATATATATATATATTTTTTATGTACATAGTAGTCTATATACAAAATATTAGTTTCTAAATGACAAACTTTACACATGACAAACTCTAAGAGAACCACCAATAAATATATTTTGGCTAAAACTAAATTAGCAGGCAATATCCTTGCGGTAAGATGAATCCATTGGGCTCATTCTATCAGGCTCGCTTATGGGCTGGACTGTAGTCATTCTAACACTGCTGAACTTGCCAGCCACAAAATTGTTTTCTTTCTTAAAAAAAAAAAAAAAAACATTGCATACGGAGATATTAAGATCGACAGGATGACCACCACCACTATACGTTCAATCATGCACATCCCTGTTAAAAGAGAGCAAAAAGTTCATTCACTTTCATACACAGAAAAATAATAATACTCATAAAATAGTTATGTAAAAATTTTATTTCTGATATCAGATATCATCCGATATTTATAATTTTTTATTTAAAATTTTATAATAATTAATTAATTCAAATATAATTTTTTATTTAAAATATTGTAATATGATAATTACTTCTTATTTATAATCTTGTAATACAGTAATAGTTAAAAAATATTATATTAAAATTATTTGATTGGTACAATATATTACAGAAAAAATTACAAGTGTCATGTCATGCAACCCCTTCGTATATATAAGACCTATCCCAAGCAAGTGTTTGGTGCGCCAGTTGCATTCAAATATAATTGATTTTTTTTTTTTTTCAGTTTTACAACTTCATAACTCAAATTTAAAAATCTATAACTTTGTATATACAAGTCTAAATGAGATGATTTTTTTTTAAATTACATACAATTTCGAGATGAATAAAATAAATTTCATATTGATATATATACACATATGTATGTTTTTTTCCAAACTCATTTCAAATTTTTACGTTTTTTAGCTCCAATTCTTTAAATCTGTACACCAAACACATTACAATTCAACTCAAATCCAATTAAAAAAAACTCAATTCAAACATGTGCACGGAAAGCATGCTAAATATGTAGATATAAAATTACAAAAAAAAAAAAAAATAAAAAAAACTCACCTATCATCAATAGGAGCAGAAACTGCAATCCCGTGGTTGATGTCAATGGGATAAAATGTCAGCGGTGAATAAGAGAGGGTTTTTCTTCTTCAAAGGAGAAAGATGGAACTTGATCATTCTCTTGAGATCATAGTCAGAGGAAATCTTGACGAGCGTCTTGTGGTTGCCGGGAAGGAGTTACGTGAAAGATAAGGAGCGAATGCTGCCACCGAACAACTTGGCAACCTCATTCCTGAATTCCCTAAAGCTCATGCTGTTGTCGATGTGGAGAACATGAGCATTATCACCTCCCTTGTACGAAAAGCAACCGTCGTTTTTCGTCACGACCGCTCTAATACTATATTAGTTTATCAATTCTCCCAAAAATTTAAGCTGTTATATATAAAAGGTAAACCAACAAGAGTTTTATATTTCAACGTCTTCTTCTGCTCCATCACCATGACCATGCAGCGTTTTTGGTTAATTGAACAATAATATTTCTCTATTTCAACAAAACTTATTTTCTTTTCAGAGTTACATCAAATAAATAGATAAATAAAGATCGCTATAAAATTACCAACAAAAAAAATTATTTTCACAAATAATCCCTGAATTATGCTATTAGTTTCAAGTTGGTCCATGACTTTAAATTTTGCACGTCACCTTATCTCAAACTTTCGTACTGCGATATTGGTATTCCGTTGAAAACTGAACCAAAATTAAACATGTTCACATCGCATGAGCTTTAATTCAGACTAAATTATAATTAAATATTTTTTGAAGCGAAACTATTCCTCTAAAATAATCTTGTGATACTATATATATTTTTTTATTAAAATATAGTTTGTTCCAAAATTCTTTTCTTTTCCAAAAGGTACAAAAAAAAAAACTAAAAATAAATTAAAAAAAAACACAAAAATATGAAATCACCAACAAAAAAAAAAAGAAGTTATTTTCACAAATGACCTTTGAATTATGCTCTTATTTTCAAGTTAGTCCATAACTTTTAATTTCATATGTCACACTATCTCAAATTTGTACATTGCTATATTGGTGTTCCGAAAAAAAAAAAAAAGAGCAGAAATTGAACATGTTCACATCACGCAAACTTTAATTAAGGCTAAATCATAATTAAATATTTTTGAGAGAGAAATTGTTCATCCAAAATAGTTTTGTGATACCATATTTCTTTGATTAAAGTATAATTTATTTTTAAAATATCTATGATTGAGGTACAATTTACTTTCAAAAATATTTAATTACGATTGTATCTATAAATAAAGCTCATGTGATCAGAACATATTGAATTTCTCTTTAATTTCTTTTTACAGAATATTGACAGATGAACTATTAACATAAAATTCAAGGAGTACGATTTGTAAAATCAAAATTCAGGTGCCAATATGGGGACTATTTATAAAATTAACCTAAAAAATTGAAAAAAAATATATATATATACAAATTATGTAAATAAATAGGTTTTAAATAAATATTTATATAAGTGATTAAAATTTTTTTTATTTAGAAAAATAACCGTTAAGTAATAACCATTATCAATAAGTGAAAAATATAAATTCGGCCATGTTGACAAATTCCCCTACTTTAAGAGAAAGCTAGAACAAGTAATAGAGAATCGCAAAGATTTACAAGTACCCAGTTTTCTGCTGTACTTTGAAAACTCACAAACTAGTTGGTTGAACTTGATGGCAAATCTGAGCATATCCGGCTATAGACTCAACCTCCCCATCTGCTGGTATATGCACTTCAAGGCCAAGCTTCTTCCTCAGGTGTGTCCTCAAAATCATTAATTGTTCTTTTGCTTGGTTCCTTGAATACCGCTTTCAAACCTATTAACCAATTCTAGAGCAGATAGAACCACCAATAGAAAAGTGTTGCAAAAAAATCCATAACATGCCATCACATAAGAACGAAGAAAATGACATGGGATGGGGTGGTCTGAAAAAGCTCCAAAAGGGTTCCTTAAAATGAATAAATAAAATCCGAAAAAGCCAGATGACCTAAAAAGTAGTGTTGTCAATATAGTTCAATAAATAATTACACTGACTCAAAGATAATACGAATTGGCAAGCTGTTTTTTAGAAAAAGGGATATGTTTCAGTATTCTCAAGGATGAAAATATCTTATCAGTAATAGATTGTATTCTAAGCCCTCAGAAACTAATTAAATTTTATCAAAATGCATATATTTTCAATTTGGAAAACATCATAATGTTATTCATTAATCTAGCTTTTATCAAGTTGGTAGCCCCGGAATTTGAGAAAACACATTCAGGTGCCATGTTGTTCAGAGTTCGGGAGGCTAAAGCGAGATCTTTTAGAATTCGAGGGATAAAATGGGAATGACATGATAATTCAAGATACAAGTAAGATTGATCTAAAGTTATCAAAAGATGAGATTTTTTTTTTTTTTTTTTAGCACACTTCTGCTGTCTGTCTCTGTTCTAATGCTTTCGGCCTTAGTGGTCTAGGCAACTAAGCAAGAATGCAACAAATGCAGAGAAGAGTAGGTAGTTAATTATAAGAAATACTTCTTGCAGGGAATGCAGAGAAGAGTAGTTGTTAATTATCAGAAATACTTCTCAGAACCTAATGTGTGACATTCCAAGAGGAGCACACTAGACTAGTAATGTGTGACGATTCTCCTCCTTCAAGCCCTTGATGATTCGGGCAACACCGGGATCATGGTGCGCAACCTCGGATTGGATTTTGGTGTCTGTGATTAGGAAAGAGGGTTTTGGCTTGATGGGTTGTGGGCTGTGGAGTCAGCTTTATGGTTGTGGAAGTGATTAAAGTGAGAGAAAACTGAAAATCTACAAGGCTTGAGCATTTGGAATGTCAACCATGGAAGATGAAAAAGCGGGTCAAGACAACGGTAAAATGGAATTCTTTGACCAGCCATTAGCTGCCATAAGCCAGAGTAAGATACTGATGATTGTTCCATATCATTCCCAAAGAAAATTTCAGGGCATACTGATAAGATTTTGATTTATAACTTCACAGAAACAAAAACCTCCATTTCGAATTTGGTTCGATTAGGGATTCACAGTCAACCCAAGAAATATCTGTATTCGTTTAAATATGAGAAAGAAGTATAACTCTGCAACAGGATACAACACATTTTTCATATGACGCCTTCAAAAATCAATCTAAAATACACGGTCAGGCTTTATTGTATAGAGTGAAGCCGAAGAAGTCTTGTTTCAATCAACGACTTAAAAGTGTGCAATAACTTTACAACAAAACTGCAGGTTAACAGATGAGTTATCATCTCTCGAAACCAAAAGTCAGAAAAACTTAACATGAAAAATTCTTTCAGCTCGTATACATGCACTTCTGCAGTTCATCTCTCTGCTCAGCGCTAATGGTACCGAAACCATTGCAACTAGTTAAGCATGAAAGGGATGCCGAAAAGTGTAGCAGTTATTCATCACAAAGACTTCTTCGGTTCCTCGTTACGCTATACATGAACACAAAATCACATGTCAAAGACAACTTAATATCAGAAACTTCCTTTTCTATTTTCCTATCTGCCGTCTTTTTTTTTTAATTTAAATTATATACAAGTAGCAATCGAGTTTATAAATAATACACGAGTTTAACATGTTTTAATCTGTCAAGTCCACCAATCTACACATGGTCAACTTTCTTTCCGATGTGGAAATTACAGGCATGCATGGTTCACTAGAGTATTTATTGACTAGAAAAACTAAAATATACTAAGAGGAGTCTCCTACTAGTCATGAACCACAGGGAAACGTCCGACGCAACTACATAAAGAAACGTGTAAGCCATCATTCCGCATATATGATGAGTCATGATCAACAAGTGCTATATAGTAAGAGATTTCAGTACAATAGTCAAATGAATGAGATAAATGAAATGCATAATAAGAATAAATTTTCTTTGTCCATTTTTGTTTCCACTAGTCATTTCTTGGAGAATACTTTTGCTAAATAGAGATACCATATGGATAAGTCAAGTGTCTTGGAAGCAGTTATCTGAATACGATTCCAACTTCCAACTTGAGAATGTAACTAGCACCTCTGATATTGACTCTCGATAACCTAAGAATTTTCCTGGTAATCCATTTCTTTCACTTATAGTAGAATTCTAATGGGAAAAACCAAAGAACGAGATTTAAATTTCATAAACGAGTGAACGAGACAAATTCTATGTAACTATATCACAGTTCTTCAGCAAATAACTACGAATCATGTGCATTAAAATCCATCTAAATTGAAATCAACGCAATAATTCAGTTCATTGTACCTTCACAAGAGTGGATGAAAGCAGGGCATACCTCATCACTGAGAAAGAAGTGTGCAAGTGAAACCATCGGATACGAGTTGCTTAACTGCATTCCGAAATTTGATATAGTCTTCCTCTTTGTTGTACACTTGGTGCGAAATGCGAGCATACCCAGTAATCGAACCGGTCTCTCCATTCTTAGGAGGCCGGAAATAAATTGGAACTTCAACACCAAACTTCTCTCTCAAATGTGTTCTCAAGTTCATAGTGTCCTTGTCACATGAAATCCCTAAACAAGTAGGCAATCCAATCATGATCATACTCGCACACATTTCAGGAGGGCAGCCAAGCTTGGTCCCCCACGCATTCGCCAACATCTCGCCCATCTTAACGACTTGCTCATGATTTCTCTCCTTAATCCCCTCGATACCGCCTTCGAAACGATTGACGAATTCCACAACGGATGGAACCACTAATTGAGGACTATAATCCCTAGTTCCAATCCAAGCACTCTCTATCGCCAATCCATTACCATACTCATGGGACACCACCGGGTGGTGCAAGTCCAAGATCTCGGGCGATTTCCGACAGTACAACAACGCGATAGACGGCGGACAAAAGAACCACTTATGCAAATTACTAGCGTAATAATCAGCCCCAATCTCTTTCATATCAACCTTAGTACACCCAATTCCATGAGCGGCGTCGATAAACACCTGCTCAACGCCTTCTTCCCTACAAATCTTGACCAATTCCTTAACGGGAATAACCACACAAGGCATTGAAGTAACGTGATCAATTACAGCAAGCCTAATTTTCCTTCCATTAGCTTTTCCTCTCTCTAAAGCCTTCCTAAACTCGGAGATAATCTCTTCGTCGGAGTTAACAGGGAATGGCAAAGGTACCTCGATGACGTGACCGCCGGCGCGGGTGACGTAGGCCTCGATGGATTTCTTGACGGAGCCGTAGGCGTAATGGAGCATCAAAACGGCGTCACCGGGCCGGAACTTGCCGCCGACGAAGCCCCAGGCGATCTGCTGGAGAACGATGGCGGCGGCGGTTGTGGCGTTGTCGACGATGGAGACCTCGTCGACGTGGTCGGCGTTAATCAGGTCCTTGATGATCGTTCTCGAATGGAGAATCCCCTTCTTCAGCTCGTTGAAGTAGAAGGCGTCGGGCTGGGCGAGGAACCTCGTCTGCCACTCCCCCTGCGCCGCCGTGACGGAGCGAGGGCAGCAGCCGAAGCTGCCGTTGTTTATCCGAGCGATGCTCGGGTCGTGGTGAGAGAATTCGGATCGGATTTCGGATTCGGTGATGGAGGAGGAGGAGAGAGAAAGCCTCGGCTTCTTCGGCGCATGGGGTTTGGTGGAGTCGCCGTTGAGCTCGTGACGGTGGTGGTGATGGTGGTCGTTTTCCATGTCGAGGCTGTGGCCGTTCTGGGGGAGAATTATATATATATATATTTATTATTTATTATTTATATATATATTATTTTGTAAGGATTCTAGGGTTTCAGATGGATGGAGACGATGAGGAAGAGGAAGTAAGAGAGAGAAAGCGAGGAGAGAGAGAGAGACACACACAGAGAGTGTGTGCGTGCCTTATCTGTGTTTGTGCCTGAAGAATTAAAAAATAATTATATTTAATAATAAAAAAAGGGGGGAAACGAAGGGTAAAGAATGGCAGGTTAAATTTATCAAAAAAAAAAAAAAAAAAAAAAAGAATGGCAGGTTAATACGAATGGAGAGGAGAGAGAGAAGGTGACAAGTGGCACATGCAGTAACGGCATTAAACTGTAATATAAGAAATACACTACTCAGGTTTCGCCAAAAAATGCTGTCTCTCTCTCTCTTTCTCTTATGTGTCACGTGTGTCTGTCTCTGACTCAGACTTGCACACCTATTTTAAGGATGTTTCTTTAATGCACGTGATTTCCCACCTTCGTTCACGTGACTTACTTACCCCCATTCATTTATTTAAATATTAAAAAAAATAAAAGATTAAAAAAAAAAAAAAAAAGTAAAGAGAGGAAGGGGAAAAAGGACTACTACTCCAATCAAATTTGGGAAATTTTGGCGTGTATTGGAAGGAAAAAAGAAGGATATCTTATTTTTTATTGGGATGTAAATGCACATTGTTTGATGTTTATTTGTTGATGAAGAATAATATGTGATGAAGACTTTGAATCAGAATATTTGAATTTAAATTTGTATGATTGGTTATTAGAATATCTTTCATCTTTTGGTATTTAGTTTAAATTTATTTTTAAATTTCTATGAATAGGTGAGTGTATGTTCTTTTTCTCTCCTTTATTCTGTATTTCCGGTTTAGTCTGAGAAATATGTGTATTGGAGAAAAAAGAAAAAAAAAAAAAAAGATATCTTATTTGTAACAACTGTTTATGAATCGTCAAATTGTTATGTAGATTTTTAGTGGGATGTAAATGCACAGTTGTTTGATGTATATTTACTGATAAAGAATTTATGCGATGAAGATTTCAAATTAGAATATTTGAATTGAAAGTTGTATGGTTAGTTATTAGAATATCTTTAATTTTTGGTATTTAATTTAAATTTATATTTACGTTTTTGTCTTAGGATTATTTAGAATGCTTAAATTAAGTTATGTTCAGATTTGTATAAATATAATTGAACGGTTTTTAGAAAAAAAAAAAAAAAAAAAAAGAGAGTTGATAGATAAATAAATATTTAATTTTTTGTTTCCTACCTTTGGTGGTTTTATTCTCTCCTTAATTGTGTATCTCCTAGATTCTATTTCTTCTACTACTCCAATCAAATTTGTGAAATTTTGATGTGTACGTTTGAAAATTAAAGAGGATATCTTTTACTTGTAACAACTGGTTATAAATCGTCAAATTTTGTATAGATTTAGTGGGATGCAAATGCACATAATTTGATATATTTCTTAATATCATAAGAATATATGTGATGTAGAATTCAAATTAGAATATTTGAATTTAAAGTTGTATGGTTAGTTGTTAGAATATCTATATCTTTGGCATTTAATTCAATTTAAAATTTTTGTTTATATCTTAGGATTATTAAAACCATTTTAAAACCATATTATATTTATCTTTTTATTAGTTTAGATCTCTATAAATATGTGAACAAAGAATAGTTGATTTACAAATGAACATGTTGATTTCTCAAAATCATAATAGTCCAAAAGAATAGTTGATTATTTGAGTAATTTTCTGAATAAATATGTGCACATAACAATACGATAGGTAGAACATTTAAAAAAAAAAAAAAAAAAAGGAACTTAACATTAGAAAAAATTTAAGATGGGTGAAGAAAGGAACAATGGGGTCAATTTAAGGAGAAAATGACTTAGAATAATTTTGAGAAAATTACTCTCAAGTAATCACCTTTTTTCATCTATTAGTCAACATGATATAAAATCTCCACTCTTGATCAACATGACACAAATTTGAGCTAATTTTAGTTTATTTTTATGTTATATTAATCTAGTTTAAATTTTTACATAATATTGATGAAATGATATTTAAATTTATGTCATTTAGGTCATTTCTCCAAGTTTATACGAATAAATTGAATATAAGAAGAATGCAAGTAAAAGATATTAAAGAAAATAATATTTTAATGACAAACATAATAAATATGTTTTTCTAATTAATAGTTAGATATATAAAAATATATAACTAAGCCAAAATGTGTCTCGATCGTACAGCATAGTTGAGATAATTAATTGAATGCCACAATTAAGAAAAAACCTTTATCATGGCCAGGTACATAACTTAACATTTAACAAGAAAATTATTTTAAAAAAAACACACACACACACACACACTATAATAAGTAATTTTTTTGAGAAAAAATTAATAAATGGTAAATAGAGTAACTGTTGATTAGAACAAAACATACTTAAAAAATCCACATATAAATAATATTGTAGAGAAATATAAAAAGAAATATGTAAGTAAAGACATATTAGAGAAAAATTAATATGTGCGGATTTAATTTTTTTAATTTTTTAAAACGTAACAAAAATAAAATGTTTAGTTGAGCATGTATCTGGGAGGAGAAAAAAACATTTTCACATGTCGGAAATTTAAATATTTAATTTTTTTTAAGATGGACACCAAATTATATGTTTTAATCAAAATATGTATTTTGGTTGGAAATAAAAACGTGCGTTACTTTTAAGTAAAAAATTATGAATGAGCCAAAGCAGATAGAAACCAAATTAGAGATTTGTGAAAAGGAAAATAAAAAAAAATTTTTGAACTAAAAGAAAAATAGATGGACGAAAGTTTGAACAGTGCACACGTGAGAGAAGCTACAGTAAAACAACTCCCCTTTCTATATATGTAATAGATAACAAATTATATAACATTTACTTCCAAAATAAAAAAAAAATATTATCTATACATGCAATTACACGGTACAAATGTTGGCGCCGACAGAAAGGCCGTCAAGCGTCGACAGCCAAACACAACCCTTGCGCTTTTTTTTTTTTTTTTTTTTTTTTTTTTTTTTTTGAGATTTTAGTGCGAAATCCTATGTGGGAATTACGTAAGCTTGACCACCCGTAACAAAATTTTTGATTAAAATTGAAATGGCAAAAGCAAAACATCAGTTGTCTCATGTATTATTATGTTGAGGGGTCCACATGAAACAAGTGGGACAAAGGCACAAAGCAATTGGCTTAGAATTATTTGGTGAGGGAACTTTTTAGGCCCCAAGTTCCTTTCTAGACGTCTGTGTCTGCACTGTACACTTGCAACTCCAATGGCCCTGAATATGATGCCTGTCAAAGCTTATTTGCTATAGTTACTAGTGCTAAAGCATCCATCATCATTCATTTTTATTGTTTGGTAATTCAGACGTGCGTATCATATTCGTATTCGGATTGAGTTTAAAATAAAATATAATTTTAATGTTGAAATTGATTGATTTTTTAAAAATAAATTATAATTTTTATTGACTTTTTTTCAAGAAGAGACGAAAAAACCAACGGTTAAATATAATTGAATTCAAATGAATTTAAACACAATAGGCTAAAGAGTATGGGTTAGAATTGAGTTTTTTGTGTTAGAGTTATTTGACTCTTCAAAATTACTTAAAATTTTTATTAACTTTTTAAGGAAATAAAAAATAAAAATAAATAAAAATGAGTTTGAAAATTTTGATTCTAACCATTATTCAAAACAAAACCTTCGAGTATTTTAATTATTTAGGTTGGAATTAATTTGAATCAAACTTCTTTTTTTAAAAAATTTAGATTGAAAAATCTGAATTTTTTTACTAGAGCGAAAGGGTTCAAGTGGCCAAATTGAGAGGGGAAAGGGCATATCCTAGATTGGGAGCCGGATTCTTCAATCCTAAAACTGTCCAAATTTTTTTATTCCAATCTCGGGTTTGGATTGCATGCCTGATTCATATATAATTGCATGATTCGGACCTATGAACCAAGCACGAACTTAGCCTACGTAAGGCTAAGTTCTAGCTTAGTGATGATTCAAACTTTTGCTTGGTTAAATTGAAATTTTTGAATTTTTATTTACTGCAGAAGGGGTTTATTACGGGAAAGAATAAAGAATCCCATGATTATGGGAATGAGATTTGCTACTGATTTGATTGTATATATGCCAATTATCTTGATACAATTATCTTGATTTATTGTAATTGATTGTATATATATAGTTTCCTAGAATAGGCTAGCTGATGTTCTTTATATATGTGTGCTTTCTCATTTGTATTCAACAATTAGTTCAATATACACAAAAAGGTTCCAATATTCAGTTTCCTTTTCATGGTATCAGAGCGCCGAACCTGGTGACTCTTGAACTCTTCAAACGCTTCCGCAACCTAATCTTTTGTTACAACTGCTATGATGACAGACAAAGGCAACAACGAAACAAGACCAGCACCATCTAAGGCTACTGTAGATGCCTCAGATGCTTTCTCTCTACACCACTCGGACCACCCGGGCATGATTCTCATCTCCAAAGTGCTTGAAGGGGACAACTACAGCACGTGGAGTCGGGCTATGAAAATTAGTCTGAGTGCTAAGAATAAGATTGGATTTGTCACAGGTTCAATCAAGCCACCATCTTCAACAGATAATGCTTTCTCCTCCTGGCAACGATGCAACAACATGGTGATCTCTTGGTTGTTGAATTCCATCCACCCGGACATAGCGAGCAGCGTGATTTATGCCGAAACTGCAGCGGAAATCTGGGCGGATCTACAAGAGCGTTTCTCGCAAGGAAACGATTCAAGAATTTTTCAAATTAAACGAGACATCGTGGAACATCGGCAAGGACAGCAATCAATTTCGGTTTACTACACAAAACTTAAAGCTTTTTGGGATGAACTTTCGTCCTATCATGAGCCCTTATGCTGCTCGTGTGGTGGATTGGAACAACTCAAGAAAAGGGATGAGAAAGAGAGAGTTATGCAATTTCTCATGGGATTGAATGACAGTTATGCCGCTGTTCGCTCTCAAATCTTATTGATGCAGCCTCTACCAGATACACGTCGAGTTTATTCTCTTGTTCTTCAACAAGAAAAGCAAGTTGAAGTCTCTCTCAATCGTGGAAACATAAATCACCATGCCATGCTTGCAGATCAAAACAACAAGAAGACTCAAGCAAATCAAGTTGAAAAGCAAAAGGCGCCACTACACTGTTCCTATTGTGATCGTGATCATCATAGCATTGAGAAGTGCTACTACCTACATGGCTTTCCAGTAGGTCATAAACTTCATGGCAAGAACGTGAAGCCTCCTAATCAGCGCCAAACTAGTGCTAACAATGTGAAGATGGAACCAAACAAGCCAATGGAGACAGGAGGAAAATCGCTTCCAACAAATGACGGACCGAGGCTCACAACTGACGAATACAACCAATTGATGGCAATTATTCGGAAAAACAATGATGGTAACATTCAGCATTTTGCGAATACCACAGGTATTATCACACCATCATCTCAAATTTCCCCGGTTGCATCACATTCGAATTTTTGTTGGATTATTGATAGCGGAGCCACGGATCATGTGACCTCCTCATTTGAATTGTTGAATTCAAAAGGATTGCCAAGCACAACAACCATCAGTTTGCCAAATGGTGGTCAGACATATATTGAGTCAATTGGTTCATTACATATTACACCTCAAATTAAACTCGATGAAGTCCTCAAAGTTCCACAATTTCGAGTTAATTTATTATCAGTTAGTAAATTAACACGAGCGTTAAATTGCACAATAACCTTCTTTTCCGATTTTTGTGTTGTGCAGGACGCTGCTACGAGGAAGATGATTGGCCAGGGCAAGCAACATGATGGCCTCTACTACCTAACACAAGACCAAAATCCAGCCTTTGCCAACATCATCCGCAAACATTCCAACCTCTGGCACCAACGTCTTGGGCATCCATCATCCGGTCCTCTCCAAGTTCTTACTAAAGTCAATCCTGCAATTTATTTTGATTCTAAGCATGTTTGTGAAATTTGTCATCTTGCCAAACAAACACGTTTACCTTTTCCATCTAGTTTCATTTCTTCTCAATCACCTTTTGAATTGATACATTGTGATATTTGGGGACCACATCGAATAAAATCTCATTCTGGGGCTCATTATTTCTTGACAATTGTTGATGATTATACTCGATATACTTGGGTGCATCTCATGAGTTTTAAGTCTGAAACACAGGGAATATTACGGTCTTTTATTTCTTGGGTGGAAACACAATTTAATTATAGAATTAAAACACTTCGAACCGACAATGGTACTGAGATTTTTTCTATGAAAGATCACTTAGATGCCAAAGGAATAAATTATCACACCTCATGTACTTCTACTCCACAGCAAAATGGAGTAGTTGAGAGAAAACATCGGCATCTTTTAAATTTTGGGAGGGCTCTTCGTTTTCAAGCAAACCTGCCATTAAAATTTTGGGGAGAGAGTGTTCAAACAGCTTGCTATTTAATAAATCGTTTACCCACACCTCTTCTTTCTCATAGATCCCCATATCAAATACTTCACAACAAACCACCCATATACAACCATCTTCGAACTTTTGGATGTCTTTGCTATGTCACTAATCTTCAACCCACACATAAATTTGATCAAAGAGCCCGTCGTTGCATATTTGTCGGTTATCCTTTTGGTAAAAAGGGTTATCGAGTTTATGATTTAGAAACAAACAAATTTTTTTTCTTCTCGAGATGTTGTTTTCCATGAGCATATTTTTCCCTTTCATGCCAATCCACAAGAAGTACAAAATGATGAGGTTGTACTTCCCCTGCCTCACATCTCTGAAGAACCAATCATCCTAGAGACTACCACCCCACAAGCCGATGCCCGTCCTTTATCCCCACTAGTACCTAATCTTGATACTCCCATACTGCCATCAACCCCTGCTGCTCGTCGATCTGATCGTATCAAACAACCAAGTGTCAAGCTCCGAAATTATCACCTCTACCACACTGCCATGGTTGATCCTAGCCAATCATCTTCCCCGTCAGGCACGCGTCATCCCTTATCCCGGTATGTTTCTTATGCACAACTTTCACCAAAATATCGGAATTTTGCTTGTGCTATTACTACGCTTGTGGAACCTGTGACTTATGAACAGGCAGTGTTAGATAAAAAATGGCAGGAAGCTATGGATGCAGAATTAACAGCTCTTGAACAAAACAATACTTGGACACTAATGCCGCTTCCTTCTGGTCATCGTCCAATTGGCTGTAAATGGGTGTACAAGATTAAGCATAACTCGGATGGCACAGTTGAACGGTACAAAGCCCGATTGGTGGCGAAAGGCTTCACTCAACGAGAAGGGATTGACTATAAGGAAACATTTGCACCTGTGGCTAAGTTAACCACAGTTCGTTGTTTACTTGCTGTGGCTGCTGTTCGTAATTGGTCACTTCACCAAATGGATGTTCAGAATGCTTTCCTACATGGTGATTTACTTGAAGAGGTCTATATGCAGCTACCTCCTGGTTTTCATCGGCAGGGGGAGACACTTATGGTATGCCGACTCAACAAGTCACTATATGGACTCAAACAAGCCTCTCGGAGCTGGTTTCATAAATTTTCTGAAAGTATTCAGCAAGATGGTTTTCATCAATCGAGGGCCGACTATTCGCTTTTCACGAAAACCTCTGGTAATTCTTTCACAGCCGTGCTCATCTATGTAGACGACATGATTATAACAAACAATGATGACAATGCAATTGCTGCTCTTAAAAGATTTCTCCACACCAAATTCCGCATCAAGGACCTCGGCCAATTACGATATTTCCTTGGTGTTGAAGTTGCTCGATCTATTGATGGTATTTCGATATCCCAATGAAAGTACACTCTTGACATCCTAGATGAAGCAGGTTTGCTTGGGGCCAAACCATTGTCTACACCCATGGAAGAGAATGTCAAACTCTTGCCCACAGAAGGAGAACTGTTAAAAACTCCATCCACTTATAGAAGGTTAGTTGGACGGCTCATTTATCTCACCATTACAAGGCCAGAGATAAGCTATTCGGTTCACATTCTAAGTCAATTTATGCAAGAACCAAGAAAACCTCACTTAGATGCTGTTCATCACCTTTTGCGATATCTTAAAGGCGCACCTGAGCAAGGATTATTTTTCCCAGCCAAAGGAGATTTACTCTTAAAGGGATTTTGTGATGCGGATTGGGCTCGATGTTCGATCACAAGACGATCTGTGACTGGTTATTGCGTTTTTCTTGGAGGAGCTCTTATTTCTTGGAGAACTAAGAAACAAACAACAGTTTCAAGATCCTCAGCAGAATCGGAGTATAGAGCCATGGCTTCTATTACATGCGAGCTTACGTGGCTCAAGTATTTGTTGGATGACTTACGGGTAGAACACCAACAACCGGCGAAACTGTTTTGTGATAGTGAAGCAGCACGCCACATTGCAGCTAATCCAGTTTATCATGAACGAACCAAGCACATAGAGATCGATTGTCATGTCGTTCGAGAAAGGATTCAGTCAGGTGCTATAGTAACCGCTCACGTACCATCAACATGCCAGCTCGCCGACTTGTTCACTAAGCCACTCGGTTCATCAAGTTTTCATTCCCTACTCAGCAAGTTTGGCGTTCTCGACATACACGCTCTAACTTGAGGGGGAGTATTACGGGAAAGAATAAAGAATCCCATGATTATGGGAATGAGATTTGCTACTGATTTGATTGTATATATGCCAATTATCTTGATACAATTATCTTGATTTATTGTAATTGATTGTATATATATAGTTTCCTAGAATAGGCTAGCTGATGTTCTTTATATATGTGTGCTTTCTCATTTGTATTCAACAATTAGTTCAATATACACAAAAAGGTTCCAATATTCAGTTTCCTTTTCAGGGTTCAAATCGCAAAATTAAGACAGGAAAGGGCAAATCCTAGATTTAAAGTTGCATTCTATAGGGTACTTTTTTCATAACCTATACTGTAAAATGCTCCAAAAAATGGAAGGTGACGGAATTATTCTGTGTTGGATATTCTTTTATCCTTATTCGTGGATTTCGACCGTGCCTAGAACAGCTTTGAAAACTAGAAAATGATGAACTTTTAAGCAGAATGAGAAAATTTTTTCCGAAGCCACACATCCATTTTCAAGGCAAACTTAGCTTACACAAAGCATATGGTCTATATTCAAATTCCACGTTTATAAGAAACCAAACAACTCATTCATGGATGACTGTTATTGAATAGAACCTAAGATCGCTTTCCCTTGTCATAAGCAGCTATGTTTTGGGGTTCACACTCGGGACTAAATAAACGCACCAGCAAAGCAGAGGTTGAGCCTACTGATACTGCTCCGCAAGCTGCCCACCGGAAACTCCTAGGGACTGTAATTCTAGGACCTGCACACAAGGCATAGACACCACCCAAAATTATGTGATTTTGTGATCGATGTGAACGTAGAAAACGTCGAAATCATTAGTATCTCAATGCTGGGGAAAACAGACCATAATGCAATCTGCAAAGAATCCAGAATGACAATCCTCCACCAACACTAAAAATTCCAGCAGTGTGTCTCATCAATCTAGAACAAGGTTTGGCGTCTGATCTCATCAGCTCGCCATCAGAGAACCCGAAGAATCTCCTCAACGACATCAGGGTATCACTTTTCCGACCAACGCTTCCGGCTCCTTTCACTGATGGGTCAAGTGAAATTCAATCAAATGTTTAACTTCTTTTCAGCAAAAAGAAAAAAGGAAGCAAAAAATAACTTGTTTGGCCACACTGAACATGCGTATATATTCACAGATATATAAGAAGATATGATAACAGTGATTTCCCTAGGAGAAAATCAGTGGATTGAGAAGAGTAGAAAGCTTTTCAACCCCATTTTATCATAAAACTACTACTTTTCTCATTGCGGTCATTTTCTCAAACACTTAGAGGGCGACCATCAAAATCAAGCCAATTGGACAAACAAGAACCTGTTTTTACAACTAAACGAGGAAGAGAAGGGAAAAGTTCACGGATTTAACAAATTAAGTTGAGGAATAAACACATAAATATGGAGATTTCCAATTTTCAATACCTCTTTGCGAGTCGATTCGGGCTCTGCAGCCAGGCGCGACCGGGGCTGTAGTATTTAGAGGCCTTGTGTCTCATTTGTCTTCTGGGCCATTTTTAAAGTCCTTAATTTTTTTTTAAAAGATATTATATTCCTTTTTGACCAAAAAAAAAAAAAGAGGGATTTTATCAGTATATCAATAATTTGATTAATTTGAAATATACCGTTTAAAAAAAACTAAATTTTATTAACAATTGATTGATTTTTAATGAATTACTAATAATAATTTGATTAATTTGAAATTTACCGTTAAAAAAAAAAACTAAATTTGATTAACAATTGATTGATTTTTAATGAATCACTAGTTAATTGATCCTGTTAATCGAATGTTAATTTACCAATTTATGTTTAATTTATAGAACTGATTGCTGATTTTTTTTTTTTTCATAAAAAATATGCCGACTTAATTTAATTTTAACAAAATTTTTTTCCAATATATTTGTCAAACATATATCTAAAAAGGTCTCCTCCGTAGGCTAAAAAAAACTTAGCCTATTTCTCTCTCTTTTTGACATTATTTTTCTGAACATGTGCCACAAACATCTTTTGGTTACCTCTGGACCTTTAGCTTTCTTCTTTTTTGGTACGTGATATGTTAAAAATTAAGAGAAAAATATGAAAAATAACTCTTTAAATAAACTTGTTTATGTTTTTTACACTCTTTTTGCACTCTGTCAATATTTATTTAGAATTTTTGATCCTCTACACTTGTCTAAGTGAAGGTAAAAAAACTGAAGCTTATTAGTTTTGACAATAATTCGGATATGCGCTTCTCGAAAAGCAATTATATTTTAACACTGCATTGGAGATGATCTTATATCAGGTAACATGGTCAATTTCTGATCTTGGTACATGGAACAGTGGAGATATGAAAACCAACTCTCTTCCCTTCATCTACTTCATGTATTTATGCAGGAATTTCCTATGGAAGTCGTTCCTGATGGTATCGTTGATGAAGCGCTTTGGTGTCTTGGTTTCACCACGAGCCTGGTTTTTGAATACAACGTCATCGTCCCATCTGATCCAAGAGAAAGAAGAGTACCCAGAAAACCAAATCGGTAGAATTAGGACAGACACCAAAACTGTCAAGAGAGAAAACAAAAACGAAAACGAAGGGGAAAAAAAAAGTTTGCTCAAGAAACTGATTGGAAAATGGCATTTTACGAAAACTAACCTTCTTTTCACATTAAAAGATGCCGGATTGTTAAGCAGTGGATTTCCTCTTAGAAGCTCAGCTTCCTTGGCTTTAAGCTCTTCCTCCCGTTCTTCTCGTTCCTGGAGGTGAATAAATTAAGTGTTAATGGCTAATGAAACCACAAAGCGTTGTTCTGATGGCGATTAACAAAAAGCCAGCCTCTTCATAGATGTACAGAGCTACTGGGCAAACTAAACAGAAAATGCACAGGGGAGGAAAATTCTCTATTTCAGGGATTTGTTGAAGCCAAGCGAGAATATCTTAAAAATTCATATGTTAAAATTTCAGAGTGTAAGTCCCACCTTTCGTAGCTTCTCCTCTGCTCTTTCCTTCCTTATTTGTTCAAGCTCAGCCATCAGAGCTTCTGTGTCATCGTCATCGTCATCGCTACAAAAAAATGAAGGTTTATCTCGGCTAATGTTAACAATAAGCTCCAGCAGTCAGTACGTAAACTACTATTCTAGTTATCCCATAAATAGATAAAACATGGATACAAGGCTGCATAAGCTTATCATAGAGTGAAAATGGTTCAGTTATGCTAAAAAAAATTGGTGCTTGTCAACCAATCAAAGAGTTGCAAATAAATGATCCTGATACAGAAAAAAGCGGCCACCTCTCATCATCACTTTTGACATCCACGTCAGAGTCATCAGCATCTACGCTACGTGGTATGATGCGATCTTCAGTGTCCCTCTTTGACCCTATTGAGATAAATAATTTAGTGAATTGGTGATATTACTTGTAGTTTATTTAAAGTGCTTGAGTATGGGAACTATAATTTCACCTTCCAACAGAAGATGGCTTCCCTTCCTTCGATCTCTGTCATCTGTAACGGACAAATCAACATCCAACATCAGACACAGTTACAGTGAACAAAGCAGAAGACACAATTAAAAGGAAATGTTAGGACTAAGATTAAACTTTGCAAGAGGAAAGGCTAGTTGGATATAATTTACCATAAGACTTGTCCTTCGACGAGAAGTGCCTTCGTTCACGCTCGTCCAACTCCTCGCGGAGGTTCCTCTTCTGCAAATCATCTTGCGTGTCCTGTCCTTCTTTTCTATCATCAACAACGCAGTAATTCAAAGAGTTAAAATTGCAGAAAAGTACTCCATATGCTAACACGGATGACATAGAACTAAGACCATTGACACATTGTTGAGCAAAAGAACACAAATATATAATCGAGCAAAGAACGATATCACAAGAGTAGCTCTCAGATGATTCCTTTAGCAGAAGATTCGTATATTGAAAATGCATCATACAATTTACACAATGATAAAATCTAGCTTCATTCAAAGTTCTATATCAACTTAAGTCCTATGTTAGCTAGATCTATGAAGATTGATCCTTTACACTTCATCCAAAGTAGAGCCAAAGTACTCTCAGCAAAGAGTCAGTTTATGAAGCTCGTACCTGGACTTTAAAGTTGTATGAGACGCGAGATCCCTCGACGAGTATTTTTGTGAAGGGCCAAAAATCCGAGTGCCGCCTTGTTCATTGCCACCTTTAGCAGGAGCCCATGTTGGTCGGGCCGCAGTCGTCATGCTTGCTCGCTCACAACTATCTCAATTACCTGGAACACCAATACAAAATGCTTCAAAATCCATCACAATCTATAAATCCACACTACATCCGTGTACATCCGCACTCACCATACACACCACATATTAGGTTGATTAGCTGATATGTCCAACAATCAAATAAATGCCGCAAATCACGAAATCCATTCCTCAGTCCAAGAGACAAAAATTAAGAGTTCTAAGTTACACGACGGTTCGAATGCTTCAAAAGCATGTGTTGTTACATTTAGAACAACACGCCACCAAATATTTTGCTTGGTTATCACATACATATGTCCAACAAAAACATCCCATTGTCACCAAATCCACTATTAAGAACACTAATTACAAATGCTTCATAATCCATATTAAGCAAAGGCCCATTATTATTAGGAAACTTTTTAACTAATTATCCATCTTAAAAGTCTCAAAATTACTGAAACTTTTCATATTAATAAGGTTTTGTCCAAAATAAATCCCTTGCAAAACTCATATAATACATAAAAGAAGAAAAATAATCAGTTTTCAGAACTAAGTAAGAAGAAAATCAGTACTGAGAATTCCGGGAATTTAGGGCTTTTTTTGCTTGAAATAAAGAAGGAAACAGCAATTCAATTAGTGAAATTTCAGAGTACGGCCAATTCAAGAGAGAAATAAACCCTAACCTCAAGATTTCACCTTTTGCTACAACAAAGTTTCGGCGGCAGAAATTGTTCGTCTCTTCTACTCCGTGGAACGCTCAGTGGGGAAGCCAACGACAGAAATCTTCTTCCGTTGGGGGGAGAGAGAAGAAAGAGAAAAAAATGAAAGAGAGAGAGAGGGGGGTACATTTACAAATTTCAGAAGTTTTGAGGAACAAAACAAAATTTTCAAAAAATTTAGGTTAACAACTTGCTTGCCCTGAATATTGCAAAATTTATTGAATAAATACACCTTTAAAATTTTTTTTTTGGCACAAGTAATAATTTTAAATAAGCGGATACTTTTTTAGTTAAATTTTGTTAAAATGTCAGAGGAGAATTCAATTCTATGATATGAAAAAAAAAATTATATTATCGGGATACAGTTTAGAAATGTGAGATTTTTATAAGAGTTTTTATTAAATTTCATGAACTTCAAGAAAATAAATAATTTAATGTGAAGATTTAAAACCGTGTTTTATTAATAAAGACTGATTCATAATTGCATTTAGTTTGATTTCAATTCCCATCCTCGGTGTAAGATCGAGCAAGTCCACCAGAAATAATAGTATTGGTAAAGTTGTCAATTTTCATGTTGTGTCTTGTTTATCTGTATCATATTACAAGGCATTAATTGAGTCATACTTGTTGATCTTGTTATTCAACATAAAATGTAATGTTAACAATTCATTTTTTCTATCTACTTATTTTATTCGAAACTCGGGTTTTAATCAAGGCTATATGAGAAGATCGTATCACGTTTTCGTTGGTCAAATTTGATGAAATGCTTATGGGGTTTAGTAAATTCATAAACAACTTTCTTTGTTTAGTTTTTGTCGAACTTTGAGAAAGCTGAATAGATGAAAACATCTCTAAAAATTTGCAATGCCGTGGATTATTGATTGATTTCAAGATTAGTATAGGCATAAAAAGACCTTGTAAATGAAGAATTCTTATCATTTTTGGCTCCGCCGTGACGCGGAAGCACAAATAGGAGGCGAAATCATGTTCGGAGGAGTCAATGAAAAACACTTTTTGGTGATCAGGCAATGTATGTTTCCATGTTTTTAAGATTGAAATGGGAGATACTTTTTATTGACAGCATATCAACAGGTTGTGTCCTAGTACCTTAAGAAGTCTCATAACAACCTTGGCTCTTAGAATCTACTATTTGAAATAGCATAAAAAATGTATCTTGCTTTGACTCCACTACTAAGTTTTTATAATTTGGCTCTTCTAAAAAGCTAAGGCTCTATTTGAATTATGTGTTCATTTTCAAATTAAAAAAAAAATTATTGTTTTAATGAGAAAGTCAATTGATTTTGAGAATAAGATGATGTTTAGATATGTAAAAAATTTTCTTTTTGAAAATAGAAATTTGTTTCGAATGAGAAAAAATGGTACTGGGAATAATGCATTGTGAGAAAATTTCAAAAAAACTCATTTTCTTTTTTCATAAGGGTACTGTACAAATTAAATGTGAAAATAATATAGTTTTTCTTTTTTAAAATAAGAGAATAATATAAAAAGTTGAGACAATCATTTTTTTGTAAAAATTTTTTAATTTCGGAAACTGGATATGTAATCCAGATATAGGGTAAAACTGAAAAGACAAGCTCATCTTGTGAGGAATATAAGCATTGACAATCTTGAGAACCCAATTGAAAAACAACTCCATAAAAAATGCAATCTAATACTTATTTCCTCCATTGAAGGGAAATGTGTTGCCATTGTAGATTCATGAACATCCTTATTTGCTCTTCCAATGATATCTGCTCCAACTTTTTTGCAATCGGAAGGGCCTTCATTTTTGCCACGTGGAGTTCTTAGGAAAATTTCATTTTTAATTAGCTTTGTAAATTGTAATGTGAAGCTACTAAAAATTTTACCTAATTATGCTAATGTTTTATCTGTGCCTAAATTGTGACGTTTATGATAATATGTCTAACTTTTATGTCTGACTCATTAATTACTAGGATTACGTGTGTTGCACTTCAAAATAAAAAACTATGGAAAACTGGAAAATGGCATTGAGTTATAAGAAACCAAAGGGAACGTAAAATGGAAAACATGAAATAAAAAGAAAGAAAAACCAAAAAAGAAAGAAAAAGCAAAAAAGAAAGAAAAAGAAAAAAAAAAAAAAAAGAGGAAGTTCGTAATGAAAAGTAAGCACAATACTGTTTTCCATGTGTTAAAAGAAAAAAACTCAAAAAAAGTGTTTTTCCATTTACAGTATCATATGGGAGTTTTTTTTTTTTAATCTCTATCTTTTTCTTTATTTTTTAAGCCTGCTTTGGTGTTATGATTATAATTGAGATTTTTAAGTTGAGTTAAAGGTAAGTTAAGTTGAGAGTTAGAGTTAAGCATTTGATAAAAAGTTTGAGTTTGAAAAGTTTAACTGGAGTAGAGTGTTTGGAGGTAAAAGTTGAGTTGCATTGAGAAATGTGCTTGAGTAGAAATGTATATAATAGAAATGATTTTTTTTTTTTTTTGATTCCCTTGTATAGACATATTGTTATATAATGCCACTTCGGCCAACATGGTTTGGTTGAACCAATCCAATGATCTCGCACCTTCCTCATCATTATTACACTGAAAAGCCCAAATAAGAGAAACCTTAGAAAAGAAATTATAGATTTTGGGTTCAAAAAGGGGGCGAAAATCTACTAGTGTCCATTGAGTTAGAGAAAGGGAAGATTTCGGATTGACCGTGAAAATAGAGAGAGGGAAAAAAAACCACCAAATTTATAGAATCCAAAATCGAGCAGAAAGGAAGAGAGGGAGTCCGAGATGCTTGAAGATGGAGCTTACATAGGCATGCTTGAAGATGGAAAGATAATTAAGCTGATTTTGGGAGGAATATAAGCAATGCCAATCTTGAAAACCCAATTTATTTTGGTGCCTTGAAAAATAACTCCATATAAAATGCAATCCAACACTTATTTCCTCTGTGTGAAGGGAAATGTGTTGCCATTTTAGATTCATGAACATCCTTATTTGCTCTTCCAACGATATCTACTCCAACTTTTTTGCAATCGGAAGGGCCTTCATTTTTGCCACGTGGAGTTCTTAGGAAAATCTCATTTTTAAAAAATTAGCTTTACAAATTATAATTCCAAACTACTAAAAATTTTATCTAATTATGCTAGTGTTTTATCTGTGTCTAAATTGTAACATTTATGACAATCTGTTGTGTGTCTGACTCATTGGTTATTAAGAGTACGTGTGTCAATTCAAAATAAAAATTGTGCAAAACTGTAAAATGTTAATGAGTTATAACAAACCAAAGGAATGTAAAATGGAAAACATGAAATAGAAAGAGAGAAGAAGAAAAGAAGTTCGTCATGAAAAAGCATGCACAAAAGTGTTTTTCATGTGTTGAAAAAAAAAAAAAACACTCAAAAAAGGTGTTTTTCCATTTTCCATATCGTACGGGAGTTTTTATTTTTTATTTTTTATTTTTATAATCTCTATCTATTTCTTTCTTTTTTAAAAATTTATCATTTGAGTATGGTTGTGATTTGGCCATGACTTGTGAGTGGTCTTGAATGCAAAGATTTATAACAAAATGTGTTACATAATTGACCGTTTCCTGTGTGTCTCACTAAGCCACGTTAAAAAGAGAGAATCTTTTCAAGATCTGTGTCTACTTATATATATATGTTTTTGTATTTATCTCTTTAAGTTTGTTTCGAACAGGTTAAAAAAAAAAATGTTGTACGTATTTCCGAATAAAACCAAATAGACGTGAATGACTATAATATCTAAGAGCTGTGCTTTTAGATTATACTACTTGTATTGCACGCATAAAGAGCGTGCAAAATAGGGGAAAAAAAAAAAGAAAAAAAAGTAATGAGATGTTGACTAGTCATTAAATAAGCAATCACGTGATATTAATATAGTTATCATGTGACAATCATTAGAGGTACGATGAAAAACAAATTCATATATATATATATGTAATATAATAATAACAATAATAATAATAATAATTAGGTATTAAATAAATTATACAATGTACATAAAAATAACTATTTATGCGGAGTTGACGATGGCTTATTATAGGTCATTGGTTCTGAATTGATTAAAAGATTTTATCGATATAGAGATCTTATTATAATGAGTTTTATGCATGCTTGATTATTGACGTGCCGATGAACTTTCCTGTTATTGAATCTTGGTATATATTATTCTCTACGAGCTTGATAAGATTTTACTAATGAATCCAAATTTAATTGAAGGTATTGGCGTTCTTAACTTTAGTTTAGTTGAATACAATTCTCTCATTACAAAGGAAATGACAACTTTAACTATTGAATTAACCTTTTTAGCAGTTTAATTAGTAAGTGTTCGTGTTAAAAATTTATAATGTATGACACAAAACTAATCTTATTTATATAATCATATATAACAAGTCTTATTTTTTGTTTTGCGTTTAAGTTCAACTCAAATTAAACTATACTTTATATCTCAGTTTTTTTTTTCTGAAAAATCAATAAAATTTATAATTAATTTTAAAAAAACTAATCAACTCTGATTTAAAATTTTCATTTCCAACCAGATAAATCAAACGACAGTTTTTTCGATAATATCACATATAAGGTCATTCCGTAGAAATTCTCCACTATCAGAGAAATTAATCAACAGTAAAGTTTTTATGCTAGAAATTTCCTAAATTTAATTAAAAAATATTATCTTTAATTTGTTTTTATATGTAACTCATGATTGATGTATCTCATTCTCTCAGTGATTTGGAACATGCATACAAACAATTGAAGCTCTCGTTTGAACGTAAATAGGAACAAAGAGCTCAAGTATAAAAATCGTATTAATACGCTGCGTCGTGTCTTTTTCTTAATTTGTGTTGGTTGACGAAGCTTCTAGGAAGCTTCCATTGTCAGGAAAATTTATTGCAATGCAATTTCAAACCTTATACTGACTAAACAATAGATTTGTGTCTAGTACATGTTTCACACGTGGATTTTCTTTTCGGCTTGGACTATTTTACGTACTTCAACTCATGGGAAGGCGGAGTTAGGTTAGTATTTTATTTATTTTTATAATCTTTTTGCTCTAATTAGTTTATAATCTGAGGGAGATTAGTATATAACTTCACATGCACTTGGCAGAAAGCAAAAACCAAAATTAATCATCACATAGATTTGTGATTAGAAGTAATTATACGTAGAACGCTGTAAATTCGCCTCATGTATCAAGTTGTTAAAAAATTAGTCTAAGGACTAATATACAGTTACCTTAGAGAAAAAAAATACAATTATTAATATAGATTTTGCCTACTTCTAATTATTGTTTGCCTATTGAACTTCTGCATGAAAATTTTGTCCCAAGTCTAAATATTAGGGCCCTATTTAGAAAATTATTTGGAGACTGTTGTATTTTTTTAACAAAAAATTTTAGTCTATTTTTCAAACTCATGATTCAAAACGGACTAATAATTATTATTATTATGAGTTGTAAAAAGGGGTAAAAAAAAAAAAAGGTGTAAAGCTTGCCAAAGACACAAAATCTAAGGAAATCATACTAAATTGAAGATTTTTCTAGTAAAAAAAAAATAATATCACATAATGATCAATGACTCATTATATAATGGTGACAGGATTATCACGTGATGGTGACAAAACTACCATATGATAGCTTAAGAGTAAAAACCAGAAATACTATTCACATGAGCTATTGACGACAAATCAAGAAAAAGGAAAAAAAAAACCATTACTATAAAAAGATAAAATAATTAACTAAAGTTTTGAATAATTTCAGGGAACTCTCTTTTTTTAAGATAATTATAGATAGATTAAAAAAAAATTCCTATCAATATTTTCTCTTAGGAGTTGTTTGGTAAAGTAATTTAAGTTAGGATTTTTGAATTTTAATAATAAATTTTTTTGAATTTTTTTAAATTTTTAAAAAAATAAAAAAAAATTTTTAAAAAAAAATAAAAATTTTTTTTTTAAAAAAGATAAAAAAAAATTTAAATTGAGGAGTTTGGATGATTGTGTCAAACCCTTCCTTGTAAGAAAATTCGAAATTCCGGACTAATAATTAAGTTAATCATGACACATAAAAAAAGGAAAAAAAATAGAGAGTAAAGCTTGCCAAGGACACAAAAATAAAAGGAAATAAAGCGAAGGCTTTTCAACCAGGCAATTATGCACACTTGCTCACGAGCTAGAAAAGGCGCGTGGGGCAGTTTAGTATTATTATTTTTAATAATTTATCACAGAAAATAATATTTTAATTGCTAGATACCGGAGAGAGGAGAGGTCAAGTTTTGAGAGTCATCGGGTTGAGTGTGGTGTGCAATTTCCTTCCTTACAAAAAGGGTGATCAACGACCTCCTGCTTCTCTGGATCACCCATATTAAAAAAAAAAAAAAAAAAAAAACTCTTTTGAGCTTCATCTCCTACTTTCTCTAACACCAAGGTAATTTCAGTTTTGACTTTCTTGTTCTTTTTCATGGTATAATCATCTTGATCATGAGTAACATGTTCATAATGGTCACTAATTGTTTTTTAACTTGACTTGGAGTTTAAAGTGATTATCTTTATTTTTTGGGCTTTTTATCTGTTTTCTGATGCTGATGAAGTTGTTGTTGTTTATATATGTATGTATGTATGTATGTATGTATATATGTGTATGTTGATGATGTTGTTGGTTTCTACCTTTGACATAACTAACAATTTTTCATGTCTTCTTTTTTGTGGGTTTCTTGTCTAGTTGGGCAATCTTTCATGGTTGGTTCGGTTTTTGCTGACTCTAATGTTTCTTTCTTTTGTAAGGCAGCATTTTTTTAAATTTTTTTTTAAATATTCGTACTTCTTCCTGAAAGTGGAAATTTTGTTAGTTGTTTCATCAATTTTTTCTTATATTATAGCAAGGAAAATTTTCAAGCCACCATACACACACACACACGGGGTATACTTGTTTCCTTCTTCAGATTTCCCATGAATATTTCTTGATTTTTGACAGGTGAACCATCGTTTTTCACCTTGCTAAATTATTATTATTATTATTATTATTATTATTATTATTATTTATTATTTATTTTTCCAAGTCTTGGTAGCAAAAGCAATTTCCTTTGTTAGGCCTTTTTTTGTTCTTTTTGTCGTACACATAAGATCTTTGAATTTATACTGATTTATTTAGTTTCTGTATCGTTACTTTAATGAGAAATCCGTTCTGAGTTCATTTCAACTACCTTCTTTGTATGTCAAAAACACTGTCCAATTCATTTCTGCTCTCTCTTTTTGACAGGTTTTTTTTTTTTTATAAACATGATGTGGCATAAACATCTTCTGGCGGGTTTCTACGTATGGGCCGTAATCTGCTCGCTTCTTCCCGATTCCTCGAATGGCCTGATGCGAATAAACCTGAAGAAGAGAGCCCTTGATCTTGAAAGCATAAAAGCTGGCAGAGGAGTAAGAGAGTCAAAATACAAAGAGTATCATCATCTGGGTAATTCCGATGAGGATATAGTACTTCTGAAGAACTATTTGGACGCCCAATATTATGGAGAGATTGGTATTGGCTCGCCGGCGCAGAATTTCACCGTCATATTCGACACTGGCAGCTCCAATCTTTGGGTTCCCTCAGCAAAATGCTACTTTTCCGTAAGGACCTTTGTAGCGTAGATATTGCAGCTTCTGATGTTAATTGTTGCTATTCTGTGTACTGACCTCTTTATTTTTCATAACTTGATTTAGCTTGCTTGCTATTTCCATTCTCGCTACAAGTCGAGCAAGTCCACCACATATACTAGTATCGGTAAAGTCATCGATTTCTACGACGTTTCTAGTTTATCTGTTTGACTTTTATACGACACTAATTGAGTTACACTTGTTGACATGGGATTCAGGAAAATCATGTGAAATAAACTACGGATCTGGATCGATATCTGGTTTCTTCAGTCAAGACAATGTTCAAGTTGGAGATGTTGTTGTCAAAGATCAGGTGAGGTTCATGTTTCTTTCTTTCTTTCTTTCTTTCTTTTAGGTGTGTCATGTTTCTAGAATTATCTGTAAAATGTTTTCGGTCATATTATTTCATTCTAAACTCAGGTTTTCATCGAGGCTACACGAGAAGGCAGTCTTGTATTTTTGCTGGCCAAGTTTGATGGAATACTTGGGCTTGGCTTTCAGGAGATTTCAGTTGGGAATGCTACTCCTGTTTGGTACATACAAAATAGTTTATATATGTATAAAGCTGCTTATTTATTTTTTATTTTTTATTTTTAATTTGTCAAACTTTGAGAAAAGCTCAATAAATTATGGTCTCTCTAAAAGAGCAATGCTAGGGATACATTGATTGATTTCAAGAGTACAGGTACAACATGGTACAACAAGACCTCGTGAGTGAAGAGGTGTTCTCATTCTGGCTTAACCGTGATCCGACAGCAAAAGTGGGAGGTGAAATCATCTTCGGTGGAGTTGATGAAAAGCACTTTAAAGGGAAGCATACTTATGTTCCAGTTACCAGAAAGGGTTATTGGCAGGTAAATGAAACCACAAAAAAATAATACTTGGACGCTTTGTCCTAAAACTGTTCCTTTTCTCCCGAGGATAAAAAGAAAGTAATCTAATCAGACCATGTTTCCATGTTTTTCAGATTGAAATGGGAGATATTTTCGTTGGCAACCAGTCAACAGGTGATCTTTCAGAACCATAAGTAGTTGTTGTGTCATCTTGTTTGATACGATAGTTATCTTTCTATCGATGAATGTGCACTTGATAGCAGAAGGCTCAGAACAAACTTGGATGTTAGCATCGACTACTTGAGATAGAGAAAAGATACAAGCATTGACAATCTTGAAAACATAATCCAATTTAGACTTAAAAAAATAACTCGGTCAAGACTGCAAACTAAAAATTATTTCTTCAGGTGTATGTGAGGGGGGATGTGCTGCTATTGTGGATTCGGGAACGTCCTTACTCGCTGGTCCAACGGTATATGCTCCAATTTTTCACGAAATGTTAATTCTCAAAAGGCCTTAATATTTGATCAGTCTTCTCTATTTTGTGCTTTTGCCTTTGTTTTTATACAAGAAAAGTATTTTCGACTCTTCTGCAGACTGTTGTGACTGAGATCAACCATGCAATTGGAGCCAAAGGAGTAGTGAGTACAGAATGCAAACTAATCGTTTCACAATATGGAGATCTAATATGGGATCTACTCGTTTCGGGGGTAAGTTTTCTTGCTTCCCCATTTCATATATTCCTTTTCAGCCTTTTACTATATAATTCAAAAGTTGGAACTAAGAACATTTTATATTCTGATCTGTAGGTTAAACCAGACAAAGTTTGTGCGCAGATTGGTCTATGCTTGTTCAACGGGGCTGAGTATGTAAGGTCTGAAATTTCTCATGCAATTTCATTAGATCCCTAGTCCGATTCATTAGTGTTTCTTATTGTAAAGTTGTTCATCTGTTTCATGGGTATATCTAGTTGAGTCAGAATACCTTAAACTGACACTCGACCAACCGTGCTCTGCAGTGCCGGGATTGAAACCGTGGTTGAGAGGGAAAACAGAAAGGAAGGAGTTTCAGCAGACCCTGCTTTATGCACGGTTTGTGAGATGGCTGTTATTTGGTTCCAGAATCAGCTTAGACAACAGGGAACCAAAGAAAAAGTGCTCAACTATGTCAATCAGGTGAACTACTTCGAGACCATGCCTGTTGTTCTGTCGTCAAAATCGTCGAACACGACAATAAGTTGTACTAAGTACTTCTGTTTTGGATTTTTACAGCTTTGCGAGAGCCTGCCAAGTCCATCTGGTGAATCAATTGTCAACTGCAATAGCATCTCAACCATGCCGAACATTACATTCACCATTGGAAGCCAACCTTTCACCCTCACTCCGGAACAGGTTAGTACATAACATGACTAACTAACGATATTTCATTATGTTCGGTAAAAGGTTGGTGAGTGTAATGTTAATAAACTTCAGGTGGTGTCAGTATAATTTTTCGTATTTGATTAGTCCGAACATCATTAGAAATGAATGAAACCGAAACACATCAAATGATACTAATATGTTCTTGTTTCTCTTTTGAATCCTTTGCCTTGGTTTGCAGTACATTGTGAAGACAGGAGAAGGCCTTACTTCAGTCTGCATCAGTGGGTTTTCGGCTTTTGATATACCTCCTCCGAGGGGTCCTCTGTGGTATCTATAATCTTCAGCCTTTTCGTATTACATATCTGAATATATATATATATATATATATATATATTATTTTCTGCCAATGTTGTTGTCTTAGGTGAGAATTGTGTGGTTGCAGGATTCTTGGAGATGTATTTATGGGCGTATATCACACAGTGTTCGACTACGGTGATCTGAAAGTGGGTTTTGCTCTAGCTGCGTAGAGGCGTTTGCCCGCTGCTTTATCTGTTGTGTGTCTAAATCTTTAGAGACCTTTTTTTTTTTTTTTTTTTTTTTTTTTTTTTTTTTTTTTTTGGTAGTTTGGGAATGGTATAAGAAAAAACAATGCAGGAGACGTTACTACGTAAATGCTGGTTGCCAAGTTACATGTTGAGATCTTATGAAGGTCATTATGTCATGTAAATATTTGGACTTTTAATTCCAATCTTCGAACCTGCAAATATAGATAAGAGAAGAAAACCAGTAAACCACTGTTTCAAAGGATTTAAGGTCCTCCATCCAATAATAATAATAATAATAAAATCCCTCATTTATGCATTCCCTTATATTTTCCCATCTCTTTTCTCTTATACCAAACAACCATATGAATTCCAAAATCCTACCAATAATCCCGTCACCGCCTTTCACTTCTCTCTCCTGCCAAGCAAGACTCTTCTCATTTTTTTAAAAGTAAATAAGCATATCTCCAAACTCCAATGGTAAATTGTTACTGTGAAGAGTTGAAATGGACCGGACAGAACTTGAATACAATATTTCTGGTGCCTATTTCAACATTTACAGGGCCTGCCTTCATTTTGAGTTCTCTTGTAAATTCGAAAGATACCACGCTTTATTATGGAGAGCCAGATAGGAGCTAGGTTGGATGGGTTGACTGTGAGCCATCTCTTTGGCCCGTATAACTACAAATTTACGGATTGGCCGGACAAGGCCCATAGACAGCCGGGCTATAGGGCCACGTTGAGCCACACTTTCCTTCATTAGGGTTGGCCGACCCCACATGCTTCCTAAATATGGGCCCGTCAGGCGCGGCCCAATCTATATTTCTCCATTGGCCTGCACGAGCTGCGCCGAGCGGCCCTTATTTACAGCACTGGGAGGGGTGTAATTGTGGGGCAGGTTGAAACCTACAATCAGACTAAGAGAAAAAAATGCAGTAGACTTGGAGTCGTATCAAAACCACCTAGTTTCCACTCAAATCCGTTGGTTCGAGTGCAAAAGCTGCAAATATGTTCAGTTACAATTAACTCAAGGAGCACACGAAATACAAGCTAGGCTTGACTCTATGACATAAAATAAACACTCAGTTGCGAAGGCGCTTCTTCTCTTTCTACTTTTCTTCATCACTATCGTTGCCGAAAACGGAGGCAACGGGTTTTTTTGGCTTCTTTGCAGCACTACCGAATGACATCTGTAGAGCCAGGGCACGAGAATATGTTAGATGGATGGAGAATATGATGTTTCAGCAAGCAGAACCAGCTGTGTCGCTAAGCTGCTATTAAGTAAAATTCTTGCAAAACTCGGATTTACTTGTGTCGAGTATTGTATGCAAGTGCAGCTTAAAAATAAGCTTTTGCTTAAAATTGTGCTTGCAACAACGCATACAGTTTTTAAAAGGATTCTTCGAAGGTATACCTTGGAAGTGCCACTTTTAGAAGAAAACCCGAACTTTAAAGCCTTCCTTTGATCCTGATCTGCAAGTACAGATGCACTTCTTACTTCAGCAGAAACCTGAGCAGAACTAGATTCCTCTTGTTGCTGTTGCTGCTGCTGCTGCTGCTTTCGGGCATCAGCCCTAATTGGTATAAACATAGCAAACAAGACAATAAGACAATGCGGCTGAAAATGATTGAGAAAAATATGGAAGAACCCTCTGCTAAAAAAATAAAAAGAAACAAATTGGACAAGGAAATGAGAAAATGATCAGATACATTTGAGCAAACTTGGCCATCTCTCTCTCTTGACGTTGCTGTTCTCGTTTTTGGCGTTCATCCCGACTGCTCGCACCGTGCATTTCTCTCATTTCTTTAAAACGCTGCAAACCCATTCAAGAACATTGCAGATTCAGACAAAAAGAAAAAGCATGAAAGGGTCGAAAATATTTGCATTGGGTCAAATGCTATCATTTACCTTTCTGTGGTTGTGATCGTATGAGCTAAGGTGCGCTTCAAATTCCATTGCTAATTTGTACTGTTTGTTGCAGAGGTCACAATAAAACACCTTGCGTATCTCTTTCACCTCACTTTGAATTTTTTGCTCTCGTTCTGCTATGACCTGGATTTTCATAATGTGCACGAAGCAGGCAGTAGAAGCCACCAGGTAATAAAAACTGCAGGAAATTCTCAAGACCTTCCAAAGTTGATGGTCCCCTATGATATATCATTCCCGTGAAAAGACACGCATATATGCTATATGCTGCCTTCTGATATTAGATTTGGGTTCCAGAAAGAGGAAAGCATCAACCTCATTATTATCTAATAGTTCAATTATTTAGTAGTTAAGTACTTATTGCTACTAAAATCAAAACCATACCTCCCGCTTCTTCGCATGTTCCTCTGTCTCTTCTACCTCAACATCAAGTTTTCTTCGCTGAATATTTTCTTCCGAAGTAAAATAGTCATCTTCTTCTTGCTTTCCAACACCTAATTTTGGATCTCTAATCCCAGATCTTATTGGCTCAACTATCCCTATACAAACAAATGTACAAATGTAAGAAAGAGACGGATGCATATTAAAGACATAACTGTAAATTTTTGTAAAAAAGTACAGTTCACATGCAGAAGCCTGAATCTGATAAAATTTTCACACAATACGATGAAATACCAAAAATAAGGAAAAAAGAACCAAAAAGTTAAGCAGCTCTTCGGCAGCACCACACTTAATATGCTCTGCAATAACTATAAGTTTCAATGATATTGAGTTCGACAATGGAGGAAGAAATTTTAAAACAGCCCTACATCTAAATTTCTCAAACAGATTCAGGAACTAAGAGTTCGGAGTGGGATAGTTGGAAAGAAAAGAATGGGATAAAGAGGGAAAAATAATAATAATAAAGAACTAACATTTAACTTATGAAAGCAGCTCCATTAAGTAACAGTAAAATGGTCTCACTATTGAAACTTGAAAATCGTTCACAATGAAGATTACAGTGCAGCAAAAATTGCAAAAGAGCTCTCCGTAAAGAAAAGAGCGAGCTGCTCGAGTTATATGCATGTAAAGTACAAAGTATCTCAGCAACATGCCATACCTTGCTCATCCTTCCCAAGACCTTTTCCTTTCCACCCCATTTTCTGAAGAAGCCTATATCCAATATTAGATGAAGGCAACTGTTTATCCAACGATGCTTGTTCCACATTATCCAGGTCAACGTTTTCGGTTGGCTTATGGTTGATCGGCAGGCGAAATTCCTCAGCCAAATCTTCAATAAGTGATTCCTCATATGCCTGAACCACATTGATAGCAGTTATCAAAAACTCCGTGAATCAATAACAATAGCAAAATGCTTATGCATTCATAAAATTTTGGCATTAATACAACTCGAACTTGGTTAAGCATCAACAAGCATCCCGGCATACATTTAATAGATTATCTTGACATGGAAGAAACAGTATAATCATACTCTTTCTTTGATTCGATTATAACAGCCACTCAAATAACAAACCAAATGATACATATCCATCCCAAACAAACACAAAGATCGAAATAGAGCTATTGGCTACCTGCTCCTTGTCAAATTGCTGTTTGTCTCTGATGTCCGATTCTTGTCGACCATTGAACCAACGGCGTTCCATTTCGTCACACCTAAATTACAACCAAATCAAGTAGAAAACATACAAATTTACGATAGGGCAAAGTAAGCTACAAGTTTAGAACAAAAGAGTAAATTGGAAGTAAACATGAATTAAATTGTTTACACCCGAAACAATTTAATCGCCACCTACCACAACTTGTTTCCTTCTTATAATTTACATAGAACCATAATTAACTTCATGATTACTACTTCAGCTCACATCCAAAAAATAAACAATCTTGTTCTGGGAATGACAACATGATTTCTTTCTTATAAACCAACTACAAACCCGTTCGAGCAAAGTCTGCCCTCTATTTTTTAACACGTTCCAGGTAAGAAGAAAGAAAAAAACCCCCATTTTTTCTTTTATCTTTCTCTCAACAGGGTCAGAAGCAGACACAATTCCCAAATTGGGTTTCGAGGAAAACTAAAGAGTAATTAACAAAAATTAAGGAAGGAAGGAAGAAGGAAAACAAAGCATAAATCCCAGTTTCTTTCTGCGAAATTGGAGACAGAAATCACGAAAAAGAAAATAAATTTTGAACTCGGAAGGAACTTAATCGCACAGAGAAAAAAGAAAAAGTAGATCCGAAGAGCTGTGATTAGATGAAAACGTAAATGCTTAATTTTAGGATAATTAACGATTGACAAGAACCAAAAAGGCATAGAAATAGTTGAAATTAGAAAGAGAAATACCTGAAACCCAAAAAAAAAAAAAGGAAATCTCGGGACAGAGAGAGAGAGAGAGAGAGAAGCAACTTCTTCTTCTTCTTCTTCTTCTTATTCTGCTACTCGCGCTGTTCCTCTTTCTCACAATTGGTGTTCAGTCTCAAAGGACTCTTT
Organism: Ficus hispida; assembly: GCA_025413025.1. Taxonomy (NCBI): domain Eukaryota; kingdom Viridiplantae; phylum Streptophyta; class Magnoliopsida; order Rosales; family Moraceae; genus Ficus; species Ficus hispida. The sequence goes on from CM046363.1 coordinate 13,090,038, forward strand.
TCCCTTTTTTTTTTTTTTTTTTTTTTTTTTTTTTTTTTTTTTTTTTTTTAATGTCAAACGACATGACGCTTTGAATACTAACCGGGGCCGGTTCATGTTTTTGGGCGGTCGACCCGAGTTTTTTTCTTTTTTTTAATATATCTGCTCTTAAGGAGGGGAGAAACGTATACGTGACTGATACAAATTTAAAAATCACTACATTAAAATTAAATTAAATTTAAATTATTTAAAATTTATATCATGTTAGTTAAAAATGATGAATTTATATCATTTTATTAATAAAATTTAAAAAAAAGATGATTATTTAAATAATTTTGTCTTAAAAATGAGGAGCTTGTTTTTTTTGTTTATTGTTTGTTTGTTTTTTTTAATATATGTACTTTTATTCGATAGAATTAGAATTAAAAGTTAATATGATTTTTTTAACACAGTTTTTCTCGTCAAAGTTGAAGAATGATGTGATGATTTTACCCCACAAAAAAATAGATAAATACATATGTACACATATATACTATATTACAATCTTACACTTAGTTTATTTGCAAATAATACCTTAATATAGTTCTCAAGCCAATATTACATATATAAATATTTCAATATATTATCGAGTGTTGCTTAAAGAAAGTATTATACAATAAATCAACACCATTGAAAGTAAACAAAGTACGTACTAAAAAATTATGCTTAATGGATGGCCTTCATATATAGATATATATATATTTATTTATTTATTTTGTGGTAGAACTTAGAAGTTACAATTAACACGACAGTGCTATATATGGTATGATAAAAGAACACCCGATCAATCATATAAGAAGTATGTCAAGTTTTTGTTTCTAGTAAATGCACCTTTTGTTTTCCTTTCCGCAGAAGCAATATTCCTTTTTATTTGTGAAAAAATTGACGAAGGTGATGAGGAAAGTGGGGAAAATAATAACTCTTTTTCCTTGAAAAGACAATTGTCTTACAAATTCAAGAATACCATATAGACTAGTATATTTCGGCTCGTGGTTTTAAATTGCTCATGTTAAAAAAAGATCATATTTCAATATTTTTGTATGGAGTTTTGTATAGAGTTTGAGAGAGAGAAAAAATGATTGTGATGTGAACTTTGAAACGATAAAAAATTAGATGATATGTTGAAAATTTAACTAGAGCGGAATATTATTTCAACTTAATTCAATACTTTACAATTCAATCTTATATTTGTACACCAAATAAAGCCTGAATTAAACCGTGTTAGGTACTTTATAAATTATAACTATATATTTGCTCCATTAGCATAATGTTCATTTTTCTGTTAGTTTACTATATAGTATTATATTAACATAGAAAATTATAAAACCGTCCTAACTTCCTTTGACAGTTAAATAAGTTGCCCATGGTCTTTTAGTTAGGTGGTAAGGCTGTATTCAATAAGAACTTGAATTCCATCCATTAATCTCACCTTTCTGAATGGAATGAATGTTATTATTATAAAATCGACCATTTATTTGTTAATTTATCAAAATATCCTAAAAACGAGAACACATTGTAAATGTCCCATTTGAACAAATCAAATGAGACATTTAATAGGCACATATGTGAAAAGTTACCGAATTACAATTGGTCAGGATGCATATTAGAGGTTCTGAAACTAATATAAGTTGAAAACAGTTTCCATCTTTGAGAAATAAGCAATTTGCGAAAATTTTGTGCGATTGAATTTAGAAGGTCAATTAGGACTCTAGGGCTTAAGCCAACTCTTTTGTGGTGATCAAGTCTCTAATACAGAGATATTTGAAGCACAAAAAGGTCATTAATTAATACAGAAAAAATTATACAAAACTAGAGGAACTTCTAAAATCCAATAACATAATAATCTCACACGGACTTTTACGGGTGTGAACTATACTCCTACAGACAGACTGTTCTGTGAAAGACGTGTGTAAAAATCAAAACTCTGATACCGTATTGAATGGCTTGGATAGATCTTATCTCAAAATCTAACTCAAAGAAATAAATAATCCAATTTACATATAAATACTATAATAGCATAGGAACTTGATAATATATATCTTGTACTTATTACCAGGTTAGGACTTGCGGGAGTATTCAAGTAGAAGATTTTCCAAGCTTACAAGCACTCACTCTAAGGCACCTATATATATATATATTGATACACAAGTCCAGACTAGCTTTTTCTCTCAAATACTTAAACGGTAACTTGCCAAATGTTTGTTTGTTTGTTTATTTTTTTCTGTGGATAATGAAGTCATTGCGTGTGAACCAAATCTCACTATATTTAGTCGATGAGAAGTCCTTGAAAGTGGATAAGAGGTCCATTAACAAACAACGCCGTGTTTCTAGTCTCATTCATGATTCTGTTCCCCCCTCATATAATATTAAACAATGTGATTTTTTAATTTGTAATTACAATAAACACTTTGATTAATTACAGCAAGAAAATGATATATATCTAACTAGTGATTAGTAAATTGAAAATGACTGTACATTTTTAATTGGTTATTTTTCATGGTTTTAATATGAATCAGATAGAAATTATAACAAATTAAGTAATTGACAAATAAAATTCATGATGATTTATAAGATATCATTTATTTATATAATTTAAACAATAATCATCGATGATTTTTGAAAATTTAACAATTTAAAACTCATCTACATATATGTGTTAACGCTAAGCATGCAAGAGAATAGAAGTTTCATGAATTAAAGTATGATTAAAGTAGGTGTGCCAAACTCTAGCTCCTATTATAAAGTATGATTAAAGTAGGTATGCCAAACTCTAGCTCCTATTATTAGCCACAAAAAAAAAAAAAAAAAAAGTTGAAGATACCTTAAAGATAGACAGCTTGCATGCAAACTTAAAAAATTTTATATGCAAAGATGGAAACCCAAAATCAAACATATCTTTTCATGCTCCAATCAGAAGAAGCCTGTCACATTTTAAAAGAATTGGCAAACAAATAAATGTCATTATAATATAAGTTGTGCATCAATTCCTTCCCAGCTTGTGGTATGATACCAATTCATGAACCAGAAATATTCAAAAAAGTAATACAAATAAAATACAAGGACTCTTTTTTGAGTTTTGACTACCTACCATTTTTGGTTCTCTCTCTTTACTGTCCCATTCTTCTTTCTTTGTTACATATATATATATATATATATATATATATATATGATGCATACATAATTTTAAAAATGAAAAGAAGCATCTAATTAATGGCATGTTATTCATACTTTTGTTTACACAGTTCGAGAATTATTACCGATTTATCATACCAAAATGTAATTATGTGTCACTACAAATATGAGGATTTAAAGTTCAAATATCTCCTTGTCAAATTAAAATGAAATAAAATAAAATCTCTAAATTAGTTAGGATTTATACATACATATAACATTTTAAATGAATCACATCGTAAAATCCAACCTAGAACATCTTTCCTAAAATTTTATTCGGAAAATTTTCATCTTACAATAGGAACACTCTTTATTAAATTAAGAGACTATTCAAAAGGTGCCCAACCAGTTTTGTATCTTTCTAGCTATATATATACATAAGTGTTTTTAGGCCGATCATTTGGGAAGGTTTTTTTCTATTTTTTATTTTATTTTATTTTATCGTGGGATTTGAACTCAACACCTTATGATATAATAAGATGTGAAATTACCGCAAGACTATACTTGCAGTCACTCATTTAGGAAGATTTATATGCCAAAGAAGATAAAGAGAAGCAATTACTGCTAACTAGACATGATTCATCTAATGAAAGATACCAAAAGAAAAAAAGTAAATATTAATCTATCAATCCACAATATTTTTTCGACTCTCAAATTTTTATTGGATTTGTATTTTTCTATGTTGTACTATAACTATAACTAATAGGATATTTAGTCCCCGTTTGATTCGTTAGTTAGATATGGAATTTTTAAGTTGAGGGTGGTTGACTTTTTTAAAATTAGTTATAATTTTTATTGATTTTTCAGGAAAAAAAAAAACCAAAATTAAGATGAAAATTTTGAATTTTAATCGGAAAACCAAACTAAAAGATTAGAAATACACACTATTAGTAAATGACCACAAATTACTATAGAATAGATATCATAAGGTGCAGCTCATAAATAAAACTCGTTTGAGGGCCAACAGTGACTAGTCAAAAGTGAATACACGATCATGGAGGTTGTTGGAGAGGAGTCAAAATATCAAAAAGAGAAATCAACGGAAGAGAACAAATGTGCTTTCTCAACAATAACATTCCCCTTCATATGAACTGTTGCCATGAAATTGATTCTCCACCGTCCGATCATCTCAACACAAACCCACCCTCCCCTATAAATACGTGACCACCATTGCTTAATTCTTTAAAACTACAAGAGAAATATATAGAGTTCCTTCTCATAATCTCTACTAATCAAATATGGGAGGCAACAAGAACAACAACAGGCAAAAGAAGAGTTCTTCATCTGTCTTCAACTTGTTCAAGTTAAAGAGGAACCGCCGAGTCGACGACTACGCGATGGAGGATGCGCCGAGCGCCAGGAGAGTGTGGCCGAGCGACGAGGACAGAGTCCGCTGGGTTGCGGAGCCCGGGATCGATCGGAAGGCTGCAGATTTCATTGCCAGAGTCCACAGGAACATAAACATTGCCTCCGATTCGGAGCTCAAAACTATCGCCTTTCCTGCTACTACTGCTGCTGCTGCTGCTGCTGCTGCTTCTTCTTCAAAGGCTTGATGGGAATTGGGAAATTCATGTGCTTATCTAAAGAATATTAGAGTATTGATTCAGTCATATTTTAATTTGTTCATATTATGTTATAGTCCTTTCTGGCTTGTATGTTGCAAATAAAGGAAGTCAGTAAATATTAGTTCCCATGTTATATTGTTTACTATGAATTCCAATGGATTCAAAAACTCTATTTTAGTTTTCATCTTTTTCTAAAAAGTTAACAAAATTTTTGACTAATTTTTGAAATCATGATCAACTCTAACCTAAAAATTTCACTCCTAACCCATGCACACAATGAGTCAAGAATGACAAGTCTGAAAACCAACAAAACCTTGGGCTATATATGACAAGCGTATGCAGAGACTTCATTTGGTAAACTTTGCAGTGTGTGGAATAATTTCATTTTTAATTACTCTCCAAGAGATTACAGACGGAAAAAGAGAGGAATAAAGGGAACTACAATATTGGTTTGGGAAGTTTCAATGGTAGTAACCAGTAAGAATCTTCAAGAAGTTGGTTTCACTTTGGTTAAAAAGTTTTTACTGCTTTAATTAAGGAGTCAATCAGTTCAGAGATTCCTTTAGCTTTGTCTAGAAGCTCTTGCGAAGAGTTGTAGAAAAAAATATTCAAACACTTCCATAAACATCTTTTAGGCCCAGAAAATTAAAAGCAGTTTTCCAGAAGATCTGTCAAACGGGGTCCTTAAATGTTGAGCTCTTTTTTTTTCTTTTTCTTTTTTTTTTAATTTATTTTTTCCCTCCTTTTCTTTGTGGCTTCTATAGATCCATAATGCACCAAATTGTTTCTATAGTTGTTAGTTAAATCTAAAGAGTTAGAACCCATTGATAGAGTTTTTGCTTTTACATTTAATTAAAAAAAAAGAAGAAAAAAATACAAATATTCAATTAGTTTATAATTTGGAACCATATTTATAAGGGGCACACATGTTTGAATTTTTTTTTTTCTTGAAAGATCCCAATTCAAACTGATAATATTTTTAGATTGGTATTTAGGAAAGTGAAAAATGAGTGTGGTATGAATTTCGAAAAAATGTAAAATTTAATTTGAATTGAGAATCTTTTTAAAATTTTATTTTCAAACCTACATGCTGAATATAGTGCTAAAAAAGCTTAATCATGAGATCAAAATGATTTTCAAAATTCTCTAATAATTAATAAAAATGTCGAAAAGAAAGTGTATAATATTTAATTCAAACACTAATACACGTTTTATAGTCTACCTAGAAAAGCTTTTTTTAGAAGCCTACATATTTTATGGTTTTGAAAGGAAATTTTTTTAACAAATCATCAAAATACTTTTAAATCAATTTTTTGGACCCATAGACCAAAACAGAACCTCGAATCTTTGCGTTTCATTATCATGCAACTTTTTCTGCTTGAGAACTTCAAGGAAAAGACCTCAAAACTCATACTTTATAATAGGTATACTTTCACACAAATTTATGATAAAAGCAAAGCAGAATTTTCCTGAACTGCTTTTTATTATGAGTTTAGTTTCTTTCTTTCTTTCTTTCTTCTACCTCTTCTCTCTTTTTTTTTTTTTTTTTTTTTTTTTTTTTTTTTTTTCAATGTTCTTCTCGGAAGATACTGAGCTCAAAGCACAATAATTGCAGTAAATGCTAAGTTGGAATCAAACACAAGTTCCATGAAGAGGGGTTGTGGTTTCTTCCGCCCACATTATTGTATACGGTACATGCTTTAATCTCTTCTCAAATTAAAACTTTTACTTTGGAACATTTTTTTTTTCTTTCCATTGTCCTTTCTTTCTTCTGGGAAAATTCTATTCCGTTTCACTATCAATACACTCCACACGACAAATAATGACTTTCAAAATAAGAAAGTATTGGGCAAGAGACATATATATAGCTAATATCTATAGACCTCAAAAGGGTATAACTAAGACCTATTAAACTCAATTATTAACCTGTATAGATTCTTATATTCTTGATTGTGCCATACAATGTAACTTTGTTTTCTCATCATACTAAATTGACATGTCAATGATAAATTTTGATATCTGAATGAAAAGATTTCTCTCCTATAAAATATTAAACTTTGTGATAGATTTTTCACATCAAGTATAATTGATGTTATATTTAGCATTTTATTTCTATTGGTTGTATCTCAACTTTTTATTTAATCATTACAGTTTTTTATTTTTAAATCATTTAAACACTAAAACTTATTTTTAAAAATTTCAAAACTTAATGAGAATGATAAAAGTTAGATACAACATTAGAAATAATAACATTATGCATTCAAGTACAACTCTCAAATATGCTATTTTTTGCAACTTTTTGTATCCAATATAGTATTAACATGAACACAGAGATTAGAAATAATATAATTAAACCGGCTTCAAAGTAACTGAAAATGACATTACATTGTATGGTTGTTTTCATATCCAAAGGCTAAAATTTAATTTTGGCATTGAAAATGCTCAAGCCCCCATGTTGACCAAAGACGAATATATTTTTGCAGATTTCAAAAAGAAAAAAAAAGCTGAAAAAAAGGTGAGAATATCTAATATTATATTTTGTTTGGCATTTAAGTTTAGAATCATTGACCTAAATAGTTCATGAATTTTTTATAAGGTGACAGTTTGATCCTTATTTTATTTTATTTGCTCGAAATGACCTTGAATTCTTAAAATATTTGACTATTATAGTTATTTCCGTCCAAAACCGTTAAATTTATGACGGAATCTTACTCAAATTATAATTTTATAATAAAAAGACTAAAATATCTCTTAATTTTCTATCTCCTTACTCATTTACTTTCACCTTCAATTTTTTTTTTCCCTCAAACCACAAAACAGCTAAACTTCTGGGTAGCCAAACAACAACCCAAATAAGCAAAGAGGGAGGGAGTCATCGGAGGGGAGGGGAGAGAGAGGGAACCAACAGAGGGTGAGGGGAGAGAGAGGGAGTTACTGGAAGGGAGGGGAGAGAGAGAGAGAGAGTCATTACCGGCAATGAGTCCCCCTTCACCCCACACTAGATCCCTGGGGCCCCTCCCCCCTCGGTCGCCCAGCCGCACAGAAATTGGTGACCAGCCTCGTAAAAAAAAAAAAATTCTGATCTGGCCTTTCCTTCCAAACCCCAATCCGGCATCCCCAAACCCCCTGCCACCAAACTCTGATCCAATCTAGATTGTCCCCCTTCTTTATGAATCCAAACCAAAACCAAGTGCCACCACCATCCCCGTATCTGAACCCAAAACCAAGCGTCACCACCCCCCCAAACTCCGATCTGGATTTCTTCCCCTCACCACCACTGAGCTAGGGCTCCGACCCACCAAACCCAACCACCCCCCACTCCCTAATTCACCGATTTGAGAAATGAGAAAAGAGAGAGAGAGAAAGAGAGTGAGTGGGGAGGGGGGAAGGGAGGAGAGAGAGAAAAGAGTTATGGTTTTTTGAAAACTAATTATTATTAAATTACTAAAATATCCTTTTAAATTACTCATTCCGTTAGAAATTTAACGGTTTTGGACAGAGAGGACTATAATGGCTAACATTTTAAGAGTCCAAGATCATTTCAAAAAAAAAAAAATCAGGGATCAAATCATCATCTTGTAAAGAATTCAGGGACTATTTTGACTAATTACTCTTAAGTTTAACTATAACTAAACTGTACTTTTTTAGCTTAGTTTTTATCTTTGATTGAAAAGTCAATAAAATTTATAACTAGTTTTTAAAAATTTAACCAATTATAATTTAAAAATTTTATCTCCAGTGAACCAAACACAAGCTTAATCTTTTGATCAGCAGTAACATGCAACCTTGACTACCATGATTTACAAAATAATTGCTGCAGCTGTACTTTAGGCAATATTCTTCTTCGTTGAACTAATAATATACAGAATCTGATTAACTCAACATTGTCACACAATATGTTGTTTAAAGTACAAGATACTCGACAGAGGGCATACTTGTTGTCTCAGTTCGTTTGGATGCACTTTCGTTTTTAGTTTTATTTTTAACCTTTACTTTTCTAAAGAAGAAAATGGGGGGCAAAATGGGACTGTATGAAGGGTCCTATTGAGCACATAGCTTTGTCTTCGGCTTCTATTTTTCCCTGTAGGCCAGAATGAATCCTAAGACATATATATATATATATATATATATCTCTCTCTTTTAAGTTATTCTTGTCTTACTATCTGAATTTTATATTCATTCTGACTTTATCTTTTAAATTTTAAAAACACTAAAATATCCTATAAACTTTGAATTAGTATTATTTAGTCTCTTACATTAGAATTTTAATTAAAATCCTATGGAAAAGAAAGTGAGTTAAGTCAAGTATGTGTTATATATATATATATATGTATAAGATTAATTTTTTTTTAAATAATAATCTATCTTTTATATAACCTATCTTTTAAATTTTTTTTTATATAAGCTATCTTTTAATAAATTTTTTTAATTATGCTATTTTTTATTAAATTTTTTATTTAAGCTATCTTTTAAATTTTTTTATATAACAGAAAAGATTTAATAAGATTAATTCCTCTATTTTTCCATATGTTTTAACTAAAATCCTAATAAAAAGAGTTCGATGAGATAAATTCAATATTTACTAGATAAAATGAGAATTTTTAGATTTCAAAAAATAAAGTAAGAATGATTATTAAGTTAATAAAAATAATATAGGAAACAAAGTGGCACACATACTATATATAGTCTTGCCAGCTGAAAGGCATTGATACAAATAGTGTTGTGCGCCTTTTTGTATAGCTGTACATCGAACCACAATAACCAACCAAACAAGAAAAAAGTACATCACTTTTCGGAGATCCCTCTAAGAGCACCATTTAAATGGTTCATGTGAAACTTTTGCAACTTAAAGTTTCCCTTACCATTAAATATCTTTCTGTACTTAATTAATACTTTCAATGTTCTCCTCATATATATATATATATATATATTTTTTTTTTTCTTTTCTTCACTTGTCATTTCATAGTTTGAAATATCTTATCATTCTTTTACTATAGTGTTCCTGATTAAAATAAAACCATCCAAGGGGGGGAGGAATATATACAGCTTCAAGCAATGTACATGCTATTAGATATTTTCTTGTGCTTGTGATTTGTTTTTCTTTGCCATTTTTTTATAATCATATTGGCCCTTGTTTTCTGTAAAGCTTCTTTATGTTTAGCAAAGTGTGTTCCACATGGAACAAATTTAAATCATCTATAAAATATATTAGAAGGGAGAAAAAAGTTTACTAAATAAAATCAATATAGTATTTTTTTTAAAGGAATAGATATAATATTTATATGATCTACTGATAAAAAGTAAGAAAAAAAAATCATCATATATCTAAAATTAACAATGCTCTTGTACTATCACTAAATAAAATAGATATAGTTTTTTTTTTTTGAAAGGAATAGATATAGTATTGATATGATCTCTATTTATTAGAAAGTAAGAAAAAAATCATTATATACATAAAATTTTTTAAGAAAAAAAATCATCATATATCTAAAATTAACAATGCTCCTGTACTATCACTAAATAAAATAGATATAGTATTTTTTTTTTGAAAGGAATAGATATAGTATTGATATGATCTCTATTTATTAGAGTGTAAGAAAAAAATCATTATATACATAAAATTTCATAAAATATAATTTAATTATAAGAAAAAAATCATTATATACATAAAATTTCATAAAATATAATTTAATTATCTCAATATATTTACTTTTAAAAATTTAATTATTTTTTAAAATTTAAATATAATTTATATATTTTGCAAATTTTATTTTTTTTTCTTGTAATTTCTTTTAGATATTTTGTTATAAAAAATTACATTGATTTACAAAAAAAAAAAAAAAAAAAAAAAAAAAAAAAAAAAAAAAAAACTTTTCTTTAAAATATTAAAATAATGTCTTTAAAACATGTTTGGCACATAGGTTTGAATTTTTTTTTTTTGACAAAGATTCCAATCCAAACGGAGAATATTTTTTAATTGGTGTTTAGGAAAGTGAAAAATGAGTGTGATATGAATTTTGAGAAGGTGAAAAGTTTAAGTTAAATTGGGAATCTTTTCAAAATTTTTTTTTTAAATCTACATACTAAACATAGACAAATACAGCTTCTGAAGTCAATATGATTTCAAAATTTTCAAATAAGCAATACAAATATATATATGTATATATAAAAGCATTTATAAAGTCAAGTTTAAATTGTAAAGCTTTTTTCATAAGCATGTATATTTTTTGTTTTTGATTAAAAGTTCTTTTAATAAATCATACAAATAATTTCAAAAACAGTTTTTGGATTCAGAAAATCAAAACAGACCCTCGTATCTTTGTGTTTCATTAGCATGCACTCTTTTCTATCTTCAAGGAAAAGACCTCAAAACTCATACTTTATATAAGGTATACAAATTTTTATCAACAGACAAATTTTTATTAGATTTGTATTTTGTGTCATTTTATGCTATAATATAATCTAATAACATACTTAGAAACATGCACTATTAATTTAATTCTCCATGCTATAATGATAGACATTAAACAATATTAAAAGATATATAATAATGTTAAAATACTAAAAATTATCAAAAGGGTGAATCTCAAAATATGAGATTTACAAATTAAATTCATTTTTCTTTATTAATTGTGATAATCAACACTGGAACATATTCTATTTACTTTATAGCGAGAGCCACAATGCATTTGCCTTGAAGGTGAAAAAAAGTGTAAAGGAAGGACAAAGAGCTACAGTGACTAGTCAAAAGTGAATACGATCATGGAGGTTTTTGAAGAGGAGTCAAAATATCAAAAAAAGAAATCAACGGATGAGAGATTAATCAGAGCTTAGTTTCATGTGATGATCACCACCACACACCTTCAACGATTCTATCTCCAGCGTCCGATCATCTAAATACAAACCTACCCTGCTCCTATAAATACGACCACCATGGCTTTACTCTTTACAACTACAAGAGAAATATTTAGAAAGAAATATATAGAGGGAGAGAAAATTAGGACTGCAAACTACTGACTTTTTTATTTTTTCCCTTTCTCATAATCTCTACTAATCAAATATGGGACGCAACAACAACAACAACAGGCAAAAGAAGAGTTCTTTCTCTGTCTTCAACTTGTTCAAGTTAAAGAGGAACCGCCGAGTCGACGACGACGCGAAGGAGGACCCACCGAGTGCCAGGAGAGTGTGGCCGAGCGACGAGGACAGAGTCCGGTGGGTGGCGGACCCCGGGATCGATCGGAAGGCTGCAGATTTCATTGACAGAGTCCACAGGAACATAAACATTGCCTCCGATTCGGAGCGCAAAACTATCGCCTTTCCTGCTACTACTACTGCTGCTGCTGCTAATGCTGCTAATGATTCAAAGGCTTGATGGGGTTTGGGAAATTCATGTGTTTCTATAGAATATTTTAGTGTTGATTCGGTCATCTTGTAATTTGTTCATATTATGTTTTACTCCTTTCTGGTTTTTGTATTGCAAATAAAGAAAGTCAGTAAGAATTTTGTTCTTTAGTTAAATTGTCTACTTTGAATTCTCTACATCTCTCGATAGTTTTTTGTTTGGCTCCCAGATTTGCACCCAAAAATTCCATTTCAGTTCTTGTCTTTTTCTGAAAAGTCAATCGAACTCCGATCTAAAACCTTCCGACTTGAAAACTTCATTCTTAACTTGTGCAACAAATGAGTCGATCATAATTAGCCTGAAAACCAACAAAAGCTAGAGCTAAATGTGAAAAGAATGTGCAGACTTCATTTGGTAAACTTTGCAGCGTGTGGAAGAACTTTTTTAATTACTCTTCAAAAGTTACAAACGGAAAAAGAAAGGAATTAAGAGAACTGCAAAATATTGGTTTGGGAAGTTTCAATGGTAGTAACGAGAAAGAATCTTCAAGAAGTTGGTTTCACTTTGGTTAAAAAGTTTTTAATGCTTTAATTAAGGAGTCAATTAGTTTAGAGATTTCTTTAGCTTGACTAGAAGCTCTTTTGAAGAGTTGTCAAAAAATATACAAACACTTCCATAAACATCTCTTAGACTCAAAAAGCTGAAAGCAGTGTTCAAGAAGAATTGTCAAACGGGATCCTTTAATGTTGAGTTTTTAATTTTTTTTTCTTTTTTGGCTTCTACAGACTTACAATGCAACAACTTGTTTCTAGTAAAATCTGAAGGGTTAGAGTCAGACAAAATTTTTGCTTTCATTTTTTGTTAGTAGAAGAAGAGAGAAAAAAAAAAACAATGTATTTTCAGTAAGTTTCGGAACCGTATTTTCAAGGATATGTTTGGCACATAGATTTGAATTTTTTTTTCCCAAAGATTCCAATCTTAATTGAGAATATTTTTGAATCGGTATTTGGGAAAGCAAAAAATGAGCGTGATATGAATTTTGAGAAGTGAAAATTTTAAGTTGAATTGGGAATCTTTTCAAAATTTTCTTTTCAAATCTATATGCCAAACATAGACAAATAGAGCTTCTGAAGTCAATATAATCTTAAAATTTTCTAACAAGTAATAAAAATATTATCAAAAATAACATTTATAATTTCAAGTTTAAATTATGATACAAGTCTAATAACCTATAAAGTTTTTTTTTTTGTTTTTTTTTCCAGAAGCATGTATGTTTTATGGTTTTGATTAGAAACTCTTTTAATAAATAATCCAAATATTTTCAGAAACAATTATTGGACCCAGAAAATCAAAACAGACCCTCGTATCTTTTTGTTTCATTAGCACTCACCCTTTTCTTCTTCAGAGCTTCAAGGAAAAGACCTCAAAACTTATACCTTATTAAAGGTATACACTCACAAAAATTATTGATAAAGGCAAAGCCGAATTTTCCTGAACTGCTTTTTATGACGAGTATACTTTTTTTTCAGAGTTTTTCTTGGAAGATACTTGGCTCAAATCACAATAAGTGCAGTAAATGCTAATTTGGAATCAAACAAAAGTTCATGAAGAGGGGTTGTGGTTTCTTCCGCACATATTATTGTACACGGTACATGCTTTAATCTCTTCCCAAAACCTTTCACTTTTGGAACTTTTTTTTTTTCTTTCCCTTTTCCCTCCTTTCTTCCGGGAAAATTCTATTCCATTTCACTATCAATACACCCTGCACCACTAACAATGACTGTCGATAAAAGAAAGCATTGCGGAAGAGGCATATATATAGCTAATAGCTATAGACCTCAAAAGGGTATAACAAAGACCTATTGAGCTCAACGATTAACCTATATAGAATCTTATCCTTGATTGTGCCATATAATGTAACTTTGTTTACACATCTGCAATAGAGTACTAAATTGACGTGTCAATGATAAATTTTAACATTAGACTAAAAAGAGTACTCTCCCATGAAGTACTAAATCTAGTAGCAGATTTTTCACACACCAAGTATAATCGATATTAAATCTATTATTTTATTTCTGTTAGTTATGTCTCAGCTTTTTCATTAAATCATTGTAGTTTGTTATTTTTAAATCTTTTAAACACTAAATCCTTTAGGAATTTCAAAGCTTAATGATAAGGACAAAATTCAAGTTAGATATAGCATTAAAAAATATAATAGCATTACACATTCAAGTACAAATCGCAAATATGCTATTTTTCGTACTTTTTGTATTCAATATATATTATGTTGATATGAATAAATAGATTAGAAATAATATAATTAAACCGGCCGGCATCAAATTTGACATTCAAAATAGCATTATATTGTAGAGTTGTTTTCATATCCAAATGCTAAAATTTAATTTTGGCATTGAATATGCTCCGAATCCCATGTTAACCAAATGCGAGTATATTTTTGCAGATTTCAAAAAGAAAAAGGAAAAAAAAAAAGTGAGAATATGTAATGTTAAATCTTTTGATCAACAATAACATGTAATAACCTTGACTACCATGATTTACAAAATAATTGCTACAGCTGCACTTTAGGCAATATTCTTTATTGAACAAATAAAAATATATTGAGTCTGATAAACTCAACATTGTCACACAATATGTTGTTTAAAGTACAAGATACTCGACATATGGCACACGGGTTGTCTGAGTTCGTTTGGATGCACTTTCATTCTTAGTTTTATTCTTCACCCTTACTTTTCTAAAGAAGAAAAAGGGGGGAAAAAAAAAACGCGATTGTATGAAGGGTCCTATTAAGCACCTAGCTTTGTCCTCCACTTCTATTTTTCCCTGTAGGCCAGAATGAACCCTAATATATATATATATATATATATACACACTTATATATCTCTTTTTTAACAATAGTTATTCTTATCTTGCTATCTGAATTTTATGTTCATTCTCATTTAATCTTTTGAATTTTAAAAACTCTAAAATGTCCTATGAACTTTGAACTAGTACCATTTAATCTCTTACATTAGAATTTTAGTTAAAAACATAAGGAAAAGAAAGTGAGTTAAGTAAAGTATGTGTTTTTTATAATATAACAGAAAAGATTTAACAAGAATAATTCCTTTATTTTTCCATATATTTTTAATTAAAATCCTAGTAAAAGGGATTCAGCGAGATAAATTCAATATTCATGGGATAAAATGAGAGTTTTTAGATTTCAGAAGGTAAAGTGAGAATGAGTATAAAATTCATGGGCCATTGATAAGAATAATCTAAGTAACAGAAGCCCAGGATCACAGACTTGTTGACCTTATAACGGTTGAATAAAAAATGAGAGGAATTTCACGTAAATATACAATTTGAGATTATCTTCTTATCAGATTTAATACAATAATCTAATGAAAGAATTTGTTTTTGTTCTATTAACTGATAGACCTAAAGATAAGTTTAAGTAAATATTTTATTATTACTCATCTACAAATATCTAAATTTTGATGCCTAAAACCCCATAGAAAGTTCGAACTGTATAGGAACAGTTATTAATTTTAACCCTACTGGTTTGTAGGGTAGGGCAAAGTCAGACACATACTGTATATAGTCTTGCCACTGAAAGACATTGAAACAAATAGTGTTGTGTGCCTTTTTGTGTACGCAGCTGCACAGCGAACAATAATAACCATCTAAACAAGAAAAAAGTACGTCACTTTTGGAGATCCCTCACCATTTAAATGGTTCATATGAAACTTTTGCAACTTAAAGTTTCCCTGGCCCTTAAATATCTTTCTGTACTTAATTAATACTTTCAATGTTCTCCTTATATATATATATATATATATATATATTATTTTTTTTTTTTCTTTCTTCACTTGTCATTTCATAGTTTGAGTTAAGTAAAGCATGTGTTATATATATATAAGATTAATTTTTTTTATAATAATCTATCTTTTATATAAGCAATCTTTTAATTTTTTTTATACAACAGAAAAGATTTAATAAGATTAATTTTTCTATTTTTTCATATGTTTTAACTAAAATTCTAGTAAAAAAATTTAGTGAGATAAATTTAATATTTACGAAATAAAATGAGAATGAATATAAAGTTAATAAAAATACTATAGAAAACAAAGTGAGACACATTCTATTCTATGTATAGTCTTGCCAGCATAAAGACATTGCTAGCAGCGAACCATAATAACCATCTAAACAAGAAAAAAGTACATCACTTTTCGGAGATCCCTCTAAGAGCACCTTTTAAATGGTTCATGTGAAACTTTTGCAACTTAAAGTTTCCCTGACCCTTAAATATCTTTCTGTACTTAATTAAGACTTTCAATGTTCTCCTCATACATATATATATATATATATATATATATTTTCTCTTCTTTTCTTGACTTGTCATTTCATAGTTTGAAATATCTTGTCATTCTTCTTTCTTCACTTGTCATTTCATAGTTTGAAATATCTTGTCATTCTTTTACTATAGTGTTCCTGATTAAAATAAAACCATTCCCCCGGGGGGGGGGGGGGGCGGCGGTGTTGTGGAGGTGGAGGAAAATATATACAGCTTCAAGCAATATACATGCTATTAGATATTTTCTTGTGTTGGTGATTCGTTTTTCTTTAAAATCTCATGGCCCTTGTTTTCTGTAAAGCTTCTTTATGTTTAGCGAAGTGTGCTTCACCGAGGAACAAATTCAAACCATTCTAAAATATATGTTGAATTAGAATCTATGAGAGAAATAGAATATATTCCTCTTTCCATGTAAGGAAGCTCTGGTCGTCAATGAAAATAATAGAAAGAATATACACTTAAATTTGCGGAAGGCACATTGTAAGGTCAATTTCCTTAATTTCTTGTATAAATCTATTTAACTTAATTCCACACACGTTCTTTAAAAGCTGTCATCCCTAAAGCAGCTCACAAAGATTCTTGAATCTTTGATTGCCAATTATATACTCATCATTTGAATTCAAAGTCAGAAGATAATTTTTGTGGTGTTTTGGTTAGGAAAATTTGTAGCCTCTCTTTACATGAATGATCTTAATTTGGTGCGACGAAATGTTGACCATCACTGAGCAAAGAAAAGAAAAGAAACTGATAAGGAAAAAAAAAAAAAAGGATTTTTCGTATTTTCGAAGGAAAAAAAAAATTAAAGGAGTTTTAACATCTCTATGTTATAATAATTAATATTTTGAATTATTAAGTTCTATGCTTGTTTGTTTCTACCCGGCCTTCTCAAACATTTGAATAAACATTAATTCCTAGAGCAGCTTAATAGATTATCCTTAAATCTTTGATTGATAATGAAATGCTCCTTTGAATTCAAAGTCAGAAGATAATTTTTGTGGTGTTTTGGTTAGGAAAGTTTGTAGCCTCTCTTGAAAGGAATGATCTTAATTTGGTCTGCCGAAATGTTTACCATCACAGGGCAAAGGAAGTGTTCCAAATACCTATAAGATTTATACAGCCTCTGTGTGTGTGTGTGTGTGTAAATATATTACACACACGTATATGTATTTATATCAAATGAACTGTTCCCTTCTTAAATTGACTGCTTTTATTAGAGAATATTGTTGAATAATTTCTACGGACTTCAAAATTCTTCATTTTAATTCGAGCCCACCAGAAGAAGCACAAGAAATTTAGATATATAATTTTCTCTACGAAATTCGTTTAAGTACTAGTGACTCCTATAGCAATACCTCCATAGACCTAGTCTAGGCCTAACAAAACTTTTAAAGTGTGTATATATATACATACTTTCCCATTTACATGTTTTTCCCCCTTTTTTTATTGCTTTATTTTGATAGACACATTATAAGACTATTTAGAATCTGGCTCCAAAGTAAAAACACAAACAAAGATCTCAGGAAACAGGAAAATGAACATTTTCGTTCGCTTATGGCAAGGAAAGATCCTTTTCTTGTACTTGAATTGTCACCAATTTGTAATGATATATTGTCACAATATTTTACATAATATGTGTACAGTTCAAAGGTTCTAATCTTTACTATAAAGACGTTATTAACTTCAACCTTATCCTATATATAAGAATAATATAAAAAGACCGGTGTTCAACATTACATATTGATATAAAGTGTGAGTTTCATAATATAATTCGTCACTAACTTGGACTCACTCTTATGATCCAAAGCATTTTTGTACATATAAATGCATGGATATGTCCTACACGAAGATATAAATGTGTATGTGAGTCATGAGGATTTTTTTTCCTAATCATACGAAATAAAATTCCCCTTAAATATGTATGGAATTATATAGAAAAAAAAAATCTGAACTAATTATTCGATAGACCGGGTGTATCACGTCTTATGCTTATGTGATACACCTATCAACAAAAATTTAACATTTGAGTGTTTTTTTCATGTTAATCCTTTATTTTATTTTTCTTTTTCCTAATATGCAATATAATAGTTGTTAAGTTAAAATTACCATAAATATCTCACTTAAATCTCCTATCATAATCAATTGAATTTAAATAAATATCATTTTTTAAATGAAAATTATCATTCAAGATAAAATGTGATACAAACACTAATACCAAAGGTAAAACAATCATATAGTATAAGAGATATAACCATGGACCAAGACTGATTTTATTAGTAAAATTTGATGAAGCTCAGTGAGAAGGACAAAAGTCGAGACCCGTTGACGGGAAAACTCCTCGATAATTCTATAATCGAGTATGTATAAAGCTCTTTTAAAAAAAAAACCTATAATCGATGGAATATTTCAATCGATCGAGAGACAGTCACTCGCAGTATAGAGATTGCAACAAACTCTACCTAGTCATAACACTAGTGGAACTAATAGACAGATACATTAGAAAAGAACTCAAGCGAAATATACACAGAAAAAATAAACCCGAGGTGGGGAATTACCATTTTTATTACAAAATTAAAACTAAAATACAAGAATAGACAATTACTATAAACAAATATCGACTTCAAAATTCTCAGCTCATGTGAAACAATCACTTCGCCGCACGTCATATCTCATAGGAAAATAGTCGGCTTGAGGTAAGAGATCACACCGCATCTAGCATCAAATAACTAAGGTATTGTTGGATTCTAAACCGCCAGAAACTTATCGGTTAGATCGAATCGAGAAACTTCTATTTACAATCTTCCGACTTCATTCCCGCTAAAATAAGCAAAAGCAGATCAGTTTTCTGAGATCCCTCTAAAGTTTCTATGACCCCTTAAAACATTTTCCGTGGATAACACTTTCAATGGCTCTCCTCACCCTTTTCTTTCCCATTAACTTGTCATTTCATAGTCTGAAATATCTTAGTCATTCTTTTACTATAATGTTCCTGATTAAAATAAAACCATCAAACGAAAAAACAATTCTGACAGTTCAAACAATATATATGCTTTAGATATTTTATTGTGTTTGTAATTCTTTTTTTTTTTTTTTGAAAAGTTTCTTTATATTTAGCACAGCGTGCTTCACATGGAACAAATTCAAATCAATCTACAGTTGAATTAGCATCTATGAGGGAAAGGGGGGAAAGAAGGAAACTTAAATTTCATTAAAAAATAAAACTCAAAGATAAACTGTGGTTTGGTGAAAATAAAGGAAAGAAAAATATACTCTTATTAATTTTCACTAATATAATTATGAGTAGGGGTGTTCATGGATCGATTTTTATGAATTAGGTCTTAATCTATAAACTAATTTGTGATATTCGGATTAAGATTTTCTAAATCCATAACCAAACCATAAAGCTTCTAATCCATTTAATCTCTTACACTAGAGTTTTAGTTAAAAACCTATGGAAAAGAAAGTGAGTTAAGTAAAGTATGTGTAATTTTTTTTAAATAACAAAAATGATTTATAAGACTAATTCCTCTATTTTTTTATATGTTTTTAATTAAAATCCTAATAAGGGGTTTAGTAAGATAAAATTTAATATTTTTAAAATTTAAAAAATAAAATAAAAATAAATATGAAATTCATAGAACAATAATAAAAATAATCTAAAAAATAAAATTACACACATAATATAATATATATATATATATATATTCTTGCCAGCTGATAGACATTGATACAAATAGTGTGTGCACCTTTTTCTGAAGATGTACAGCAAACAATAATGCCCATCTAAACAAGAAAAAAGTACATCACTTTTCGGAGATCCCTCTAAGAGCACCTTTTAAATGGCTCAGGTGAAACTTTTGCAACTTAAGTTTCCCTGACACTTAAATATCTTTTTGTACTTAATTAATACTTTCATTGTTCTCCTGATATATAATTTTTTTTCTTCACTTGTCACTCTTTATTGTAGTGCTCCTGATTAAAATAAAACCATCCAAGGGGGGAAAAAGGGTGACAAATATGTAAGTATATATTCTGACAGCTTCAAGCAATATGCTATGAGACATTTTCTAGTGTTTGTGATTCGTTTTTCTTTGCATTTTTTTAATCATATTGGCCCTTGTTTTATGTACGGCTTCTTTATGTTTAGCGAAGTGTGTTTCACAAGGGAGAAAAAAGTTTATTGTTTTCGTTCAAAACGTGTGTTTTATAATGTGTCGCTGACAGATGGAGGCAGAGATAGAGGGAGGAGAGAGAAAGAGGGAGAAAGAGAGTTATTAATTAATTAATTAATTTATATGTCGCTGACAAACGGAGGCGGAGGAGAGGGCGGAGAGAGAAAGAGAAAGAGAAAGAGAGAGAGTGAGAGACAAGGATGCATATGGGTGGCGAACTTATGGGTGGGGCCATGAAGAGAGAGAGAAGAAAAAGAAAGATATGGATGGGAGAGGAATGGTAAAAGCAAAGAAAGAAACAAATTTTAAAATATCTCTTTAAATTATCAAATTTAAAAATAGATAGGATTCTGATAGATATTTTGAGAATCTTTACTGATCAAGTTTTTTTTTAAATTGTTGAGATTTAATCGATAGTTAAAATATTGATGGTATTATTTTAATATTATTATCTATATTATTCTTATACTAAAGTCTTCTCTGTCGTCGGCAACCACTCCAAACCACACTGCCAGTCCCGGCCGCCCCACCAGTCCCGTTCCCCTATTCCCTGACCCTCGGCAACCTCCTCCCCAGCCGGCACCCCGCCTAGCCCCGACACATCCTCACCCCAGGTCTCCCTCCCCACCTCCCCCACCCCCCTCTGGCACCTCTCGGCGTCTCCTCCACTAGTAAAAATTGTGATTACACGACGTTTTTTTACCGTCGTGTAAAGTTTCACACTTTACCAACCTCTGTAATTATTCTCTAATTTCTTTCTCCATATTCTCTTATTTCAACTTCTCAATTCTCATTATTCTCATTTTTTTTGTCCGTATCTCCTAAATTTACAATAACTCATTTTCTCATTATTTTTATAATCCTCATTCTTGTATTTACTTTCCTACAAAAAAAAATCAAATGGATCCAAATCCAAATGTTCACAACCAATTGTTGATCTTGATGATGATTACTACGGATAGATGACCGGCATCGAAGAAGTAGAGATTTCCCATATGGAGGCTGGCGACAATGTTCTGAGATTAGACGTAGGAGTTTCAGTACTCCAATAGGACCAATACCACAAGTCCAATGTTGCACCATCAAGAAGTAGTTCAGGAAGCACCAGTTGTCCACCAAAAAGGCAAAAGTACTGCTACTAGAACCACTTCACGTGCTTGGCAATCTTCGATGCTGTGCAGAAGAGGACTTCGGCCCGACGGCAAAAAACACAAACAAGACTAGCAAAATGTAAGTTTTGCCAAAAACATTGACTGCTAACAGCTCAAGTGGGACTCGTCACTTATTAGCCCATGGTGAAAGATGTGCTGAGAAACATTACAAGGAAGGAGCCGACACAAAGCACTCTAAAATTCAACTCCGATGGCTCAGTAGGTACCTTTTCTATGATCCATGGTAGCTAGAGAATTCTAGCTCGTTTAATGCTCTACAGATTTACTATTAGTTTGGTGAAATACTTTTATGAAGAGCATATTCAAAGATCTTTTTGTCCACAATTTAAAGCGTTACTAGAAAACTATTAGGAGTGATATTATATCTTATTATAGTAAAAACGCACTACATTAATATCTACATGATACAACACATTTGTATTGCATTGACATCTGATATTGGGCTGCTAGGTCAAATCAGATTATATTAGTGTATTCACATTATTTAGATCCCAGTGGCAATTACAAAAAGAATTATTGGCTTTAGACTTATTGATCATTCTCACAATGCTTTAAATATAATGATAATATTAGAGTGTTTTAAATGAATTTGGCATTAGCAATTGCATTATTTCAATCACCCTAGATAATGCTTCGGCAAATACCGCTGCAATTCATTTTCTTGAGAAAAACTTATCAGATATATGGTGGAATTTATTACATCAACGTTGTGCATGTCATATTATCAACCTCATTGTAAAAGCAGGTATGAAGTTGGTAAGTAGTAACTAGAGAATATTCGTAATGCTCTCCTTGGATACATAATCAATCATCGCATTGCTGAATTAAGAGGTATTGCAAAGCAGAAGGTTTAAACCTCGAAAATTTGGGACTGATATGCCGTAAGGTGGAACTCAACTATTAATGTTAAAAAATGCATAGATATAAGAATGTATTCTATATTTATAATACAAAGCATAATATGATTTTATTATCTGATGTTGATTGGTTTATTGCTGAAAGAATGATTTATTTTTAGAAACTTTTTATGATGCTACTGTTTATTGTCTTGTGTTTATTATCCCACTTCTCCACTAGTTTTCACCCAATTAATGCTTATTTCTTCATTGTTTTCTGAATATAGAAATGATGATTTATTTAAACTAATAGTAGAAAAATGGAGAAAAAGTTATGAAATATTGGGATCACAATAACATGCCTTTATTATATTGCTTTGCCATTGTTTTAAATCCTATAGTTAAATTAAATGTCTTACTCATATTTCTGAACATATGGATGTAGATTTTGCTTCAACGTATTCTTTAACATTTAATAACACTAAATGCAAGTTATTTGAGATTTTTGCAAGTTATCAGAATAAATTCGGCAGCAAGTAACATTGAAACGAAGAAACTCTTCAACTGCTGGTGATCGAAAAAAGAAAAAAGTTTTGGGTTTTTTCTCTGCTCCAGCAAGATCGGCTCTTCTTCAAGTTCGAGTGTTACTCGTCACTTCACAAGTTCAACTACCAAGTAGACACACTCGGACTCACAAAATACTTAGATACAGATTTTCATTGCTAGACTCAACTACAAATACTGAATTTCAAATTTAGATTGGTGGAGTTGCAGTTGAAAATTTTCCATGCTGTCCCGTTTAGCACGTGATATTTTAACTATTCTGTTTGAAGTTCTTCTGAATAGCATTCAGCACAGTGGAAGGATAATTGAAGATCGGAGACTCATTAACACTGAGATGTCGAGTGTTACATGCTAAAAGATGGAACATGCAGATAAAAGATTGCAATATACAGTAGAAGATCAAGATACTCCAACACTTTAACGAATACATAATCGATGATGATGATATTACATGCTCCTGCCTCCTCTTCGTTGCTATGCTGATTATATATTTTTTCATTGTAAAATTATAAATATGAATTAGATTGCACTCTTTTTCTTTACTGAGGTTTTTATCCCAATGGTTTTACTTAGTAAAGTTTTTAATGAGGCAATTCATGACATTAATAAAATTTTAAATTTCAATTTTAATATTTTCTTTGTTGTATCCTTATTTTTTAATAAATTTATAATTTTTATTTATTGTGCTTAATTTACTTTTTCAATTTAGTAATATTTAATTCAAAAATATTAAGATAAATTATTAAATTATCAAAAATATACAAATTTATTCAAAAATTAAAATAAAAAATAAAATTAAATAAAATTTTAAAAAATTAGGGGGTTCGGCCACTCTATAGCCCATCCGAGGCCGAGGTATGATTATTGCAAAACTTACGCTCTGACGAATTTATACGTGCAGTCGGCGCCAATTTTGAAATAGCCGATCTCATGGCAGCCGGCGGAAATTACTAATATATATATCTCTTTCCATGTAAGGAAGCTTTGGTCGTCAATGAAAATAATAGAAAGAATATTTACTTTAATTTACGGAAGGCACTTTTGTAATGTCAATTTCCTTAATTTCTTGTATAAATCTATTTAACTCAATTCCACCCTCGTTCTTCAAATGCTGTCATTCCTGTGGGCGCCATAATACTAACAAAAAAAAAAAAAAAAGCAAAATTACAAAGGATTTTTAGCATTTTAGAAGAAAAAAAAATTAAGTAGTTTTATTTTAAAGTATTAAACTACCATGCTTGTTTAATTTGTGTTTTACCACTTTTCAAAAATTTTAATACAAAAAATTCCTAAAGCAGCTTACAAAGATTCTTGAATCTTTTATTGCCAATTTGAATTCAAAGTCAGAAGATAGTTTTTGTGGTGTTTTGGTTAGGAAAGTTTGTAGCCTCTCTTTACATGGATGATCTTAATTTGGTGCGCCGAAATGTTTACCATAACAGTGCAAAGGAAGTGTTCCAAATACCTGTAAGATTCATACAGCCTCTGTGTGTGTATATATCTTACACACACGTATATGTATATATAACAAAATGAACTGTTACCTTGTTATATTGACTGATTTTACAATTAGAGAATATTGTTGAATAAATTCGACGGACTTCAAGATTCTTCATTTTAATTCGAGCGCACCAAAAGAAGCATAAGAAACTTCAGGTATATAATTTTCTCTTCGAAATTCGTTCAAGTAGTGACTCCTATAGCAAATCCTGGACCATGTAATAAAATACTAATTTCTTCATATACCTCCATAGACCTAGTCTAGGCCTAACAAAACTTTCGAATTTGAAGTGTGTGGGTATAAACTTTCCCATTTACATATTGGTCCCCCTTTTTTTATTGCTTTTTTTTTTTTTTTTTTAATAGACAAATTATAGGACTATTTAGAATCTGGCTCCATAGTAAACACGCGTGCAAAGATCTCAGGAAACAGAAAGATTTAACATTTTCGTTCACTTATATCAAGGAAAGATCCTTTTCTTGTACTTGAATTTATTGTGCGTATTTATCACCAATCTTCTGATGATATATTGTGACATTATCTTTACATAATATGTACATAATTCAAAGGTTCTAATCTTTACTATATATAAAGACGTTATTAACTTCGACCTTATCCTAGATGTAAGAATAATACCAAAAGTATCCGGTCTTCAACATTACATATTGATAAATAAAGAGCGAGTCTCGTGATATAATAATTTGGTCCAAAGTATTTTTGTACATATAAATACATGGATATGTCCTACACGAAGATATAAATGTGTATGTGAGTCATGAGGTTTTTTTTTCCTAATCATGCGAAATAAAATTCCCCTTAAATGTATAGGGAATGATATCGGAAAAAAAATTCTAAACCAATTATTTAGTGGACCGGGTGTATCATGTCATCGCACTTATGTGGTATATCTATCTAACAAAAATTTGACATTTGGGGTTTTTTTTTTTTCCATGTCAACCCTTTATTTTATTTTTCTTTTTCCTACTGTGCAATATATTAGTTATCAAATCAAAACTATCATAAAATATTTCACCTAAATCTCTTATCATAATCAATTTAATTTAAATAAATATCATTTTTTCAAATCTAAACTATCATTCAAGATAAAATGGGATACAAATACCAAACCTAAAATAAAACAATGTCGTGGCACAAGAGATATAACCCTCGACTAAGACCGATTCTATAAGAAAAATCTAATGAAACTCAATGAGAATGATATAAGTCAAGACCCGTTGGCGGAAAAATTCCTCGAATTCCTCGGTAATTATATAATCAAGATGTACAAATCTTTTTTTTTAATCTATAATCGATGGAATATTCCGATCGATAGAGAGACAATCACTCTTAGCACAGAGACTGCAACAAACTCCATCTAATCGTAACACTAATGAAGCCAATAGACAGATACCGCTAGAAAAGAACTCAAGTGGAATACATACAGAAAAACAAATCAGAGGTAGAGGAACTACCTTTTTTTATTACAAAACTAAAACTAAAATACAAGAATAAACCATTATTATAAACAAACATCAACTGCAAAATTCTCGTCCAATGTAAAACAACTACTCCGCCGTACGCCGTAACTCATAGAAAAATAATCAGCTTGAGTTAAGAGATCTCCATACCTACCATCAGACAATCAAGGCATCGCTGGATTCCAAAACGCCAGAAGTTTGTCGGCTAGATCTGATAGAGAAACTTCCATCTAGAATCTTTCGACTTCATTAATTCCTGTCAAAATCGTTGAACCACTGATCATCCTCGCCAACCACAACAACGACGATAGTGAAAGTCCCACACAAAGAGAAACTCTACATATAAATATCATTTTTTATATAACTTCATATATTTAATTAATTTTTGCTTGTAGAAAAAAAAGAAATAATTTTTTGAATTGCCTGTTTAAATAATTTCTCGAATCAATGGCAGACCCAGATCAAGCGCAATTTCAATATTTCAGATTTTTTTTTTCTGAAAGCAAAATTAATGAAAAGTTTAAAGCGACAAAAGATTATTTCTTTTTTATATATATATATAAAGAAAAAATTAATTAAATATATCAAAGTGATATAAAAAATGATATTGATTAGTATGCTTCTTCAAACTCATTTTAATTATAAGAATTTAAATGTCATGTTTCTTTTTTTGGCAATTTAAACATCATTTGTTGATTTGGGACCAAAATTGTACTTGCGGTTTTTTTTTTTTTCCCCTAGAAGCAAAATTTAATTAAATGTTTAAAGTGACAAAAAAATTACTTCTTTTTTTCGAAAAGAAAAATTAATTAAATATATAATATGATGCAAAAATTGATATCGATTAGTTTGCTTTTTCAAACTCATTTTAGTTATATGAATTTAAATGTCATGTTTCTTTCCCCCCTTTTTTTTTTGTGTTGGGGGGGGGGGGGTGGTTGTGGGGGGCGCAGTTTAAACACCATTTTTGTTGATTTGGGACCAAAATTTACTTGCGGTATTTTTTAAAATTTTTCTAAAAGCAAAATTTAATTAAATGTTTCCTTTTTTTTTTTTGTAAAAAAAAAAATTAATTAAATATATTGAATTGATTATGATAAGAGATCTAGGTGAGATATTTATGGTAGTTTTAATTTAACAACTAGTATATTGTATATTTGGAAAGAGAAAAATAAAACAAAGGAATGACATGGAAAAAACACACTAAAATATCAAATTTCTATTAAACAGGCGCACCACATAAGCATGATGATGTGTTATACCTGATACACCAATATTTCTCCCTTGAGATTTACAGTACAAATTGGTAAAGAATACAAAAACAAAACCGCTAAGAAAAAGAACTCAAGTGGAACAATACATACAGAAAAACAAATAATCAGAAATCAGGTAGAGGAACTACCTTTTTTTATTACAAAACTAAAACTAAAATACAAGAATAAACCATAAACAAACATCAACTGCAAAATTCTCGTCCAATGTAAAACAACTACTCCGCCGTACGCCGTAACTCATAGAAAAATAATCAGCTTGAGTTAAGAGATCTCCATACCTACCATCAGACAATCAAGGCATCGCTGGATTCCAAAACGCCAGAAGTTTGTCGGCTAGATCTGATAGAGAAACTTCCATCTAGAATCTTTCGACTTCATTAATTCCTGTCAAAATCGTTGAACCACTGATCATCCTCGCCAACCACAACAACGACGATAGTGAAAGTCCCACACAAAGAGAAACTCTACATATAAATATCATTTTTATATAACTTCATATATTTAATTAATTTTTGCTTGTAGAAAAAAAAGAAATAATTTTTTGAATTGCCTGTTTAAATAATTTCTCGAATCAATGGCAGACCCAGATCAAGCGCAATTTCAATATTTCAGATTTTTTTTTTCTGAAAGCAAAATTAATGAAAAGTTTAAAGCGACAAAAGATTATTTCTTTTTATATATATATATAAAGAAAAAATTAATTAAATATATCAAAGTGATATAAAAATGATATTGATTAGTATGCTTCTTCAAACTCATTTTAATTATAAGAATTTAAATGTCATGTTTCTTTTTTTGGCAATTTAAACATCATTTGTTGATTTTGGGACCAAAATTGTACTTGCGGTTTTTTTTTTTTTCCCCTAGAAGCAAAATTTAATTAAATGTTTAAAGTGACAAAAAAATTACTTCTTTTTTTTCGAAAAGAAAAATTAATTAAATATATAATATGATGCAAAAATTGATATCGATTAGTTTGCTTTTTCAAACTCATTTTAGTTATATGAATTTAAATGTCATGTTTCTTTCCCCCCCTTTTTTTTTTGTGTTGGGGGGGGGGGGGGTGGTTTGTGGGGGGCGCAGTTTAAACACCATTTTTGTTGATTTGGGACCAAAATTTTACTTGCGGTATTTTTTAAAAATTTTTCTAAAAGCAAAATTTAATTAAATGTTTCCTTTTTTTTTTTTTGTAAAAAAAAAAATTAATTAAATATATTGAATTGATTATGATAAGAGATCTAGGTGAGATATTTATGGTAGTTTTAATTTAACAACTAGTATATTGTATATTTGGAAAGAGAAAAATAAAACAAAGGAATGACATGGAAAAAACACACCAAAATATCAAATTTCTATTAAACAGGCGCACCACATAAGCATGATGATGTGTTATACCTGATACACCGAATATTTCTCCCTTGAGATTTACAGTACAAATTTGGTAAAAGAATACAAAAACAAAAAGATCTAGGGAGGGCTATCTAAATAGGTAAATGCTTAAATTCTCAATACGTGTGAATCTGGCATATAGTGATAAATTACAATGAACAAATCCTTTATTATTTTGTTCTCTTGAGAAATTTCAGGCCATAAATGCAGTAACAGAAAGAAGCCTGAAGTTTTTCATTCGTCATGTATGAAAGGACTTTAAATAAAATAAAATAAAATAAAATAAAATAAAATAAAAAATTCATGATCTTCTTACTGGTAATGTTCTTGTAGAGAATAATATGAAACGTAAATAAAACCTGTGGTAAATAATTACAAGGGTGGCAATTTAAGAGAGGATATTTAGCTAATTATACTGCGCTTGAATCACTCTGAAAAGTGTTCATTTGTCTCTCTTGTACTTACTTTTACGTTGTCAATATATAACCTTCACTTACTTTTTAGACCATCGAAAGGTCAAGAAGAGCCCCTTGGAAAGTAATTCTCTCGTCAAAATTATTGATATCTGTGTTGAGTTCACATTTGGTAGACCGCAGATTTTCATATTCTGGATTTAACTTCCAAATTAATGTGACGCAATTTAATTTAGAAATTGACTAAGTTATGAGAAAATATTGGTTACATTTAACGGTTTTTTTTTTCCCTTGAACTAGGAGGCGAAAATTTAAACTCAAGATCTTAATATTAGAGTCGGATAGCATTTGGTATCGATCAATCTTTTTAAAGCCTTTTATTTTGTTTTTCTATATTGGATGCCCCATAGAGATCATCTACGTGTTTCACATTTTTTTTTATAAAAATAACGACATGCACATACTAATTAAGTTATTTATGTTTTATTTTTAAATGTTATTATCAAAACGCGTATCTGTTCTAAAATTCACATAATCTAATAATCTAGATGCTACTGTTTATTTTCCAAATATTCGTGATTTGAATCAAAAGTCCAAAAAATAAAATAACCAAGAGATCAAAAATATAGTTATAAGATGATAAGCTGAACATTAAACCATAAGATATCTAAAACGGTTCAACATCAAAATATTCTCATAACATGAAGTACGGTCAAGTTATAAAATAAGAAGAGAGAAAGATAATCACAACATGAGGCGTCCACAGTTTCATGCTAAAACATCAATGAAAGACAAGCATGCAATAATATCTGTAAGTCTTAACTTCAAAACTGGTGTATGAGAGGAGATGAGAAGGGAATTGTGTGAAATAGTTGAGAGGGAGGAGATGGATATTTATAATGCCTTAAGTGATTTAGCATTTAATATTTGTTGTTGTTTTTAAGAGACGTGATAGATTGACTAATAAATACCATTAGATTTGGATTTGTAGTCTTTATTGTTTCAAATTATTGATAAATCTAGGAAAATTATTGTGTAATGATTTGGGACGGGAGAACATTTTCTTAAGCACATTAAAAGATTAGGGTTTAGAGAATAATAATGTCTATATTGTTATGTATCAGCGACATCGGCAATAAACGATTATAAGCACAAAAT
This sequence comes from Ficus hispida, assembly GCA_025413025.1. NCBI lineage: Eukaryota > Viridiplantae > Streptophyta > Magnoliopsida > Rosales > Moraceae > Ficus > Ficus hispida. The sequence continues at coordinate 13,120,445 of CM046363.1, forward strand.
ATTTTTATATGATAAATTATCGGAGAGTTATGCTATAAATGCTAATGTGAGTTTCTAAAGTTGTTTAATGGATTTTTTATGTGCAGAGAAAAATGGATGCTCATATTATGTGACAAAGTCTTAGTATGGAACTACTTGATTTCTAGAATCTAAGTGGATGATTTTGATTGGAATGAAAAAAATTAGAGAGAATAATAATGCTATTGGCATGTATCAGTGACATCCACAACAAAAGATTATGAGCGCAAAATATTTTTATATGATAAATTATTGGAGAGTTATGCTATAAATACTAGTGTGAGTTTTAAAAGTTGTTTAATGGTTTTTTTATGGGTAAAGAAAAATGGGTGCTCATAGTAGGTGGCAAAGTCTTAATATGGAACTACTTGATTTCTAGAATCTAAGAGGATATTTTTTATTGTAATGAAAAAATTAGAGAATAATAATGTCTACTGTCATGTATCAGCGACATCCACAACAAAAGATTGTCAGCACAAAATATTTTTATATGAAAATCGGAGAGTTATGCTATAAATGCTAAACCGAGTTTTAAAAGTTGTTTAATGGATTTTCTATGGGTAGAGAAAAATGGGTGCTCATATTATGTAACAGAGTCTAAATATATAACTACTTGATTTCTAAAATCTAAGTGGATGTTTTTGATTGGAATGAAAAAAATTATAGAATATAATAATGTCTATTGTCATGTATAAGCGACATTGACAACAAAAGATTATGAGTGCAAAATATTTTTATATGATAAATTATCAGAGAGTTATGCTATAAATGCTAACGTGAATTTTAAAAGTTATTTAATGACTTTTTTATGGTAGAGAAAAATGGGTACTCATATTATGTGACAGAGTCTTAATATGGAACTACTAGATTTTTACAATCTAATTAGGGGATGTTTTTGATTGGAATGAACATATTGGGCTTAAGATACATGCTTTACTCTAAAATGACTAGGATTTAAATAATAAGATGCGACCATTGTCATCGGTAACACAAGATTAGACGGATTACAACGTGTAGTGTTGCTACAATATGATAAATTCAAGAGAATAATATATCAATGTTAACTACTATCATAGCCACATATGAGTGATTGCATTATGAACAATGTATACAACACATCTTTGATTGAGATGAATTTTATAGGTAGAGAAAAACGTGTTCTCACATATCAAGCCGCAAGACAATAGTATTAGAACTTTTTAAGTTTTAGATTGAGATGAATTTGTGTTGATTAGAATGAGAAAATATGGGCATTAGAGAACATGTCTATAACATTACAAGATTTGGGTTTAAAAGAAGATATATATATATATATATATATATATGTTTTACACTTGGTTATAACTATCAGACGACGTTACATGGACGGTCCGACATGACATTTATGATATCTAATTTATAATCAGCAATGAAAAAATAACATTGATTATCCGACATTGTATATACGTTCTCTATTAATTATATGAATATCATTAACTTCAATCCAAAGACCTTCTTCTCTAATATCTAGTTTGTCATCCAACAGAAGATCCAAAACAAACTCTAAAAGGAATTATGAACATCATGGCAAATATTAGTTTTGCTTCTTCTTTATTCCTTTTTTCAAGGCCCAAGTTGACAAATAAGCAAAAGTAGATCACTTTTCCGATATCCCTCAAAAGTTTGTATGACCCCTTAAAAATATTTTTCCGCAGATAATACTTGCAATGGTTCTCCTCACCCTTTTTTCTTTTCCCATTAACTTTTCATTTCATAGTATGAAATATCTTGTCATTCTTTTACTATAATGTTCCTGATTAAAATAAAACCATCAAACGAAAAAAATATTCTGACAGCTTCAAACAATATATATGCTTAGATATTTTATTGTGTTTGTAATTCTTTTTTTTTTTTTTAAAGCTTCTTTACGTTTAGCATAGCGTGCTTCACACGGAACAAATTCAAGTCAATCCACAGGTTGAATTAGCATCTATGAGGGAAAGATTTTTTTAAAAAAAGGAAGCTTAAATTTCATTGAAAAATAAAACTCAAAGAAAACTGTGGTTGTTGGTGAAAATAAAAGAAAGAAAAATATACTCTTATTAATTTTCACTACTATAAGAAAAATCTACTCTTATTAATTTTCACTAATATAACTATAAGTAGGAGTGTTCACAGATCGGTTTCTACATATTAGGCCTTAATCCATAAACCAATATGTGATATTCGGATTGGGATTTTCCCAACCCATAACTAAGCCATGAAGCTTCCAATCCGATCCAATCCGTAAACCTCAGTTTACATGGATTGAATTTACGGATTCAATCTGAAAAATCTAGAAATTAAAATATTAAATTTAATGTTTAAATATGAAATAGTTCAATAAAATTACAACACAATTAACTTCAAGTCTTCAATCATTAGCTAAATTATAACTTATAGAACATAATAATAAAACTTGGATTAAACTCAAAATAAAAAGTTAATATTAATCAACTTTACTAATACTGTATATCAAAGTAATTCATGAATAGATTGATGGATTAATGGATTACAATGATTGAGAAATCCTCAATCCGTAATCCAATTCATAGCATTTGATTTGAGAAAAACCTAATTCGTAACTAATCCATTAGTCTCTTAACCCAATCCAATCCAGCGGATTAGACTAAATTGAGCGGGTTGACGAATTCCGTGAAAACTATGAGGTACTTTTGTAATGTCAATTTCCCTAACTTCTTTGATGTATCTGATCTCAACATAATTCCACGGTAATTATTTAAAAGCAGTTTTTCCTGGGCATAAAATTAAAAAAGGGAAAAGAAAAGAAAATGAAAGAAATTGATAAGAAAAAAAAAAGAATTTTCGCATTTTCGAAGGGAAAAAATTAGAGTTTTATCATCTCTATCTTAAAATAATTAATATTTTGAATTACCAAGTTCTATGCTTTTTTGCTTGTACCACTTCTCAAAACAAACATTAATTCCTAGAGCAGCTTACTAGATTATTCTTGAATCTTTGATTGATAATGCAATATTCCTTTGAATTCAAAGTCAGAAGATAATTTTTGTGGTGTTTTGGTAATTAGGAAATTCTGCAGCATTTCTTTACGTGAATGATATTGGTGCATCGAAATGTATACCATTACTGTGCAATGGAAGTGTTCTAATCTAACCATAATATTCATTTAACTTACATATACAAGCACATAAATGAGAATTTGCTGGTATTTGACACACTTATAAAATGACATTTGTAACTCTTTTATGTGAGATAGCATAATAATCAATTGATTTTAATGTAAAATTTTTTAGTGATACTTGTCATTTACATCAATTTTTTTAAGTTTTATATTATAATATTTTAAATAAAAAGTTAAATCTATCCATAGCCTTTCTTAAAAAAATATATATATATATATATATATATATATATATATATAACCAACCGAACTGTAACCTTCTCATTGGACTGCTTTTACAATTAGAGAATATTGTTGAATAAAGTCTGTGGTCTTCAAAGTTCATTTTAATTCAAGCCCACCAAAGAGGCATCAAACTTCATATGTGTAATTGTCTATACATAATTTGTTCACGTGACTCCTATAGCGAATCCGGCACCATGTAAAATCCTTTCTTAATACACCTCCATAGATCTCTAAGTCTAGCAGGCAAAACTTTTACTATTTAAATAATAATAATAAATAAAAAAAATTTCCCATTTACATCTTTTTTCCCCTTGTTTATTGCTTTTAATAGATAATTTAGGACTACTCAAAATCTTGCTCCGTAGTAAAAACACGTGCAAGGAATCTCAGGAAACGATTGTTTTTCGGTCACTTCTAGCAAGGAAAGATCCTTTTCTTGCACTTGAATAGCTTATTTATCACCAATCTTCTAATGATATATTGTCACTAAATATCTTTACATATGTAATATAGGATTCAAAGGTTCTAATCTTTTATATGAAGACAAGAACTTTAACCTAATCAAAGGTTCTGTAATTTTTGTGCAACAGCTAGCCACGTGTTGAGCGAGGGATGAAGATTGAATAATGCTTAGCTGTAATGTCAGGTTGTCATCTGTGCTTGTGACCGGATGTGGAGGGCTATAGTGTCACTGTTGCCGTGGTCTTTTTGAAATTGGCTTCATATGCTAGGGAGTCCAACGTCATTAGCAATTTAATTATTTTTCTATTTTATAAACAAAATTAAACTCTTTTCCGTTTAATAGAGTTTGAGATATTTGATTTTTGAATGGACAAATTATATAAATGCAGAAGTGATTCATAAATTGGTTTTCATTTTTATTTTTATTTTTTAGGTATTTAATTACATAAAAAAGTGACACACAATTAATAATCCCACAAGATAGTCCGATAAATTGGATCTTCTATGATTAGGATTCTAGCATTGTTATTTATTTGTTTATGTATTTATCACTATAATTCTTTATGTACTTATCATAATAAATTATAGTAACTTGACCTAAAACTATTGATAATTCAATTCTTCAAAAGTTGTAAATGTACGTAATGATATATAATTTGTATTTTCAGTTTTAATTTTAGGAGTGTTTTTTTTTTTAATTGCAGTACTATGCTCTCCAATCCTGTATACGTTAAAACAAAACTCCTTTGTATTATTTTAATAAGACAGATGAAGATGTGAATTGTTGAGAACATTACCAATAGATAGAACAAATGGAAATATCTAGCCTAGTTTTTCTATACGAAGACATAGCATAATATTGTATGTAACTATGCATTTAGAACAACAAGTATACCGAGAACGGTCATCAAAATGATAAAAGAAATTTATGGAATAATTGGTACAACATTAGTATTCGAAATGACAACAAAAGATATAAGACAAGAAGGTTTAAGTCAAATGTAATAAGTAGTATCTAAGATGAAATTAAGTGAAGGAGAAATAGTTAAGTCGATGGAACATCTGCCGACTCTATCATCATAAAGACCACTCATGTTAAATTGCTATTCAAATAGCATCAAAATGAAGTCATAATCAGGCATGATTGAGCAATTTGATATCATACAAATGTTTGAAATACATTTGGGTATTTAGTAAATGATTCTATAAATAGAAGGATACTTTTTAGATACGTGAATTATCATTTTTTAACTGACAATAATTTATAAAATTATCATGTCAATTAAAATAAAAGATTGTCTGTACTAATAAAAAGACGACATCATTGCTCCACAAATTTGTATATAAAAATTGAGATATTTAGTAAAACATTGGTGGTAGTTTTGAATTTTTCATGTTCAAAATAATATAGCACTTAGAAACACTTTAAAAAAATAGAAAAAAAAAGTTTTTAAAAAATAGAAAAAAAAAAAAGTTTGCTCTGAGGTTGGCTGTTGTTACTATGAAAATAATGTTTAATTGTTACTTCCCATAGATCATATGTTACTGCTCTTTTCAAACTCATGTCGTTTTTTGCTTTACTCAATTAAGCTCAGACAACCTATCAGCATGCCCTTTGCACTAACATTTGCAATATAACAGGTTTTATTCCCGACACCGGTAATCAAAATTTTAATTGCCCTCCCACAGTTGCGACCGTCCATTTTAATCTCAACGGTCACACACTAATGAAGTTTTGATTCTTCAAAAAATTAAGTGATGGACTCTAGATAGTCCCTTTATGGACTATAAGAAAAATATATATTATTAAAGAGCATGATGTTTAATCCTTCACATCAAATAAATAAAAGGCGAATCACAATATGAGATTTCATAAATAAAATTCACTCTATACTAGAAAAGAGATTTTAGTCCCACAATATGAGATTTTAATGTCCAAAGCATTTTTCTACAAATAAATACATGGATAGGCACTACATGAAGATACAAATGTGTGTGAGAGTCATGAGGATTTTTTACCTAATCGTACTAAACAAATGCCTTCCTTGATGTATAAGGAATTAAATCTGAATATATATATATATATATATATATATATATATTATCCTAATCTATAGAGAATATCCTTCGGATATCCAATTCAAATTCAGTACCAAAAAAAAAAAAAAAAAAAACAAAAACAAAAAAAACCAAGGGAGGGTTGTCTAATATAAATAGGTAAATGATTAAATTCTTGATAGGTATGAAATATTGTGGTAATTATAATAGTAATGAATATTGTGAGTTATAATATTATTTTGTCTAACCTTTTCACCATATATGCTATATAATTCCCAAGATTGGCGATCTAATTATGGACGATGTTTTGCTAATTAACTGTACTTGAATCAATATGAAAAGTGTTTCTTTGTCTCTTATATTTACTCTTACATTTGCCATAGGATATTTACTTCCTTTATACACCGTTGAAAGGTCTAGGAGGGTCCGTTTGAAGTAATTCTCTCACCAAATTACATAGGCACGCTTGGTTTGCGCTCGGGTTCAAGTTTGGTAGACCAATTTTTCGTTGTCTGTTTTCAACTTCCAGAATTGACAAACAATGACAAAATATTATTTTAATTGAACTGTTTTTCTTTTCCCTCGAACTTATAGGTGGGAACTCGAACTTAAGTTCTCAACCTCAGAATATCGACCAATGTTTTTGAAGCATTGCATTTTGTTTTTTTATATCGGATGTCCTTTGCACGTTCCTTTTTTTTTTTTTTTTTTTTTTTTAAATGATGCCTGCTAAAGTTTGTATAGTATTTTCAGATATTATGACAAAACACATATCTGAATTAAACATTGCATAATCTATATATAATCCAATAATCTGGACTATAACAGTACTTATTTTTTGAAATACTCGATCGTGATTTGGGTCATAATTAACCGAAGTCTTAAAAAATAAGATAACCAAGAGAACAAAAATGTTCCAAGATGATAAGATGAAAATTAAACCACCAAAATATTCTCATAACATTAAGTACTATCAAAAGGATAACCACGACCTGAATTGTCCAAAGTTTCCCACTAAAATGTTAATGAAAGACAGACATGCAATAAGATGTAAAAGGCACCACTTTAAAACAGACAAAAACATAACTGAAACAGAAAAACAGATTACAAACTGACTTACATTTCTTTCAATTGGAAAACCTCATTGGCCTATTGACGGCTCTCCCCAAACGGCAACATAATATCCCCTCCACCAAGCTCCATTTGTTCTTGATCTTTCTTCAGCATGTCTAGGAACCATTGTGGTTGTGGCTGCGGCTGCAAGCTATGCATGTTCGCAAAGTAGGCCGCCTCAAACCCCGATGGCCTATCCGCAGCCGCCACCACCATCGCAGTGTTTTCTCCGCTACTCCCTTGCATCCCTTCCACTGCCGCCTGCTGCACCATCACGTTAGCCCGCTGAAGCTGCAGCTCGTAGTCGTCCTGCATCTGCCTCTTGCCGAGCCTCTCCATCCTCATATCGATTTCCTTCAGTTTAAGGTCAATCACCCAACTAAGAGCGTTCAGGTCCTGGATGTTCAGACCCTTCAGGACGCTCTCCTCGTTCGTTAGGCTGCGGTACATGAGCTGGGTTATCTCCTTTTCGCGATTATCCCTCTGCAGCTTCTTTAGCTGCTCGTTCGCCTTTTCGATCCGCTGTTGGAGAAAGCTTTCCTGGTTCACCATCTTCTTGGTTTGGTCCATCTCTGACATCATCTTGAACCTGGCCAGTACTTGTTGGACACCGGCCGGTGAAGGATAAACCTCTGGTTTGGGATCGTAAGGGCTGTAGATTATCGCGCAGGCATCGACACCGCAAAGGGTACTTAGTTCAGTCGCCTTCTTGGTAAGTCCTTTCTTTCGCTTCCTGAAAGAGGATTTCCTCGCCTTATCATTGGTGATGTAGGAGAGTTTCACCTTGCTTCTAATTCTCATGGCTTGGGGAAAAAGGAACGTAGGAAGAAACAAATGGAAAAGAAAAAAAAAAAAAAAAAAACTGGTATATGAAAGGAGAAGATGATGGAATTATGTGATATAGTTGAGGGAAGGGAGGGAGGGAGTATTTATATATCTTCAAGTGATATTGCATTTAATATTTGTTATTATTTGTTCTCTGAGATGTGATGTATTGCCTAATAAGTGCATGGGTTTAGGATTCGTAAACTTTATCGTTTGAAATTAATTATAAATCTGGGAGTATTTTGGGATGAGAAATCGACATGGGAGAACATTTTCTTAGATATTAAGAATTAGGATAGAGAGATAATAGTGTCTATCATCATCTGTCAGCGACATCGGTAACAAAAGATTATACGTGCAGTATTGTTACATGATAAATTATTGGATAATTACGAAATAAATTCTAATTTGAGTTTTAAAGTTGTTTAATATTGTTTCAATGGGTAGAGAAAAATGGGTGCACTTTTTAGGAGACAAAGTCTTAACATGGTACTACTTAATCTTTAGAATCTGATAGGCTACTCTTTTGGATTTCAATGCACAAATTAGACTTTAGATAAATGTTTTATCTTAAAAAAATATGATGGAGTATAAAAATAAGATAATTAGAGGTATTATTTTAAAAATTTTAAAAATATATTTTTATCGATTTTCTAAAAAGAATACTTTATTTGGATTAGTTATTAGGCTTAGTTAGCTTTTGAGTTGTGGATGTGGATGTCAGCGTGAGAGCATGGTTTTAGTTTTATTTATTTTTATATAGATATCCTTTTGTAACTTTGAATTTGAATAGGATCAGAATTAGAATCTAGAATTTATTATTTAAAGGCTTATTTGTTATTTTAATATTAGAGTTTGTTGATCATTATTAGTAAAATCTTTTTGAGAGTTCTCTCAATTGATTTATATAATTTTTTGGTATTCTAATTAGAATCAACAAAGTATATGCTTCCGCTACATCAAAATGACTAGGATATATTGAATAAGATACGATCTCTAATGTCGATGGTAGTGCAACATATATCTTTCATCGTTTAGACGTGTACTTTGTTGTCCTATAGGTAGAGAAAAATGTGTGCTCAGATATCAAGCAGCAAGATAATAGTATTGAAACTTCTTAAATTTTGGATTGAAATGAATTTGGATTGATTGGAATGAGAAATGGACACTAGAAAACATGTTTGAGCGTTGTATAGGTTTAGGTTTGAAAGAAGAAAGACAAAAATGTATATTTGTCTGTCTTTTAATTAGTTTTAGCTATCGAATGACGTTGCATGGGTGGTCTGGCATTTAGGTTCTTCAATTTTTAATAATCAGTCATGAAAAATTGCATTGAGATTGACATCAACTTCAATTCTAAAAAGGCTTCTTAATTACCTAATTTGCCATCAAGTAAATATCCCCAAAAAAATAAAAATATAAAAAATGAAAGTGTTTCGCGGAATTATTATGCGACAATGGCACAAGTATTCGTTTTTCCGTTTTCTTTAATTTAGGGACCATTTGTCTAATTAGCAAAATTATATCACACTTCTGAGATACTCCCTTTTTGATGGTCATCTGAACTTTCGGAACTCAAGTTTTATATTTTTTATTTTTTTAGTAAAAGATTACATAGAAATGTATGATCTTATCATTATCCAAACTTGTAAGACTTCTTTTTCTTCACGTTTCTTCCTTCGTTATGTTGATATATCATTGTATTTTCTTCACTAGTTTCTTTGTTTTTTTCTTCGGCACTCGATTTTCTCCCGAGACCGATCTTTCAACTTCCAAATAATACTGATTCTTTAATTCAAAGAAATATCCATCAATTACTTTATTAATTGTAACATTTCCGCTCTCTTTAACGATTCTGATATCTTTACAAACAAGGATGTCGTGGGAAATACGAAAAACTTTTTACTGCTTTTACAAGAATCCTGTGAACAAACTCTATGGACTTAAAACTCACATTTTAATTTTTTCTTTCTACATAATTTGTTCAAGTGATCCTTAAGCAAATCCGGCACCATGTAAAATCCTTGCTTCCATAGACCTACTCTGAGCCTGCAAAACTTTCGCATCTGAATTATCAACCCCAAAAAAATAAAATTCCCGTTTACATCTTTTTTCCCTGATTTTATTGCTTTTGATAGACAAAGTTGGGCTATTCAACCTTATCTCATATATTGAAACAATACCAAATATAATTAGTTGTGTTTAACACCATACATTATTAGAAAATGAATTTTACAACATCGGTTTATCGGTTTATAGGTGACACCCGTTGTTTATTAGCATGTGGTGTTTAAACCAATTTATTATTGTGGCAAATCATTTTTATATGTAGATACATGGATGCACTAAAATAAATATATTGTGACGATTGTGAGGATTATTGTCCTAATCATACTAATTAACTGATCCACTTGATATGTTAAATCTTGAAAAATAAAAGTTAGATCTTCATAATTTTTAGAGAATATACTCCGGATTTCCATTACAGACTCAGTAAAAAATAAAAAATACAAACATACATACATACATATACATATATATATATATATATATGTATGAAGATCTAGGCAAGGCTATATCTAAATAGGAAAAATGCTTGAAATTTTAGTAGGTGTCGTTCTGGCACAAGCTGGTAAATAATAATTATAATGAATATTGTGAAATTATAGTATTATTACTGTCTCATAGCTTTTATCCATATATGTTTGTCTTAAAATTTATTGTTATATTCTCTTGAGAAATTTCAGGCCATTGATCCAATAACAGACAAATAGAAAGCCTGGAGTTTTTCCTTAGTTTGTTTTTGAAAGGACTCAAAAAAGAAAAAAAAAAAAAAAAAAAGAGGTTTTGTGATTTTCTTCAGACGTAGCTTGTAAGGTTCTTGCAGAGAACATTTTGCTGATTAACTGTGCTTGAATCGATCTGAAAAGTGTTTATTTCTCTCTTGTACATTTCACTTTTACATTTTTCCATAGGACCTTCACTTCCTTTCTACACCAATAGAAAGGTCTAGGAGAACCCTTTGAAAGTAATTCACTCATCATAGTATTGACATTACATGGATGTTTTTCCAAATACTGAAGTTATCCATCATAATTACCAAAGTCTCAAAAATAAGACAACCAAGAGAGCAAAAATATAATTCCAAGATGACAAGCTCAAAATTAAACCACATGATACCCAAATATCCTCAAAACATAAAGCACTCTCAAATTAAGACATAAGGAAAGAAAAGGACATCCACTGATCCACAGCATGATAATGAGGTGTCCACAAAGACTGACATGCAATCAGATCCGAAAGTCTCAACTTCAAAACAGACAAAAACAGAACAGAAACAAACAAACAAATCACAAACAGACTCAGATCTCTTTCAAAGGAAAAGTCCATTGGCCCATTGACCATTCTCCCCAAAGGGCTGCATCGCCTCGTCTCCAACAATCTCCAGGTTCTGCTGTTCTTGACAGTTCTTCATCAAGTCCATGAACCATTGTGGTTGCGGTAGCGGCTGCGCCCTATGCCAGTTCTCCATGTTGGCCACCTCGAACCCAATGGGCCTATCCGTTGCAACCGCAGGCACCCCCTCAGCCGTTGCCTGCTGCACCGCCACATCATCCCCCTGAAGCTGTAGTTTGCAGTCATCTTGCACCAGCCTCTGACTGAGGCTCTCGATCCTCCTGTCGATTTCCTTCAGGTTCTGGTCGATCACCGTGCTGAGATCGTTCAAGTCCAGGATGTTCAAACCCTGTAGGACGCTAGCCCCGCCCGTCAGGCTCCGGAACATGAGCTGGGTGATCTCCTTTTCGCGGTTATTCCTCCGCTGCTTCTTCAGCTGCTCGTTCGCCTTGTCAATTCGCTGCTGGAGAAAGCTTTCCATGTTCACCATCTTCTTGCTCTGGTCCATCTCTGGCATTCTTCTGAACCTGGTTAGGACTTGTTGGACGCCCAACGAGGAAGGGTAAACCTCCGGCTCGGGGTTATAAGGGCTGTAGATTATCGCACAGGCATCAATACCACAGAGGGTGGTTAGTTCATTCACCTTTTTGATAAGTCCCTTCTTTCTCTTCTTGAAAGTGGCTTTCCTCATCGAGTCGTTGGTGATGAAGGCAAGGTTCACCTTCTTTCTCGTCATGGCTTGGGGAAAAAGGAAAATGGGAGAAAACAAAAGGGGAAAAATGTGTGTGATAGGAGAAGAAAAGGGAATTGTATGAAATGATTGAGGGGGGTATTTATATTGCTTCAAGTGATATTGAGTTTTAAATTTAGTATTATTTTATTTAATGAGAAATGATTTATTGCCTAATAAATTAAATGAGATACGGTGTTGTAAATGTCCTTGTTAGCAATATGAGATATGGTGTTGTAAATGTCCTCGTTAGCAACCATAAATGCATGGAAATTATTGTTATACAATGAATTCTGATGAGAAACGGGCATGAAAGATCATTTTCTTAAACACCTTATAATGAATTACGGTTTAGTAGAATAATATCATGGTTGTTGGTGACAAAAGATTGCGCATGCAATATTGTTGCATGATAAATTGTCGGATAAATGCGAGACAAAATGCTAATGTAGGTTTTAAAAGGGATTTAATGTTGTTTCTATATGAATAAAGAAAAATGGGTGCCCATATTCAATGGCAATAAATCCTTATTTAGGAACCACTTAATTTTTAGAATCTTGGAGGCACCATGTTGATTGCAATGAGAAAAATATTTGGCATTAGATACTTTTGTTTCATCCTAAGAAGACTTGGACTTAATCGTACCATCGTCAATGGTAACAGAGAGACAATAGTATTGAAGCTACTTCAATTTTGGATTCAGATTAATATGTGGACTGAAATGAGAAATGGGCATTGGAGAACATGTTAATTTGAACTTTATTGTTTAATGGGTTTAAAAAGAAGAAAGATATATAGACATTTGTGTAAATATGAGTATCTTTACTAAGTTATAGCTATCCGATAACGTTGTATATATGCTAGTCCAACGTGTTTTCCCTCGATGTCCAAATGTTTCCGGGCAAGCCTTAGGTTCAATTCTATCTTTCTTGCCTCCACTGGTGAATTTGTCGAATAGAAAGATCAAGCTCAAGTATTCTTTCTTCGACCACTTATGAACTTAAAGCATGCCCCGGGAGCAAACTCTTGCTCTTTTTTACTACAAGAATTGTTTGATCCTATGGTCTTTGACTGCTTCAATGCCTTATTTAAGAGATATACTTTTCCTTTATCAGTCTGTTATTTTTCGACTATATAAGAATTACTAAAGTTTTCAGTGTACTCCTGTGAAGATTTATATTTTTCACCGAGCCTCTCTCCGAGATAGTGTCCACATTGTTACGCCTTTCATGTAAGTTGGAACTTACCCGACAAGAAATTTTGCTACCTTAGGTAATAATCAGTAACAATAAATAGCATAACCAGTGTGACATTGTATATAAGTTGTCTATTTATAGAATAAAGATAAATAGCAGTAATTAAATTCCAAAAACGCTATGAAATTAAGTGACAATATTATTCACTTGTCATTTCATAGTTAATTTGAAAGATCTTGTCATTTTTCTTTTTATGGTGGGAGATTCGAAAATTGTTGCGGAAGTTGAGTGTAAGATTACCGTTAGATTATAAATATAATCATATCTTGTCATTCTTTTAGTATATTGTGTTGATTAATAAAAAAATAAAATCATGAAAGGAAAAAAAAATTCTGACAGCTTCCAACAAAGACACGCTTAGATATATCGTTGTGCTTGCAATTAGTTTTTGTTTTTGTTTTTTTGTTTTTTTTTTTTTTTGCTTACGTTTTTGTTTTGATTTTTTTTTAATCATAGGCTCTCGTTTTCTGAAACGCTTCATTTTGTTTGGGAAAGTGTGCTTTGACAAGGCGCAAATTCAACCCATTAGACTAATTAAAATCTAAAGTGATATAATATTATTCCTCTTGCCATTTAAAGAAGCTTAAATTTCATGTAAAACATAAGGTGAACCGTGGTCCTTCTTGAAAATAATAGAAAATAAAAAACCTCACTCTCATATTTTTAAATTTCATTCAAACGATATTTTTATGGACAAATGAAAATAATACTCTTTTGAATTCAAAGTCAGAATGTTTGTGGTGTTTTGGTTGGGAAAGTTTTGTAGCCTTTCTTTACATGAATGATCTTAATTTGGTGCGCCAAAATTCCCTCACAGTGCCAAGAAAGTGTTCCAGTCCATATACAAGACTTATGTAGCCTGTTTTTATAATATAAATAAATGAATATTATATATATATATATATATCCAAATGAAGTGTTACCTTCTTTCTTTGACTGCCTTTACAATTAGAGTGTAGGAAAAAAAAAAAAAAAGGAAGAGAGAGAGAGAGAATCTTGTAATAACATGGACTTCGAAGTTCTTCATTTGAATTCAAGTCCAGCAAAAGAGGTATTCAGCAAAAAAGTCCAGGAAAAGAGGAACAGCAAAAACTTCATATGATTTTTTTTTTTTAAAACGTAATTCGTACTTCAAGCGACTCCTATGGCAAATCCGGCACCATGTATAATCCTTTATTCATATATCTATATATACCAACTTTAAAACTATTTTTAATATATTTATCGATGTTAATACTATATTTATTACAAAAAGAGTCCGAAAAATAACATATTTGAAACTTATGTTCTAATGATAATGTAATTTCTAATGTCAGTTATATCTATCTTTTGTCATCATCATTACATTTTTTAATTAATAAAAAATTAGTATTTAAATTATTATAAAGTAACAAAATTTTTATATGAAAAGTATGAGATATCAATCAATAGTAATTAGATGTCAAATTAAACATTTGATATACTTTGAAATTTGCCACAAAAATTAATATATGATAAATTTAAGATCAAAGAGGACATTTCATTATAAAATACTTTATTATCATCCAAATATCATAATTTATTATTGATACTTCAGTTTAGCACTTTATTGAACATGTTCCAAGGCTAACAAAACTTTCTTATTTATTTAGAATCTTGCTCCATAGTAAAAAGACGTGCGGGAATCTCAAGAAACAGAGAACTAATTAACATTTTCGTTCACTTCAGCAAGAAAACATCCTTCTCTTGTACATGAATATTGTGTGCACACTGCATATTATCACCATCTTGTCATGATATCTTGTCACAATTGATATGTTTCAAATGATATCTAACCGACATATATTATAACACATCATCTAAACAAATTATAATTCATAAACATAATATGATATATATAATTAGTTAAATAACATGATATAATATGATTGATTAAATATCATCTAAGATACACAAAAATTGGATAGATATTATTCTAAGAGGAAATAAAATAAAATAAAATTGAAACAAAGTTGTCCACTGAAATCTAAATATCACTCTCTTTCTCTCTCTCTTCTTTTTCACTTTCTAACATGTAAGGGTTAGGATTTCTCAATTGTTTTCCTCTTTTAAGGCCAGACTTTGGAGGTGTTCTTCAGCCTATCTCTGGTTTCCTAGACCTAGCTAGTAATGAAGATGGGAATTATATGGTGAAAGTCTTGGCAAGAGAAGGATGGGTGTTACGGGATGGAGTAAGATTAAAATGAGATAGTTGACAATAGAGCGTGGTTGTCATGTACCCAGGAGGTCGGCTTTGGTAACCTGGTTTGTTCTGACGATGTGTATCCTCTCATCAGTAAGAACTCTTTGTGTGATTGGTTTTTTTTATTTTTTAATGTGTAAGTTTGTGTGTAATAATGGTGATGTATGTGTCGTTTTTAATATGCATGTTTTATTTCTATCTTTATTTCAAGTAATGAAGGTGGCTTCTCACCTTCTGTATTAGTTGTTTCTCTACTAGATTTAAGTCTTGTCAGTGTTCTAGTCCCGATAGAGTTGCTTCCTGCGAAGTTAGTAGTGACCCTATGCAACTGAGTTTTGGTCCTTAACCAATCAGGAAATTCCATTGATTGTTGGGATTTTGACAATAAGAGCCTTACATGTACTTGATTTCAGTATGCCGAGAATTATACATGTTATCAAGCCTCAAGCTTACGTATTTCCTTTTGAGTATCATTAGACTTTTAATAGATCTGTGATCTTATTAAAGAGTTTTATCTCATGTAATACGAGATCATATTTATTATTTTTAGGGTTGTTGTTTTTTTTATCTTCTTAATGAGTTTAATGAAATTTATTCTTCAAAAATAAAAAAGAAAAAGAAAAAGAAAAAGAAAAGATCCTTTACATGTATTATATGTAAGTACTCGAAGTTTTTAGACTGAAGGCCATAATTTCAATCTTATCACATATAGAAATATGGATGTGTACACTATGATAAATCTATACATATATAAGAAGTGAGAATACTCACTACTTTAGCCTCCCTTCGTCCAAAATGGATCGTTTTGGACGAAAAATTTTTATATTTGCGTTTAGATCTTTTGGGGGGGTTTTTTTTTTGGATCAATTTTTTTAAATTTTTGTTCCTTTTTTATTTTCTTTTTGGAGTATTTTTTTTTTCGTTTTAGTTCTTTTTTATTTTCTTTTTCATTTTGATTATTCTTTTTACTTCTATATTTATTTTTTGATCCTCTGTTTTCTCCTGGATCTTTTTTTCATTTTAATCCTTTTTCATTTTTTTTGGGCCCAATTTTTTTTTTTTTTTTTTCATTTTAGTTCTTCTTCATGTTGATAATGTCTTTTATTTTAATCCTTTTATCTTTTTTTTTTTTAATTTTTTTCCGTGCCTTTTTCTTTGGTTAAAATTGCATTCAACTATTTGTTTAAAAATTATACCTCTTTCCTCTTCAAAGTAATTTCAAAATGTTAGTTATAACTTAATTTAAACCATATTGATGTAATATTTTTCCGAAAGCAATTTCATTATTCATAATTTTATGTGTACTTGAAGGTGATAGTAAATAATATTGTCGTTAAATATTTTTATTTTCAAATATAAAATTTGAATCTTTAATTTAATATTAGGAATAAATACAATAACAATGAACATGTATATTAAAGTATTTATTAGACAAAAATATAAAATGTCTATTTGAGTCATTATACATCTATGTAATAATTTAATTCCTAGTTTACCAAATACCTAAAATTCCGCCTTTGGGATTCACATCAACTTTGAAAAAAATTTACCAAACGTCTACTTGCTTCTAAACAATAACTTTAGAGACTCACGGAAATTTTCACAGCATGGCACTGCGGAACTAGCAAAACTTTCACATCTAAATTATTATTAAAAATAATAATAATAAACTTTTCCATTTACATATTCCCCCCTTGTTTTATTGGTTTTGATAGACAAAGTAGTGCCATTCAGAATCTTGCTCCTTAGTAAAAACAAGTGCCAGGAATTTCAGGAAACAGAAAAAGAACATTTTATGTTCACCTCTAACAAGCAAAAGATCCTTGATTTCCCGTACATGAATAGTGAATGCGCATGTTTACCACCATATTGTCATGATATCTTGTCACTATATTTACATATGTAATTCACAGGTTGTAGTCTTCTATATGAAGACATTAACTTCAAGCTTACCTCATATTTTGGAACGTCAATGCTGAAAAAAAAAATCTTGGCATTTTATATATGCCACTATTATTAAAAATTGAGTCCCATAGCATCGTTTTATAATTGAGATCCACTGTCTATTTGCATGTGGTGTTTAAACTAATTTACTAATGTAGCAAAGCTTTTTTAATATAGACACATGGATACGTGCTACACAAAGATAAATATGTGTGTGATAATCATGAGGATAATTTTTCAAATCATACTAAATAAATGTTTCCCTTGATATGTTAAATCTTGAGAGAGAAAAAAAATATTTAGATCTTCATAATTTTTAGAGAATATACTTCGGATATCCATTACAAACACAGTAAAAAAGAAATAAAAAAATAAACAAAAAGATCTAGGGAGGGCTATCTAAGTTGGAAAATGATTGAATTTTTAATAGGTGTCAAATCTGGCATATGCTCGTAAATATTAATTGTGATGAATATAGTGAAGTTATGGTAATATTGTTGTGTCTTAGCTTTTATCCATATATGCAATATGCCCAGTTTGTCTAACAATTCATTGTCATACAGTCTTGAGAAATTTCAAGCCATTTATGAAAGTACTCACAAAAAAGGTTTTGTGATTTTCTTCAATAGCTTGTAACGTTCTTGCAGAGAACATTTTGCTAATTAACTGTGCTTGAATCAATATGAAAAGTGTTTATTTTCTCTCTTGTACATTTCACTTTTACATTTTCCACGGTTCCTTTCTACACCAAACATTGAAAGGTTTAAGAAAGCCCTTTGAAAGTAATTCTCTCATCAAAGTATTGATCTTACATGGGCGTTTTTCCTAATGCTCACGATCTGGATCATAATTAACCAAGTCTCAAAAATAAGATTAACCAAGAGAGAACAAAAACATAATTCCAAGATGACAAGCTGAAAATTAAACCACATGATACCCAAATAAGTTCAACATCCAAATATCCTCATGACATAAAATACTATCAAATTAAAACAAAAGGAGAGAAAAGGGAAACCACAACATGATGAGGTGTCCACAAAGACAGACAAACAATCAGATCTAAAAATTCTCATCAACTTCAAAACAGACAATAACATAATAGAAAAGGACAAACAAATCACAAACAGACTCATCAGATCTCTTTCAATGGAAAAACCCGTTGGCCCATTGACCATTCTCCCCAAAGGGTAGCATCATCTCCTCTCCAACAAGCCCCAGGTTCTGCTGCTCTTGACAGTTCTTCATCAAGTCCATCAACCATTGCTGTTGTGGTTGCGGCAGCGCCGTATGCCTGTTGTCCATGTACCCAGTGGGCCTATCCACGCAACGCTCTCTCCGCCAGTCCCTAGCACACCCCCCGCCACCGCCTGCTGCGCCGCAACGTTAGCCTGTTGAAGCTGCAGCTTGATATGAACATCCCCCAGTGCCGGCCTCCGACTGAGCCTTTCGATCCTCCTGTCAATTTCCTTCAGTTTCTGGTCGATCACCGAGCTGAGATCATTCAAGTCCAGGATGTTTAAACCATGTAAGACTTTAGCCCCGCCTATAAGGCTGCAGAACATGAGCTGGGTGATCTCCTTTTCGCGGTTATTCCTCCGCTGCTTCCTCAGTTGCTCATTCGCCTTGTCAATCCGCTGCTGGAGAAAGCTTCCCTGGTTCACCATCTTCTTGCTCTGGTCCATCTCTGGCATCCTCCTGAACCTGGTTAAGACTTGTTGGACGCCCAACGACGAAGGGTAAACCTCCGGTTCAGGGTCATAAGGGCTATAGATTATCGCGCAGGAGTCAATACCACAGAGGGTGGTTAGTTCATTCACCTTCTTGATAAGTCCCTTCTTTCTCTTCTTGAAAGTGGCTTTCCTCGTCGAGTCGTTCGTGATGTAGGCGAGATTCACCTTCTTTCTCGTCATGGCTTGGGCAAAAAGGAAAATGGGAGGAAATAAAATGGGAAAAAAAAATGTGTATGATAAGAAAAGAAAATGGGATTGTATTAAAAAAAAAATTTGAGGGAGGAGGGGGTATTTATATTGCTTCGAGTGATATTGAGTTTAATTATATTCATTATTATTTTATTAATGAGAAATGATTTACTGCCTAATAAGTTCAATGAGATATGGTGTTGTTAATGTCCTTGTTAGCAATGATAAATGCAGGGAAATTGTTGTTATGTAATGATTTGTGATGGCAAACGGGCATGGGAGAACATTTTCTTAGACACATTGTAATAAATTACGGTTTAGAGAATTAAGAATGTCTGTCGTCATATATTGTTACTTGATAAATTGTCGGAGAATTATGTGACAAATTAAATGCTAATGTGAGTTTTAAAAGTGGTTTAATGTTGTTTCTATGAATAAAGAAAAATGGGTGCTCATATAAATGGCAATTAGTCCTTAATTCGGAACTACTTAATTTTTAGAATCTGGATGTGCAATGAGAAATATTTGGCATTAGATACTTGTTTTACCCAAGAAGACCTGGACTTAAAGAATAATCGTACGGTTGTCAATGGTAACAGAAAGACAATATTTTGTATTCAGATAAATATATGTAGACTGAAATGAGAAATGGGCATTAGAGGACATGTTTGAACATTATATTTGGGTTCAAAAAGAAGAAAGTTATATATACATACATATCTTTTAATAAGTTATGTATAGCTAACCGATGATGCTGCATGGACGGTCCGACGTGATACGCATGATCTCTAATTTATAATCACTAATGATAAATAGCATTAACTGTGCGACATTATATACATGTTGTATATTTATATGATAATAAGTAATGATAAATAACGTTAACTTAAATTTCAAAAACGCTTCTTATCTTATAAAATGGTGTTTCATGAAATTATGTGACAATATTATTCACTTGTCAGTTCACAGTTTAATTTGAAAGAACTTATCGTTCTTTTTTTCTTTTTTTCTTTTAAACTTTTAGTTGGGGATTGAGCTCTACACTTTATGATTGAATTAATTGTGAAATTACCATTAAACTATAACTGCAAACCATAGCTTGTCATTCTTTTAGTATAAACTTCTTTATAAGAATAAAAAAAAATGAAAGGAAAATATATTCTAACAGCTTCCAACAATACACGCTTAGATATTTCGTTGTGTTTGTAATACGTTTTTTTCTTGCATTTTATTTTAAAATCATAGGCCCTTTTTCTGAAAAGCTTCGCTATCTCTATGTTTAGCAAAAGTGTGATTTGGGAACAAATTCAAATCATTCTACAGTAGTTTTTTTTTTTTTTTTTAAACTTAGGGGTTAAGTTTTGAACTATGTATATTTTGATCAAGTCAGATGTCAAATTACCCATAGATTATGTCTATAATCACAAATCATTCTACAAATGAATTAGAATCTAGTGAAATATAATTTTAATCCTCTTGCCATTTAGCGAAGCTTAATTAAATTTCATGTAGAGATCACAACATAAACTGTGATCGTTAATGAAAATAACAAAAAATAAAAAATCTCACTCTTAAATTTCTTTAGACAAAGTATAGCTACACTACAGGTTCACTAAATAAGGTACTTTTGTAATACCAATTTCCAATTAATTTCTTGCATATATTCTTTAACATAATTCCATAGACATTTCTTTAAAAGCTATTATATATTCTTGTGGGCACAGGTAATAGCCCACTGGGGACTAAATTTTTTGTTTCTTTTAATTTTGTCCTAAAAATTCAAAGCTTTTATTTTTTCTCAATAAAAATTAAAATTTGATATCAAATATGACAAAATATGTTCTAAAGCCTAATAACGCGTGCTAGGAATCTCAGTAAACAGAAAACTATTGAACAGCAAAGATCCTTCTCTTGTACATATGCATATTACCATAATATTATCTAATCAACATATTATACCACGTCAGTTAATTAAAAAACATACTAAGAGACAACATTATTGGTTAAATAAGGTAGTATATAATATGATTGATTATAAACATTTAAGACACATTAAAAATTGGATATACATATATTCTGAGAGGGAAAAAAATATAATTGGAACAAAGTCTTGCACTAAATTCTAAGTATCACTCTCTTCTCTCTCTATTGTCTTTTTTTCTCTAACACGTGAGAGTTAGGGTTTCTCAATCATTTTTTATTTTTGGGGTCAGTTTCCGATGACGGCCTCCAGCCTGTTTGTGGTTTCTCAACCCTAAAGAAGGATGTGAAAATCATATGATGAGAGTCTTGATAAAGATGTGCCCATGAGAGAATGCTAGGCATTGTGAGACTGTGCAAGGCAGAAATGAGATATTTGGCGGTAGTGCGTGGTCATCACACGCTGGAAAAAGTCTTGCAGCGGCTCAGTTTTGGCAACCTAGTTTCTCCTAATGACATGGATCATCAATTATTCTTTCTGTGTTATTGGTTTTTCTATTTTTTCTTGCGTAAGTCTGTGTATGTAAAATGGCGATGTCTTCGTCCTCTTTTATCTGCATGTTTTATTTTATTTTTTTTTGTTACTTTTAATAATGAAGGTTACTTCTGCACCTTCTGCGTTGGTTGTTTATCTGCAAAATAAGTCTTGGCAGTGTTTTGATTCGCCTAGAGTTTCCTCTATACAGAGTTAGTACTGGCCATATTAGGCAGGAACAAGTCCTATCAATTTCTAGGGTTTTGTCAAAAAGAGTCTTATATGTGCTCAATTTCAATGTGCTAAGATATTTACTTGTTATCAAGTCTCAAACATGTATAGTTTTATTTGAATGTCATCAAACTTTACTTTACAAATAAATCCGTTCTTATTTAATGATTTTTTTCTCATATAATGTGGGATAATTTGTAATATTTAGCCTCCATTTGATAAGGTAGTTGGAAGTGAAATTTTTAAGTTGGAGTTGGTTGATTTTTCAAAAACTAGTTATAAATTTTGTTTAAAAAAAGACAAAAATTAAGATGAAAAAGTATAGTTTAGTTGAAGTTAAACTTAAATACCAAATGGAGCCTTAAAGTTTTTAATTTACATCTCCATAATGACTTTAATAAAATTTCTCCTTTCCAAAAAAAAAAAAA
The DNA here is from genome assembly GCA_025413025.1 of Ficus hispida. Taxonomy (NCBI): domain Eukaryota; kingdom Viridiplantae; phylum Streptophyta; class Magnoliopsida; order Rosales; family Moraceae; genus Ficus; species Ficus hispida. The sequence continues at coordinate 13,142,907 of CM046363.1, forward strand.
AAAAAAAAAAAACCCCTTTATATATATGATATATGTAACTCAAAGTTTTTGACCGAAGGCCATAACTTCAACCTTATCGCATATAGAAACATGGATATGTACATTGAGAGAGAGAGAGAGAGAGAGATATGTGTGTGTGTATCTGTTTGTGTCTGTGAAGAAAATTATTACAGCTTGAACCCAATAGAAAAAATAAATAAAATAAATAAAAGATCTAGGGAGGGCTATTTAAATAGGTAAATACATAAATTCTAAATATAAGCTTATATGTTCTGTTGGTAAACAATTATTATAATTAACAATTGTAAAATTATAGTATATTGTTATGTATTAATTTTCATCCATAAATGCAATATTCCAGTTTTTCTAATCATTTATCGTTCTCTTGACCAATTCCAAGCCGTTATGTAACAGAAAGATAGAAGGCTGAAGTTTTTTTCTTATTAATTATATGCATTGTAACGTTCTTGAAACGTAAATGAAACTGCGATTGAATTAATAAAAAAAGTGTTTCTTGTATTTACTTTTGCACTATAGGACCTTCACTTCCTTTTTACACCATTGCGAGGTCAAGAAGAGCCCTTTGAAATTAATTAGTAATTCTCCCATTAAAAGTATTGACCTTACTTTTATTACGTAGATCATTTCTCATTTTGTGGATTGAACTCCAAAATTGGATGGATGAAATTCAATGTAAAAGTTGATCAAAACAATGAGAAACCATTTTCATTCAACTGTCTTTCTTTTAGCTTGAACTTGAACATGGAAACTCGAACTTTAGACCTCAGCATTAGAGTACTCGGGCGACATTTTGTATTGACCAATGTTTTTAAAGCTATTTGTTTTTCTCTTTGTACAACGGATGTCCTATAGGAATAATATACGTGTTCCTCTTTTATGAAACCGGTTTGCAACCCAGTGTTTTGGATACAACTGTTATTTTTCCAAAAACTCCATGATTTCCATCACAATTAACCAAAATCTCAAAAGTTAGACGACCAAGAGAACAAAAATATTATTCCAATATAATAAGATCGAAACCACATGATATCGAAATGCTCATATACATGAAGTAATCCAAACTTATAACATAAGGAGAGAAAAGGAAAACAACAACATGCATACTAAAACATCAACTATAGACAGACATGCAACAAGATCTAAAAAGTCGCACTTTAAAATAGATAAAAACATATATAACAAAAACAAACAGACAGAATCACTTCTCTTTCAAGGAGAAAACTCATTTGCCATATATTAGCCTCCTAACCACTCTCCCCAGAAGGCAACATCACCTACTCTTCGTCAAGCTCTATGTACTCTTCTTCCGGACAGTTCTTCATCATGTCCAAGAACCACTGAGGTTGCGGCTGCTCCCTGCTATGCACGTAGTTCATGTCGGCAGCCACCAGTGCAGGCCTTTCTCCGTCTCCGCCACTCCCCAGCATCCCTTCCGCTGCATCCTGCTGCACCACCATATCAGGTTGTGGCAGCGGTGGCAGCTGTGGATTGCACTCATCATGCACTGGCCTTCCACCTAGCCTCTCAATCCTCTCGTCTATTTCCTTTAGGTTCTGGTCAATCACCCTGCTGAGATCCTTCAGGTCAAGGATGTTCAAACCCCGCACGACGCTAACCCCGCCCCTCAAGCTCCAGAACATAAGCCGGGTGATCTCCTTTTCGCGGTTCTCCTTCTTCAGCTTATTCAACTTCTTGTTCGCCTTGTTGATCCGCTGCTGGAGAAAGCTTTCCTGGTTCAATATCTTATTGCTTTGGCCCCTCTGCGGCATCGTCTTGAAACTGGTTAGGATTTGCTGGACACCCGATGACGAAGAGAAAACCTCCGGCTTGGGGTCATAAGGGCTGTAGATTATCGTGCAGGCATCGATATCGCAGAGGGTGGTTATTTCCTTCATCTTCTTTACAAATCCAGTCTTTCTCTTCAGGAAAGTGGTTTTCCTCGTCGAGTCATTGGTGATGTAGGCGAGGCTCACCTTCTTTCTTTCCATGGCTTGGGAAAAAAGAGAAGGGGAGAGTAGATGTATGAGAGAGGAGAAGAGAAGGGAAATGTGTGAAATAGTTGAGGGGGAAGGGGTATTTTTATTGCCTCAAGTCCTCTGTTTGATATTCATTTTTATTTTATGTATATAGAAGTTATTGTTTACCTTACATATACCACGAGAGATGGAGTTGTAAACGTCCTTGTTAGAAAACATAAATGTGGTGAAATTATTGTTAGGTTGTAATGATTTGGGATGAGAAATAAGCCATGAGAGAACATTTTCTTAGGCACGTTATAAAATAGGTTAGAGAATGAAATCATCAATCATCATGTGTCAGGTCATCGATAATAAAAGATTGCGTGCGCAATATTTTTACATGTTAAATTGTCAGAGAATTATGCGACAAATGCTAAAAGTTAGATTGAAAAGTTGTTCGATGTGTTTTTTTTTTTTTTTTTTTTTTTTTTAATGGACAGAGAAACACGGGTTCTCATATTAAGTGACAAAGCCTTAATATGACGGAACTACTTAATTTTTAAAATCTGAGAGAATCTTTTTAGACTGGAAGGAAAACAAATTATGCTTTGGATACATGTTTTACCTTAAAATTACAAGGATTTAAAGAATAAAGTGCTATCAGTGTTGATGGTAATGCAAAATTAGACGGTTGACGACGTGTAATATTGCTAAAATATGATAATTACTTAAGAGAATTTGGTGGAATATAAAATACTATCATAGTCTTATATGAGTGTAGCATGTCCTTAATTGTTTAGACGTGTTCTTGTTGTCTATGGGTAGAGAAAAATGTGTGCTCGAATATCAAACAACAAGACAATACTATTGGAACATTTAAAGGTTTTAGATTCAGATGAATTTATGTTGATTCGAAAGAGAAATGGGCATTAGAGATCAAGTTTGAACATTAGATAAGGCTTAGGTTTAACAGAAGGATGATATGTATCTTCTATTTAGTTATAATTACAAGGACCGGTCCAACGTGGTATCTACATTTGTTTAATTTATAGTTATTAATGATAATAGCATTAATAGACCGATATTATATGAACGTTGTGTACTTATATAGTATTTAAATAATGATAAATAGTGCTAACTTAGATTGCAAAAGAAGCTTCGTATCTAGTCTTCCATCCTATGGAAGATCCAAAAAAAAAAAAAAACTAAAAAAAAATTTTGGAGTTATGTCACGATATTAAAAAAAAAATTCAATAGTATATTGAAAGCTCTAGTCTTCTGGAAATTGTTCCTTGGTATGGTTGCAGACATAATATAACGATAATTTATTAAAAGGTGAAGAGTTTGATTCCCTCACCTCAATTTAAAAAAAAAAAAAAAAAAAAAGGTTCTTTGGCTCTGTGTGAATAACCATTGACTACTCATAACAAATTACTGCTGTGTTAAATTTGATGCATTGGATTGTTAACAATTTAATTTATTCTTTCTTTTTTTTGGGGGGGGAAACCTTAGAAGTGGGAATTGAAATTCTCCGATTTTTTTTTACAGAAAAATAGGTATAAAATTACTGCTAAAAAACTCAAATGTGAAATCTATTATTCAAACAAACACTATTGCAATGGTTTTGAGTTGCCAATAGATATTACACTACACTTTTCTTCTTTTTTCTAAAATAATTGAGAAATGACCTTATTCTACACTAAATAATACAATAAAAAGAAATTGTGTCAATTCTTCAGTTTACCTATTAAAATTGCAAAGTGGAGAACCATAATGTCTTGGAGGATCTATAAATAGGTAAATGCCTAAATTCTTAATAGCTATGAATCTGGCATATGTGGTAAACAGAAAACAATAATTTTGATTTATTCTTGAAAGGTTTATTTTATTTTCTTGGAAACTTCAGAGGCAGGAATTCAAACTCCCTACTTTTAGAGAGAATGAAAAACTCAAATGTGCAATCTATTATTTAAACAGACACAAATCAATTCCATTACTTTTGAGTTGCCAATAGATATTACACCACATTTTTCTTCTTCTTTTTTTCTTTAAATAACAAAAAAGAATGACCTTATCCTACAAGAAATTATACAATAAAAAGAAATTGTGCAAATTCTTAATTATACCTATTTAAAATGCTAAATGGGGAGCCATATTGTATTGGAGCATATACAAAAAAGTAAATGCTTAAATTCTTAGTAGGTATGTGTATGTGACTGTGTGGTAAACAAAAAACAATAACTATAAATGAAAAAATGTGTAGTTATAGTATATTGTTTATGTCTTAGTTTTTCTAATTAATGATATCAATAAATGCTCCCTTGATGTACATAAGGAATTAAATCTGAAAAAAATGTCTAATTTATCTTTCTAATTTATAGAGAATATGCTTCGAACATCGAAATAGTAAAAATAAAAATAAAAAGATCTAGGGAGGGCTATTTGAATAGATAAACATGAAATTCTTAGTATTCGTTAATATGGTATGCTGGTAAACAATAATCATAATGAAAAATGTGTATTATAGTATATTGTTATGTCCTATATGCGTTGATATGGTATGCTGATAAACAATAATCATAATGAAAAATGTGAAGTTTAGTATATTGTTATGTTTCTAATGATACAAATAAATGCTCCACTTGATGTCTATAAGGAATTAAATCCGAAAAAATTTATATGTCTAATTAATAAATTTCTAATTTATAGAGAATATGCTTCGAAATAGTAAAAATAAAAATAAAAATAAAAAGATCAAGGGAGGGCTATTTAAATAGGTATGTTCGTAACAATAATTATAATGAAAAATTGTGAAGTTATAGTATATTGTTATATATTAATATTTGTCCATATTATAAGCAACGTGCCCAGTTTGTTTAATCATTTATTGCTTTGTTCTATTGACAAATTCCAAGCCATTAATGCAGTAACGGAAAGATAAGGCTGACGTTTTTTTCCTTATTAGACGTGTATGAAAGGACTCATAAAAATGATTTCATATTATTCCTTGAACAATGAGAAAATATAGTCAAGCCTACTTTTCATATTCTGGATTGAGCTTCAAAATATGATAAAATATAAAAATTGACTAAAGCAATGGAAAATATTTTCAGTAAAATGTTTCTTTTCCCTTGACACTTTTTTTTTTTTTGAAAGTCTTTTCCCTGTAAACTTGAAGGTAGGAACTCCAACTTAAAAACCCAATAGAAAATATTTTCCATTGCTTAGTCAATTTTTATAATACTAGATACTTATTTATTTTTTCTTTTTTTTTTTTTTTTAGTTTTTTAATCTATAGAAAACAAAAATAATGAAACATGGATGGCAATCATCAAAGAAGGAGGGAGGAGGTAAATGACACTTGGGTGCTGGGACGATAATTGTCAGAAGAGAAAGGAGAAGATAACATGCACTTTAGTGTAAAGACAACAATCATCAGAAGAAAAGGAAGAAGACAACAAGTACTTGGGTATAGATTGAAAGGACGCATGTGCGCTGGAACATCAATCGTCAAGAGAGAAAGGGCACATGGGCATTAGAACGATAATTGTCAAAATATAACGCAACGACATTAGGGACGACAATCGTCAAGAGGGGATGTAATGGTGCATAGGATAAAAGAATCAGTGATTCATTTGAGTATAATCGCTATGATAAAATCTTAAATAAGACAAAAAAAAATAGTGATATGTTTTTTTTTTTTTTTTTTTTGGGGATAGACTTGGTTTTTTATTTTTATTTTTATTTTTATTGGGTGATAGGTTATAGAAATGTGAAGCAGAGGGAAGGGGTTAAGGAGTTGGGGAATGAGATTGTCCTGGGGTGGGATTACGTGAAGAAAGAAGGGGGTGAATGTAGGGCAGAGTGTTTTACATTTTGAGATCTACGATCTTAATGCTATGATGTCAAATAAAAAAATAAATAAGAAAGTAATAAAAGTAAAGATGAAAAAGAAGGAAACACAAAAATGTTTAACATAGACGTGCTTATGTCCGTGAACTAAAAGTATTGAATTTATTAGTAACGAGTATTATAAATGAGCTCTCGTATAAATACAAGTTATAATGTATATAATCAGGTAAATTTTCTAATATTTAAAATCTATTAAGATTAAGATTTGTTCATATTCTAAAGTTCATATTCTTTTATATATAATACTAACTTTCCTAATACTTATGTCTTCTAAAATACTCATGATTTAGATCAAAATTAACCAAAGTCTCAAAATAAGATAATTATCCAAGAGAACAAAAATAAAAATATAATTCTAAGAGGATCATAAGCGAAAATTGAACAGCACGATAACCAAATTAGTTTGACATCAAAATATCTTCATAACATGAAGTACTCTAAACTAATAGCTTAATGAGAGAAAAGGACAACCATAACATGAGGTATCCATAATTCCTTTTGCTAAAACATATCAATGAAAATTAAAACAGACAAAAAGCATAACAAAAAGAAACAAAAACAGATCACAAACAGACTCAGAGAGATCTCTTTCTAAGGAAAATACTAATTGGCACGCTAACCACTCTCCCCAAAAGGCAGCATTATCACTTCTTCTCCCCAAGGCTCTAGGTTCTGTGGTTCTTGACAATTGTTCATCAAGTCTAAGAACCACTGGGGGCTTAGCCTTGTGCACGTTGCCCATGTTGGCCACCTCGAACACTGGATCGGCCTATTCGCCGTGGCCGCATCCACCACAGCAGTGCTATCTCCCCCACTGCCACTACTTGGCATCCCCTCCGTAGCCACTGGCAGCTGGAACTTGCAGTTGTCGTGCACCGGCCTCCCACCGAGCCTCTCTATCTGCTTGTCAATTTCCTTCAGGTTCTGGTCAATCATCGAGCTAATTAAGATCATTGAGGTCCAGGATGTTTAGTCCCTGCAGTCGAGCTAATAATAATATTTATTATTGTTATTATTATTATTATTATTATTATTTTAATAAGAAGTTTGTTGCCTAATAAAACCATGAAATTTGGAGTTGTACACATCCTTGATAGAAATGCAGGTCATGTACACGGGGGAGGGTCCAAAGCTAGCATCCCTACAAAATCTGACTCTGATAGTTAGTATGTAAAATGGGCGTACCTAAAACTCATATTCAAAAACTAGTTCAAGGGGAGAAAGAATCAAATCCGCATATAAACATCACAACAGTCTAGTAACTTAACGATGTAAGATAAATTCATAATCTAAGAGATCGCGGGCAGCACACAGAGAGGAAGGAACATCACCGGTGTGGAGAGAGAGAAAGAGAGAGTGGGAGATAAGGATTTGTGTGGTTAATTTGGGTATCTTAATTGTTGAAAGAGGCAAGTTTCTAAGCCCTATTTGGAATAATGTTTTGAGATGGAGTTTTGAATATTTTAACTTCAGAATTTCCAAATCTACTTCTCAAATTCTCCATTTTACTAATTTTTAAAAAAACTCAAATTTTAAAAATCTATTTTTTTATTTTAAATCAAAATTAAATTATTCCTTTTTTTTTTAATTATTGCATAGAAGGACTAGAAAAAGGAAACCACAATCATATTACATTTTTTTTCCGTCCATATTTTATATATTTATATTAATACATATAGTTTATTTTCAATATAAAATTTATCTAAATATATATTTATAAACCAACTTTCAAAACTTCCTCTCCAATTATCATCCAAAAAAATCAATAAATTGTATCAATTAGTGCTAATCATCAAATTGGTGTTGAAAAAAAAAAAAAAAAAAAAGAAAACGAGTTTGGCAATAAACTCGTCTTGTGAAATCGAGAGGACGTTGTTGAATAAACGACAAGTTTCCAAAACAACGCAGTACCAAATAAACGACACAAACTATCGTCTTCTTCATCCTTTTTGAAACCCGATCGACCAAAGCGGCAGCGTTCTCAGTCTCTCCCTCGCTTGATCCACGGCCTTCTCGGCAGCGAAATCGATACTCTGCGGCTGCGTTGTCTACTTCGTGCTTATTTCTAGTTCAAGCGACATCAGAGGTTTGTTTTCTTTTTTTTTTTTTTTTTCGATTTAGCAATTTTGTTTCTTTTTTTTTTCCCCTTGGAAATCTTGTAGCGCCAAATGGGCAACTAGTTTCATTTACTTCGAAGTCCATTAACGAACTCCGAAAACCCAAATCATGCATTTTACCTTTCCCTCAACTCCGATTCATCGTTCTTGTTTTTTTGGCAAGATTGCATTGTTCGTTTTCTTGTCGTGCATCGTGTAAAGTCGTTGCACACCAACTGTTTGATTAAAGGCCTCAAACATTGACTAGGTAGTTTCTTTGTGTTAAAGTTCCTTTTGGGGAGTCAATTTTAACTAGGTCGTGTTGTTTTTAGTTTTGGAGAAGTGAATCTGTTATTACGCTCACTTTTATCGGTTCCTGAATGAAGACATACTCACTTGATCACTATATAATTAGTGTAATTTGAAGTATGTGAGTTCAGTGTTTTGGTATACGGGAAATCGAATTTTTCATTTTCAAGAATCCATTTCTGCTTTATATTTCCACCTTCTGGTCATTCAAAACTCCGTTTCTGCAGAATTTTGCTAAGAATGCAGCCTTAATATGTATTAATAATCTAACTGCTTCTTTCCTTCTTCTGGTATGTAGATACGTTGCGGTTTGCTTCACTAAAAATTGGGCTCCGGAGTTTTAGAATAGCAGGATGAAAGTCAAGATCTTGCGTATCCTTATCACCATAATCTGATTCATTTGTTCAGTGGAATACAAATTTGTACTGTCTAATATGTATTAGCTCTGCCACACTCTCTCCCTTCCGACACATTACCAGTGGCTGAATCTCCTACTAGACTTCAAAACTTCACATTGTGAATTCTGCTTAATGAAAAAATGATAACTCACGGGCTTGAAGAATTCAGAGAATCCTTTTGGATTGTCTTTTTCTATGTTTGCTTTCTTAATCCTAGAAAGATAAATGGAAATTCCTGTTTATCCTTGACATCAATTTAGGGAAAGGAAAAAACCAATTTCTCCTATTTATTTAAGTTGCCGTTCTGTAGATTGGTTCACCTTTGGTATCGTGATTTTTGCATTACTCGTCAGTATACGAATTTTGCTCTTTTGCTTTAGATGTATCGTGGTGGCTGATTTTTTTTTTTTTTAATATATAAACATGTAAAGTATTTATTGTGTATACAATCTCAGCTATTAGGAATCAGTTTTCTCTTGACTCAGCGCTCCTTGCAAATATCTGCCATGGTGTCAAACAGAGTATGTCTCTTGCTATTTTATCGATCTATGACTCATCATGTTATACACATGCTAGAACTTTCAAACTCAAACAAGGCTGAATTCCCCTTCTTCCACACCTCCCCCCCCACACCCTCCGCCCCCCCCCCCCCCCCCCCCCCCCCCCGGCCCCCTCTCTCTTAAAACAGACTTTCCGTATTTCACGCACACCTAGTGCTGTTTCTGTTTTAAAGTAAAATGTTGGCGTGTTTCTGCTCTATGCTTTGTTTTGCTTGATTGAGGACCATACATAAGTGTTATATTTTTTGTGAATCATAGATGGCATGGTGTTGCTTCTTGGACATGGGATGCACAGGACGAAACATGCGGGATTTGTAGAATGGCTTTTGATGGTTGTTGTCCTGACTGTAAACTCCCTGGAGATGATTGCCCATTAAGTAAGTTGCTACTTCTCACTTACATTATTGACTTATTGCATCTTCGCCATCTTTTCATACCCATTATTAATTATTCCTTTTCTTTTTTGGTCCCCCTGATCATATAAGGTCGCACGTCTTTTTCATGTGTTTTCTACTAGTCCTAGAACTAATCATGACTAAGAAATATCTCGTTTGAAGGCGCAATCTGTTGTTCGACTTTTCCTGTTAGGTAGGAGAGTTCATTGTTTGCAAATTATTATTGGTTAGAATCAGAATTTAATAGTCTCTAATTGAAGTAAGATGATCGGTAGTTGAAACAGGCAGATGGGTTGTTACGTGAGGATTGTTTTGTTGTTTGTAGCCTAGTATTTTATATTGGTCAGATAAACAGCCCTTAATCCATCTAATAATCAAGTATAATTATATGAAGAAAAATGCTAGGAACACCAACTTTAATCCCAACTTTTGAATACCAACCTATGTGGCATATGAATTGTCATATTTTTATTGGTAAGTGTTTAAAGTATTGCCACATCAATTGATTGCATTTATCAATGAAAATATGCCACATGAGTTGGTACTCAAAAAGTTAAGATTGACGTTGGTGTCCATAGCGTTACTTTATATGAAATGGTTATAAATATTATTCCATAAACACATGATTGTGGAATGAGAATAGGTGTTCTTGCTTTCATTTTCTTATATAATTTCACTTGTACAATCAAGTTTGAGAATGACATCAGAACTAGATTCTGAATTTACCTTTTGGCTTTGAAGGGAACATAGAAAGTAGAAGGAACATTTTCTTCTTGTTTCACGCAATTTTCATGAACTAGCCGATCCAAAGCTATATGACAGCATCAAATTTTTCGATTTGGTAGCTTGATCTACACTAAGCAATTCGTAAGAACTTACACGATTCGAAAATTTATTTTCTAATTACAAGTAATTGGTTTGTTATTGCAGTATGGGGTGCATGCAACCATGCGTTCCATCTTCATTGCATCTTAAAATGGGTGAATTCACAGACTTCTCAGGCCCATTGCCCCATGTGCCGCAGGGAATGGCAATTCAAAGGATGAGACCTTTTTTTTTAATCCTCTCTCTCTCTCTGTCTCTAGAACTCATGTGAACAATCAAGCATTCAAACAGTCAACTGTTACATTTTTCTTTAATTTTTGGGAATTATCGGTGATTGTGGTGATGTTTAACTGTTCTATGCGTCACTTAATGACTAGTACAAGTTATATTATATATATATATATATATGTAAGTGTATTAGTAGAGCAGAAGGATAAGGATGGATAACGCAAGTTTGTATGAGTTTGGATGAATCTTAAAAGCTTATTAATTTGGATATTGCTTCTCGTAACACGTTGTAGTGATTGTTTTCATGCACTTTTTTGACGGTTCTTTTTACCAAATTTTGCGTTTAGAAGGCTCAGTTTGATGTCTTCCACTTCCACACGTACTATCGTAGAGACACCTAGACTCTGCCTTTTGGATTACGTTACTATAGTTGTGACACAACGAAATTTCTCAAATGTTTTTATAAGATTAGAAGCGTGAAGAGGTTTCTAGCTTTTATTTCTTATTAGTCTGTATAGAAGTATGTGGATGGACAGTTGGCCGTTGGCCTTATCATCTTATTCGGAAACTTAGAAAAGCATATATATATATATATATATATATATGGGATTGATCTCTTATTTAGTAATAGATGATATCTGACAATATAAATATTAATTATTATGAATGTAAATTTCAGTTATTAAAAATGTGAATTCGGACAGAAGGAAATATAAAATAAGAGAACTTTATATTCACTCTAATTATTTTTTCTTTTGTATGAATTTATATTTTTAATAATTGAAGTTTAAATATATATATATATATATATATAATACAAGTCTTTTAGACTGTTTGACTAAGGAAAGTAACATCTGAAGATTGATGCTTCCACATGTTTGGACGGTTTAAGCTTCCAGGGCGGTTGCCACGTGTCATATTTGCCCTTTTGTTGTTCTTATTAAAAGATATAAAAAAAATTGATGCGGAAATTTTAAGGGGATGAATTAAAAATGGCTAAAATTTTTAGGCTTACCGACAAAAATTAATTCTCTCTCTATATATATATATATATATATATATAGATTTCAACATTATTTTGGTATGTGGCTATGTCTAACCCGCCCAACAAAAATTATGTATAAAGTTTGGACCCGACCAGAACTAAATTGGGCACACCTTTAGTAGCTTTGTTGAACTTTATAAGAGAACAATGATCCAAATTACGGATTAACACCTTGCCATGATTGGCTAAAAATCATCGTAAAGTAATTCACATGGGGCCACTTAATTGATGCTTTTCTTAACTTCCAGTCGTTTTTCATGTCTTTTCACTAAGGAGCTTGCTTTTAGTAATTTAGAACAAACACACTCCTAGGCAAAACTCACACGCAAAGGGTCGCAATAGAGTTTGTTTTGTTGTTTTTTGTCTTGTAGAAATTTTAGCCTGTTCACAGATTACTTACCAAAAAAAAAAAAAGAGAGAGAGAGAGAAATATTGATTTGCGTCTTTCATCTGTTATATTCGCATATCTTCAATGATATTGATATATATACATATATACATATATAATATTCTAAATGCGAATTAAAATAGGGACAAATAATATATATATATATATATATATATATCTGTAGCATCCAAGAAAAGGCAAGTTGGAAATTCATTTTGCTTAAAAAGAACGCTTCAAATGATATAGATGTGGATGAATCATGGTTTTAAAAAGCAAGGATAGTCTTGATACTCCCTCCAAAGGTAAATTGAAGAGGACAGGAAAATTGCAATCACATTAAAAAAAAAAAAAAAAAGACAAAAGAAAAAGGGAATTATGTTCTAAGAGACTTTAACAATGATAATTGACACCCATTACCTTTATTCTAATCACAAAACCAACCACCAAACTTTACACAAAATAAATGGAATAATTGAAATAGTTTTTTTTTTTTTTCCCCCCCTTCCTTTTAAGATGAAATTTTGAGACTGAAACACACTAAAGGAGAATCAGCCGCCCCTCTAGCAATAATACCAAATGAACACTGTCCATTAAACGGTTAAAGACGAGAACATAAAATACAAAACGACAAAGACAAACACGCCCTTCCCATCTCCTTCCACCTGCCCATGAAAGATTAGAGAACAAATTAATTAAGGAAATGAAAGAATTAGTAAAGGAAAACAAATTTACTTAAAAATCATAATTATTGATATGATTAGGGAAAAGTTGAAGTTAATGGAAGTCATTTCAATTATTTGTCTCTCCCATGTGTAAATGTATTAGATGGCATGTCCTTTTCATTACATTACTCACAACAATAAGTGAGTAGACCGGTTTGGCTTTTATGGGCCATGGTAACCACAAAAAAATGCTTGTGTATTTATTCAACATCTGTTTAATGAGATAAAGAAAACATTATCAATTACTGCGAACATGTTCTCACGGCCCCCGCGAGCCCCCACATCGAAAGAAATAGGACGGTGAGCCCCAAACTTAGGTGGGTCCCGATTTCTATCTCTTGAGATGTTGGAGATCTCGGAGCCCCCAAGCATTTGTGCACTTTCGAAGCTTGAAACCATTCATTTTCGCAAAAAGATTATATTTACAGAAAAGAAGGGGAAAACAAATTTTTTTTATTTTATTTTTTGAGCAAAAATCAACTATTTTTTCCCTTTTTTTTTTTTTTTTTTCCTTGAAGAAAAAATCAACTAGCTTGCAAAGTTGGTACTAAACGTATGAAGAGAGAAAAGGCACTTACCGAAGTCATGAAGATTAAAGCTTTCTATCCTTTAGTGATGATATAAACAGCATAGATGATTCCAGGAAGATATCCAAACAAAGTCAGCAACAAGCAGATCCAGAATTCCGCCTAAATCATGCACACAAAAAAAAAAAATTAAAACAAAAAATAAAACAAAATAACAACACAGTATTACACACACACACACACACACACACAAAAAGCAGGTTGGAGAGAGAGAGAGAAACCTTGCAGCCAAACTTGAGGAAGACACCAAGGGGAGGCAAGATGATTGCCAACAGGATGTCTATGCAGGTTGCTGTGCCCTCACTCGGCATTTTCCGTCACTTTCTCGGGAAACTCCTTTTCTTTTTTTTTTTTTTTTTTTCCTTGTAAGAGAGAAAACTAGTATCCAATTAAAGTAACTGCTCTATTTCGCGAATGAAACTGATAAGGTACGTAGAGTGGTCATATATAGAGGCGCTGGATACACGTGTTGTATTATCATTGGTCCGCAGGGTAGAATCCAAAACGCGGTTCCTTTGTACTTTTTTGCCTGTAAAGATTTACCTTGCATTGAGATTTTCCTGGGAATCAAATACAGCCCATTCTCATAAATATGCCACGTGGTCCACATATATCGTGCCATGCATGTGCTTTGCACCTTTCCTTCTTTTCTTCTTTTTGATTGGACCACGTACCCCATAATTATTCATTCATACGTGTTATATATATAGATATATTGTTCTTGTATCTGTTGGATATTTATAACTCTCTGTTTAAAAATTTATAATAAATACTTGATTTATTTATAATTTTTTATTTAAAATTTTATCATATTCGAGTATTTAAATATTGATACAACTGATAAATATCACTTAAATTCTTATTATTATTTTTATAAATAAATAAATAATTAGTTTTAAGAGAAAATCATTACTTATTCTCCGATCTCTCTTTTACAAAGTGAACTGAATCCTCAAGTAATGGATTTTCAACAGAATATATCTTTATTGTTCTTTTTGCCCCTTGGATTAAAGAATATTGACCACAGGAATAACAGCTAAATCTTATGCACAATTGTCTAGCGTATTTTGTAGGTTTCGCTTTATGTTGTGTAAAGGATATGCGGCAAGTAATAGTTCAATAGATTACGGGTGAAATTTTTTTATTGAAATTAAGTTTTACCTGTGATCGTAAAAATAAAAATAAAAATAAAAAATAAAACTAGATAAATACACAGTTTTTGAACGTTTTACTTAAAAAAAGACTAATTTTTTTTATTTAGAAAAATCAGGGGTAATATTAAAATATTGATGATCCATTCTGTCAATCACATATTGATGTTGATCTATTAATAATTATCATGGTAATCAGTCAATTATAATTAACTATTAAAAAATGATCATTTTACTGATTTTACAAATTTTCAAATTTTAGTAAAAAGTATTAGAAAAAAATCATTTACTCACATATCTATTACAAATATAAAATTAGCCATATTTTACCATAATATTTAGGGTCCGAAACTCCTCATCTCAAATATTACAAAAGAACCTGAGTTTCCGTTTGGTTAGCCGGTTTGAATTGAAATATTTATGTTAGAATTATTTGACTTTTTATAAACAAATTAGAATTTTTGTTGACTTTTCATTAAAAAAAAAAGATAAAATGAGTTGTAAAATTTTAGTTCAAACCGCAATCCAAAAATAAGTTCAGAGTTTTAATCTTTAAAATCATTGATATGTTAGAAACTCAAAAGTTATGTGGTAGAAAATAATTTATGTCTAGGGAATGGATATTACTGGTGATTGTAGAGGGTTGAATCTACAATCAAAGAA
The DNA here is from genome assembly GCA_025413025.1 of Ficus hispida. Classification (NCBI taxonomy): domain Eukaryota; kingdom Viridiplantae; phylum Streptophyta; class Magnoliopsida; order Rosales; family Moraceae; genus Ficus; species Ficus hispida. The sequence goes on from CM046363.1 coordinate 13,158,165, forward strand.
AATCAAGGCCAATGATCTAAATAAAATGATGGGCAAGTCATTGGCCGGTCATCAGTGTGTCATTAGTAAGTCGCAAGAAATAAAGTAAAGAGTATGAAAAGTAAATAAAGACAGAGACAACTGATTTTATAAAGGTATTCGTCCGTAATCTCTATGTTACATCCTCTGTAATACTTCCGGGAGCTTCCACTATATATAAAAGAGCATTACAATGGAGATTTTGAGTAAGAAAGTGACAGAAAAAGATAGGGGATGATGTTATACAGAGAATTCGAGAATATAGTGTACATTTTGCTGAGTACAATGTTTAAACTTCTGGAATGGATGGAAAAAGAAGATCCCTAGGCTTGCGGAGTAAGCCTTGATTTATAAGGATTGACTTGATGTCTTGAATTGCCTGATCCTAGTAAAATATGCCTTGCATGCCGATGAGTTGCTGTCCTTTTCTGTATTGCTTGGCTTTCCCATTCATTGATGACTAGAAGATATCTGGAAATTATCTTTTCTTGATAGAACTGAGCTTGTTGGTTGATCTCTTGCTTGACATGCTGGATTTAGTTTCCTGATCCTGTCCACGAAGTCAAAATTCCTTATTTAGTTTTGCTGGCCTGCTAGTCACCCGCTAGTCGTTCTCGGGTCTTCTAAGCGGCATGTCTCGGAGTCGTCTTATGCTCTCCAATGACTTATCCATGGATACATGTACGGTGAGAGATGAGGTACAAAATCTAACCTCAATCGTGATTTTAAAGTCTGATGAGTGGCATTTTAAGTCATCCTTGTTCTTTTCTTTTCTTTGATTTGTTCTTGCCTTTTTTTGAGATTAGGAGACTAGGAGGGATTTGAATAAAAAAAGAAAGTACAAAACTTTGGAGTTTGTTGAGTGAAAGAGGGGAAAACATTGGAGGACTTTCCCTTTTACATTTTGTTTGGTAAGAGAGGATAATGAAAGCGAAAAATACTTTATTTGCACAACTAACATAATGAAATAATGAAATATTGTATTTATGTATTTAATTGAGTCTTGATGTAATCTAAATTTATTTTGAAGAGATATAGGTGGTTCTAAATATCAGGTTTTTTTTTTTTTTTTTATAATTCAAATATCATCTAAATGTGTGTTTCACAAAATAGAAATTAGATGCATAAGTAGAACTAATAAATGAGACTCACCTTTTATTAGTAATGGTATTAATAATGGCGGTGTTGTATATGTAGAAATCAACGGTCAATAAAAATTCAAGTTAACAATCAGGAAAATTGATACCGTTTGATCATCGTTAATGGAAATCGACGTTGAGCATAATTATCATAAATAAGAATTAAAAACAAATACAGAAAAATAAATAATGACACTGAAATTTATAGAGATTCACTCTAGAATAAAATAATCATTTTATCTAGAGTTTTTCACTATGTATGAAAATGAGAATAATAGTGAATACAACAGAATTAAGGAGTAACTGTTAAAAGAAATAGTAAGTACTATCTTCCTCCCTCTTTTTTTTTTTTTTTGATGAACTTGATGTCCTATTTTTAAAGAAATCTAAGTATTAGAGTTAGTGGGGTTAAATCCACTACTTGAGTTAGTGGGATTGTGTCCACTACTTGAATTAATGGGTTAAACCCGCTTTCTTAAATATAGGGAGTTGATCCTTCACATTAGTTGTGGATGGTTTTCATGTATTGTCATAACCTCTTGATTGTGTGATACTTAACATATGAAGGGTTAGCATTAGAGTACGAAGTCCCACACCCAGGTGTCATCAAGTATTTTTCATTTATTTTTGCGTAAGGTTAACTAAAATTTTATTTAATATATTTTCTTAAAAAAGAACATCATTAAATATATACAAATAAATTACATTCTTTTTTTTTTTTTTTTTTTAGGGGGAAAAAAACGTGCGGTGTACTCCACGGCCATGAAAAAATTGCGTGATAATTCAGAGTGGGTGGAGTCGGGACGGCTCGTACGTTTGCCGCGACATCATAAACAACGGCAGTGATGAAGGCCTTCAATATTATTTTGCACGTGATACACGTGACATAACCGTCCCAAATCCAAGTGCAGGACACCACCCAACGTGCCCCACGTGTCACAGCTATGCAAAATTTCCCTTTAAAAACACCTTTTTTATTTTATTATTATCCCCCCCCCCCCCCCCCCCCCCCCCCTTTTCCCGGGCGCTCGCTTGGGATCGTCATTTGATGTTTTTTAATTTAAAAAAAAAAAAAAAACTTGTTTGTTTGTTGTGCCTTTAAAAGCACCTTTTTTTCGAATTTTTTTTATTTTTTTTATTGGGATGTCGTCATTTGATGTTATTTCAGGGACGAAAACTCAATAGTTCATCTTGAGTTTACTCTTAAGATAATTCTTGGAAAAAAAAAAAAAAAGAAGTTTATTTTTTTATGTATTCTTTTTGATAATGAAGCCAAGATTAACAATTTGAATTTTAAGTTATGATATACGTTGAACAAATCAGTTTTAAGATGTCCAAATCACACTTATTAAAATAACAACACAATGAAGTAAATCATGATTGTAATGAGAAAGAAAACATTGATTATAATTAACAAAAAAAAATTGTTAAATATCATAACTAATATCCAAAGCAAATTTTCTTTCACAAATAACATGTTATATGATTTATCTTTTATTGGAGGATGCTACTCAATCGTCAATATCTAGTAGGACATTTACTGTTGTTCAAATTAATATGACCATATCTTGAGCAAAAATAGAGGATATGACTTTGGATTCAGATTTATTGTCTTATTTTTTCATCTCAATGGTTATCTATTTAATAGTAATTTGATAATTCATCAATTTGTTCAAAATTTTTTAATAGTTAGCTTTTTTTTAATTTAAATAATATGCTATTCAAATTAATATGACCATATATTGAGAAAAAATAGATGATATGGCTGCTGTCTTATTTTCCCGTCTCAATAGTTGTCCAGTCAATAGTAATTTGAGAACTCATCAATTTATTTAAAAATTTTTAATATTTAGCTTTTTTTTTTAGTTTAATAATATGACGTAATACTAATGAAAAGGACAACCAATTAAATAGGAAATCCAGAATATCAGATCTTGATTTGATTTTACATACTCTTTTTAATGGCGATATTTTCATGTTGTATTTTTTTACATGTTTTTGTTCCCACCGACACTGCTACTATCACTCACCCGCCACATGGTTTTATCTATATCTATATATATATATATAAGTTTCTTTAGTTTTTTTTTTTTTTGTGACTAAATTTATAGAAAAAAAATATTAAATCGGAAGCCTGGCTTGATAATTATATTTTATAAAAAATGGTAGTAAATGGAAATTTTGACAAAATTAGAGCTTAATGCAGTTGAAGTAACAATAGAAAATAGTTAATTGATCAATTTATTTGAAGAAGTAAAAAAAAAATATTTATCCTAAAAAATTTACTATTTACTACAAATATTGTTGAAATTCATTATTTAGTTCAATTTTTTTTAGAATAGGGTTATTGGGGACATAAATTTTTAATGTTAAATTTATCACTGGCCTTATTATTTACTTTAATTATTTTATGGTAGAAATGCTATTTATTTCATCCTCCCTTTGTGTTATTATTATTAATTATTTAATTAATAATGGTTTAGGAGAATAATTTGTCAGATAGTGCCGATGGGCCTGGCCGACACAAACGATCAGACTAGCCCAAGTGAGAAGCCCATGTCTTGTCCAAAACCCAACATCCTGAATTGTTGATCTTATGCCCATCTAAAAAATAGCAGTCCAGCCGGACTTGTCGAAAATCCCAATAGATTTTGCTCTTTTTTGGTCATCAAAGAGAAATTTAACGGCCAACAAGTGTATTTCCATGAGTTTTGATTCCTTTTTTTTTTTTTTTTTTCAACAGTTTATTTAGATGCGATAATAAATAAATAAATAAAACCATTGGTAAAGATTACCTTTGTTTTTTTTTTTTTTATAGATAAAAAAAAAAAGAATAAATGATATCTTAACATTTATACATTAAAGGTAAATATCAACGATGTGATAGTAAAGAATTGTTCTAAACCTTCGTAAAACGAAGACTTCAAATAGGGTAAGACAATAGTCACAATGGTAGTATTTAAACCATTATGTACCTATAAATACACACACACACACACACATATATATATATATATGTATATGTATATATATTCACACGCGCAATTAAACCCTTGTTTCCCATATACGAATAGCCTTTGCCATTGGGTTGGGCCATCATTCGAGTTCATATCACTCCACTAATGTTTCTTCGTTTTCCTCCAAATCCCAAAACCAAGCCGTTTCTCTCCTCACCTGCTCCTCCTTCTCTCTTCAACCTCTTTCAAAAATCAAACTACTCCAAAATCCCACCAATTTCCACTCCAACCCATCTCAACAACCTCCTCAACACCACCACCCAAACCAAGAACCTCCGACATGTCTCCGAAATCCACGCCCACCTCATCACAACCCGCCTCATTTACCTCCCTTTCCTCTTCAACAACCTCCTCAACTCCTACGCCCATTGCGGCCACATCGCCCGAAGCCTCCTCCTGTTCTCCGCCGCCCGCAACGCCGCTGCCGATACAAGCGTCGTTGCCTGGACCACTCTCGTCACCCGGCTTTCGCACTCCGACAAACCCTTTGAAGCCTTGTCTTTGTTCAACCAGATGGTTTCCTCTGCCCGTGTGTTGCCAAACCACTTCACTTTGTCTGCGGTTTTGCCCGCTTGTGCCGACACGGGAATCGCGGTTCACGGGGCGCAACTTCATTCGGTGATCTGGAAGCTTGGGTTTCAGACCCAGGTTTTTGTTTGCAGTGCGTTGCTGGATATGTACGCTAAGTGTTGTGACATGGTTTCTGCCCGGAAGGTGTTTGATGAAATGCCTGAGAGGAACCGCGTTTCATGGAATGCTATGATTGTCGGGTTCTTAAGGAACGAGTTTTATGAACAGGCGGTTGAGTTTTTTAGGGAGGTTGTTAGGGAGAGTTCGGTTTCTCCTGATCAAGTGAGCGTTTCGAGTGTGTTGAGTGCTTGTGCCAACATGGGGGCTGTGGAGTTCGGTAGAGAAGTTCATGGTGTTGTTATGAAACATGGCTTGGAAACCTCAGCTTATGTTAAGAACTCTCTAATGGATATGTATTCAAAATGCCGGTGTTTTGATCATGCCCTTAAGTTGTTTCGGATAATGGGAGATAAAGATAGAGACATTGTTTCGTGGAACGTTGTGACAAGTGGATGCGCTACTAATCACAACTTTGAGGATGCTTGTAACTATTTTTGGGTCATGAGAAAGGAAGGTATAAGACCTGATGAAGTGTCTTACTCTTCTGTCCTTAGTGCTTCTGCTAGCCTTGCTGCTCTTGATCAAGGGACTTTGATCCATGATCAGATAATAAAATCTGGTTTTATGAGAAGTTCATGCGTCACAAGTTCATTGATAACAATGTACTCTAAATGTGGAAGCCTGATTGATGCTTGTTGCGTGTTTGAAGAGAATGAGGACAGCAATGTGGTTTGTTGGACCGCTATGATTGCAGCTTACCAACAACATGGTTGTGTGAACCAAGTATTTGAATCTTTTAGGGAAATGTTAGGAGAGGGAGTCAAGCCTAATTATATAACTTTTGTTTCTGTTCTTTCAGCTTGTAGCCATGCTGGGCTTGTAGAAGAAGGTTTCGAGTACTTCAATTCAATGACCAAAACACATGGTATCATCCCTGGGCATGAACACTATGCTTGCATTGTTGACTTGCTTGGTCGTGCAGGGCGATTGGACAAAGCTAGGAGGTTTATAGAGTCGATGCCAATCAGACCACACTCATCAATTTGGGGAGCTTTGCTTGGTGCTTGCAGGAATCATAACAATCTTGAAATGGGAAGAGAAGTTGCGGAGAAGCTCTTCTACTTGGAACCAAATAATCCAGGAAACTATGTGCTGCTTTCTAATATGTACACAAATAATGGAAGGTTGAAAGAAGCTGGTGAAGTTAGGAGGTTGATGGGGCTTAACGGAGTAAGAAAGGAGCCTGGATGTAGCTGGATTGATGTCAAGAATAAATCCGTTGTGTTTACAGCCCAAGATAAGTCGCATTCCAGGACCGATGAGATTTACGAGATTTTGAGGAAATTGGAGGAGTTAATTGAGAGTGAAGGGTATGTGTCTGAAACCCAATTTCCAAGTGGTATTGTTGAAGCATCAAGAGAGAATAGCCTGTGGTACCACAGCGAAAAATTAGCCCTCGCATTTGGGATACTGACCCTTCCTGTTAGGGCTCCAATCAGGATAAAGAAGAATCTAAGGACTTGTCAACACTGTCATACAGTTCTTAAGTTTGCTTCTTGCATATTTGGGAGAGAGATAGTTGTAAGGGATATCAATCGATTCCATCGGTTCACCAATGGTTTGTGTTCCTGCGGAGATTATTGGTGACTGGAAAAAGAATGGTAGAGGCCTTTTACCTTTCTCTCTTTTTTTTTTTTTAGAAACTTTAGAAGGATTCTGCATGCCCCAGAAAAACATGATATTATTCTTCACATGCTTTCTGTCCACTAGTCTGGTGGAATTCCTTGAGCAACTCATTCTGTATCTGGTATGCTTATCCTAATCTAATCCCAGTTTCTTTTTATCTGGTCCCGTGAGTAAGAATCGGGGAATTCGGTTCACTGAAGACGTCCTAGATCAAGTTCTTACTGAAAAATAATAATAAAGGACAAAAAAAACAAAGCACTAAAGGAGACACGACGCTTTCGTATACTGTGATGCAAATGTTTTATTAGTATAAACAAATACTGCAGTGAAGAGTTTTCACTTGCGTTATATATATTTTTTTTCAGCGACCCTTGATATTTTTCACTGGAGAAATGCTACATACACTTGCCGAGTTTCGTGAGTGTACAATTTGGACCGTCAATTTTGTGGGACCACGTGAACTTATGGTCAAGAGTGCTCATTCACGACACTCGCGAGTGCATTTATCATTTCGCTTTCGAAACCAATGATTCTGTAATTAACAGAGACAGTCTTCATATGCTTGAATTGGTCTCTTCTTCACTATTAACCTGAAACACTCAAGACTCAATCAACAATTATTTAATTGTTTATATGGTTTATTTTCTTCCCCGACAAAGTTTCGTTTTATAGTACGAGTCTCTCGTCTTTAAGAATTTGACTGCTCTTGTCGTTTCATGCTACCGTGAGGACAAAACAGGGTTCATGTCGCATTTAATCCTGCTTTTGCAAAACAGTACTTTGTTTCTGAATGATGCCAAAACTCAGCTCAGCTCCATATATATAAGATGCATGCACTTGTCTATAAAAATGTATTTATATATATAAATATATATATGCACACACACATATACAGTCGCCGAAAAGGAACATGCATTGCGTAAGCCCCCACATTTGTAGTTACATACATGAAAGGCTTGGTTCCCAAACCGAGTTAGTCTTGATCGTTTTTGCAAAGTCCTTGCCCAGCTAATTAAGATATTAGAAGGGCAAAAACAGATTTGTACACAGATCTTGGAGCGTGTTTGGTTTGAGAGAAGAGAGGAGAGAGAAGACATTGTCCCGGCCTACATAAATGTAGACGGTGATATCTAATGTCAATTTATGCTTAAGGTTAATGATCAATCCGACATGACTTGAACGGAGCTTGCTATTGAATAATAATAAAGTAAAATGAAGAAATTAAATAAACATACATAAGGTTGATATTGGGTCGCCTTGATGAGATAGCTATGTTTGTTATGGTGTTAGGGTTTCACTAAGAACTTCAAAGAAAAATAGCGCTAGTGTGAATTAGACTCAACATGAATAATTCCTATTTATTTTAGAGGTTGGCTTGCCTTAAACGAGCCGTCTGATCGGCTCAGTCATTTGAATTATGAAAGTGCTTCCACATCTTAATAAATAATCAAGTTTCTTGGCTTGATTCGCACCCTCATGATAAGAATAGAGTGAATTTAAATGAGATCTTTTGAGATATCTGGATAATCTAATAGTCATCTAAAATATCTTCTAAACATTTTTTTTAGATAATCATAATGAAAATGCCGCCCCGTCTCATTGGAGTCGTCATGAAACACGTGGCCTCCTCATGTTGGAGTCATCGACTTCATCCATAGTGGTTGGTAAGTGCCTTACTTGACTTGGAAGTTGCCTGGCTTGTGCTGAAGCCGTATTGACGTGGTGGAGACGACTTAGCAAGGTAGAGATGGCTCCAGAAGATGGAAAACTCAGAGAGTTGTTGATGATTAATCCAACAGACGGAGACGTCCATAAACTAGTCAACTCAAATAGACATTGTTTTTAATTGATTCCAGACTTTCGATTGCTCCGTCTCAATCTGCTCAACATGTGTACGATTGAGAGACGAGATTTGACCCCAATAATAATTTGGTCCTTCTAATAGTGAAATGATGTCCACCGACTCCATCCAAATCATATTTAAAAATATGATTTCACCCTCAAAAAATTATTGAAATATAATTAAATGGTCATGAGTTTAGAAATTAAACAAATAACTATGTCAACATTTTTAACTCTCTCTTTCTTGCTTTATAACTTAAATGATGATTATATATAATTCTCCATCCTCAAACTCTCTCCATTTTTCATACTTTCAATCTCTCCAATCAAACGGAATCTTATAATTAATTTTCGATATTGCGGGATCAAAAAAAAAAAAAAAAACATTTGTCCCATATACTCGATTGTCATCAGAATTTTTAGCTTATATTTAATGAAACACAACATTCCATGGTATATTTCAAAATTTGCAGGGATGATTTCCAAGCCATGGTGTGAGCTGTTTCATGATTCAAGAGATTTTCTGATTTAAGATCATGTCTTCCAATAATCTGATAACTGTTGAACCATCTGTGAGATTGATTTTAGAAGGCATTCATGCCAGAGTTCATTGCAGTGTGACAAGGGAGAGGAAGGAAAAGACAAATAAAAATAACAATCTTCGTAGTAGAGTATGAAAAAATATATATTATCATACATGACAAGATTATGAGCCGTACGTAACCATATTAAATTAAAAAATTATAAATTATAACTTCAAAACTTGATAAAGACGTACACTACTACAAAATTGAGAATAAGCGATGGGTTTTAGACAAAAACCGTCGTTGAAATTATGTCTAAAATTGCTACATGAAGAGTCGTTGAATCAAGGATCCAAGAACAATTTTCCAAATTGTAGTGAAAAAGCCAGTGCGATTTTAAAAACATTGTTGAAATATTTCTTTCCACATGGTGAAAAAACCATCGTGAAATCTCTTTTGTTACCATGACGGTTCATGCAAGGATACCATCACGGTTTTAAATTGTGGGTGTATCACTAAAATTTCCTAGTTTTTTTTTTTTTTTTTTTTTTTTTTTTTTTTTTTGCAACTTATCATTAAATTTTCCAAACAATGCTAAAGATATTTTGTGTTACTGAAAATACAGAGAGAGATATACCATAAGATTCTGTTGTTTCCCACCACTCAAAACATTGTTGGTGAAGTTACGTGGTCAAAATAATTGCAGAAGATTATAATAAGCAAAGGTAAAAGACAAGGTGTAGTTTCATATCCATCCTTGAAAGAAAAGAAAAAAAAGGAATCACAGGTGAACAATGCAAGGACATGACAAGAAATCTCTTCTTCTATATGGCCAATCATATAATGCCATTTAGTGTATAAACTATTATATTCTCCACCTTATATCATTTCACATTTTTATTTTTATTTTTATTTGTTTTAGTTTTATTTTGTTTTATATTTTTGCTGGACTTTCCCACCATGTAAGCTAGATTCTGGAATGTTTTGTGACACACACACAAAGGACTACGTTATTTTTGGAAGTAAATACGGATGTGTACTAAATGGGATATTCATAATATATATGCTTGTCAGTAGTACTTTGATACTTTGATACGTCCAGGCGCTAAATTAATTTCTTTTGTCCTTTTCTTTTTTTCCATTTGGATCTGTCCCGATTGTGCCAGAGTGCTGGAGAGCTTTTAGCAACTTGCATTGCTGAAGATGAAGCAGCATAATATATATATATATATATATATATATATATGATTTATAGTCTAGGCGGTAGCGTAGAGGACTCTTTAATTATGATTAATCATATCAAATTTACAAATAAATATATTCAAAATCCGTAATAATCCTATCAAATTCATAAGTATTCGCATTTTCATTATTCATGCAAAAAGTATCAAATTCACAAATATTTATATTTTCATTATTAATGCCAGAAATTCTTATCCAGACTCCATAAAAGAACTCGATAATGTACACACAATTATTTCCTCACGAAAATAATGGTTGCAGCAAGAACTTTAAAGATGAGTTGGCAATTACCAAAGGTCACACTTATTGTGTTTTGGGCCTACTCGAAAATTTAGCTAAATTTGATCCTCTTTTGTTAGACATATCCGATATGCGCTATTTAAATCATTCCATCAAGTTGCACATCTTCATTATATATATTCTACCATATCTTTTGACAACATATCTTCTCCTCTACCGTCTAAATCTTGTTCTTCCCGATGAATACATTCAAAATATCATAATATTTGTCTCACAACCTTGAGAGTGAGAGAGTGCAAACATATAACCAATCTTTACAACTTTGAAGGCATTGCTATATCAATGATTTTGAAACAATTTTTTTTTTTCCCAAGAAATCAAGTAGATAATCTGTCCACCTTTCTCATTAATGAGAGTTCGAACTTAAGATTTCTGAATTTATAACTCATTCGAGAGTAATGCATTGTTAATTATTAGTTTATGTTAGGCTTTTACACGTTAGTTGACTATTTTATACTTTTTTTAATTAAATTATTTGAAATTGGGATCCATATGATGGAGTTATCGTTATTGTTAGGTTATTAATTAAGATATTAAATAACTTGGTTTTTGTTAGCTCATGAGGTAAAATTTGTTTGGCGTCTAAACATGAACTCATGAAAAAAAAAAAAAAAAAAAAAAAAAACACTGAAATCCCATTAATGTTCCTAAAATCTGGTGGGATGTCATGTATGTCTCGTTATATAAAAATTTATCAATAACTCCAAGGACCATAATAACTGGTCGGTGATTTTTTTATTTTTTATTTTATTGTTTTTCTGCTTACATAATGCGTATATACACACACATATATACATCCAAGTGTTACAGTGCCAGCTTCTACACACTGCCTTATAAATTTACAGTTTTCTTTGGCAGGATATAGTCATGTAAAATACTACAATTTTTTTATTTATTTAATATATATGTTTTATCCTGAACTTATAATTCAGAGCATTATGGGCAGCGTTATATAATAAGCAAATACGTGGGCCCCTTCTAAAAACCTGAACAATGATGTGCTTTCATCATAACTCTAAAAATTTATAATATTTACATTAAAAAAAAATAACCACATGATCTCTGTAGCTACTCTCTGCATGCTCACTGCTCAAGTGTTTTAAAACTATGCCATGTATTTTGTAAACATAGAAAACGAATACATAATATTTATTTAAATTGTAGAATAAATAGGTATAATATATAGTCAAACTACATTCTTAATTATTGTCTTATATACACATAATTAGAGGAAAAATTCGTGTTATTTTAATATGTTTTGATGGCTGAAGTGTTTTAAAACTCTTCCATGTGCTTGCAAACAGAAAACGTGAAGAGTAATTAACATCATTTATCTCCGAACTTAAACCGGTCTTTGAACTTTTTCTACAATTAAGTCCCCCGAATTCTTAGGGTTTGTGTGGAACATCAATTTCAATGAAAATTTTGCATGTTCAGTTTCAAAACTCTTAAATTTACATCTCTTTCTCTCACTCTCTCTTAAATTTTCATCAAATTCAAATTTCAATAGTCCATACCTTTTTTATTTTAAGTCAAACACAACGAGGGAACAAAATAAAATTATATTTCTTTTTTTTTTTTGACATATTTAAAATTTTTACATTATTACCTATACCACAATTCAATTTTGGTTAATCTTTTAACCAAACATATATTTCAATTCCAATCAATAAAACTCCGATTCAGATTCCAACCATTATTCTAAGTGGATCCTGATTTGTACCAAACCTTCTCACTCGATAAACAATTCAAAAAATATCGGGCGCCAAATATTACCCAAAATGAAAACTAGGAACCATGTTCAAGAAAGCATATATATATATATAAGTGTTAGAGATCACACTTTGCCTAAACGTAGCCAAACAACATTCTAAACAAATGTCCTATATATATAAATAAATACATGTATACACACACGCACATAATTTGCAGAAACCCTAGTACTTTCGTTCTATGTTTTGTCTGCTGCACTGTACCGGCTATGTGCATGAGCAATTTTTTTAATATATCCCAAATGATATCACAGCGTATGTGTGTGTGTATAAAATATCTAAAGGCAATACCAACATTAATTAACAAAAAAAAAAAAAAAAAACAGTCTGTTGTTGTTCACAGCAACCTGGCACTGTTCTTTGCACAGCAAAGGAAGAGACACAATATATATATATATATAGATGATATTCATATACATTTATGTGTGTGTATATATATATATGGGCATGTTAGATAGGTGTAGTGGTCATGTGCAGATTGCAGGGAAACAGACAGTGGTCTGTAGAAACTGTTGAGCATGATATATGTCTGGGGTCCAACTAATGAGGCTCCGCAGCCAAGAAGGACATTAAATTATGTGTCAAGTAATATATATATTTTCAGAGCAAAAAAAAAAAGTAATATATATATATAATATATAAATTATTTTTTAAGTTTTATAAGAGTCCTACATCCATCATCCCGAGAGGTCACCTTCCATTTCTTTATATTATCCTCTCTTCTTTCCCACATCATTTTATCCTCCTAATTCTCTATCATCATGCAGTTATAGTACTTTACATATTATGTATATAATCATTCACAATTCAAATAATTAATATATAGCTTTGGCTCTTGGGATCTTCAGTTCGATTCCAACATGCTTACATAAACTAATCGTGGTCTAATAAGGCCGTATACTTATATATATATATGTGTGTATGTTTGCGCTTTGCAACAATTGGAGCCTATAATATGATGTGTGGTTTTATGGTTTGTTTTGGTGAGGAGGGGGGGGGGGGGGGGGGGGGGGGGGGGAAGCAAGCTACTTCACGATTTTGGCACATAACAAACATGTAAAAAGCATTGTTTGAGACGCAATATAAAAAAAGGATCGAAATATTTCTTTTAATTATCAAATGAAGATACAATCATGTATCATGTATTTTGATTACATAAATAAAGAAACGATTATAATTCTTTTATAGAATAAATTTGAGTCAAGATTACGTGTTTTCGATCATTATCACTATGCGACTCGGTCAATGTTTGAAATATGCTAGTTATGCCGACACAACATCTCAAACCTATAACTATATATTTTCTGAAAGCATTTAAGTACCTGATAAAACCCCACTCGTCGAGCGCCAAACATTATTATTTTATTAGTTTTTTTTTTTTTTTTTGTTAACTTGAGAGCAGAGAAATTTGAACTTACATTTTATGATAAAGTCATGTGTGATTTTCTCAGTTAGCTTAATTATAACTAGGGTTATACATCGGTTACAAAGTAATTTTTTTTTTTTTTTTTAATAAGTTACAAAGTAAGTTACTTCCTCATAAACTAGAAATTTGATGCAAATTTCACTGCATCAGTAATATTGTAGTGTTAGCTAGAAACAACTAACCCAACTGATTATTCTTCAAGGAAAAATCCTATATATGCATATAACACCAAAATGAAAAATCAATGGGACTTTAAAGAATCTTCGATCGGTAGTGCAGTCACATGATTGATAAGAAAGAATGGACTCATTAGCAAGGCATATATAGATACACACACACACAGCACACACATACAAAAACACCGTCTCTTTCACCCTCTATTATTCTTATCTTCATTTTTTTCCCCTCTCGCACGTAACTCATGACTAGTCTATTTTTATTTTTTTTCTTTAATGTTCATGTAACTTACGAACTAGCTTCCAAAAGGATCCAAATTGTTTCTATATCCCTTGTATCGTTTTCTTGGGAGAAAAATATAAAAGACTCGAACCATGTTGATTTCTCATCCTCACACTTCTCGTACGTACACGTGATATATATATATATATATATATATAAGGTATGTGATATATATCAGGTATGTGACTCAATTAGTTTAAGAATAAGTTGTTATTTTGTGAGTTTGGAAAGTTATTATTATTATGTCTCATTGAGAACCTATAAATAAGTGTGTTATGTTAAGAGTGGTGTGTAGTTAGAAAAATAGAAAGTGTGTGCATCCTTTTAAGAGAAAGTGAGAAGAGAAATAGATAAAGGGTATAAGGGGGTTTTTGGGAGAGAGGTTGAAAGAGTTTGTTGAGTGTATAATTCTGAAAATAAGTGAATTTATTCTTCATTTTTCATAAATATAAATAATTTTATCAAATTACGTAAATTTTTTAACTTTTTTTTACTGATTGAGTTTATTTCTCTTGTTACGCGTCGGGAGAAGTATAAGAGTATTCTCCCAACAATATGTATATTAGTATACAACTTGACTGAGAAAGTGAGAGGAGGAAAATCGTCGACTCGATTACGTCAGCAAAAGAGAATTGGGCAGATAAGGTAGTCATTTTTCATAGACCACCCTATTCTGCTAGGTTTTCAGGAGAGCAGAACTTCGTATATATATTTCTAAAAAAAATTAAAAAAAAAAAAAAAAAAAAAAACACCATCAGGTATATATAAGATGAGAAGTTGTACCACAACTCACATTCTCTTTTATCAACACAGTCCATTTTTACATTTAATGGTATCAAAACAAGTTACCATCCTCATCCGACAAAAGAGGGGTGTCAAATAAGAGAATAACTTTATATATATATATATATATATATACAGAAATAAAGAACACATAATTCATCGGTTAAATTACCTCATTCTTAGAGTTAGAGCCTCTCTCGTTGGTACCCATGAGATATGTTCTCTTTTGTTTGTTTTTTTTTCCTTGTCGTGATGTGAAATAATGTGTGACTAATTTGTCAGTTTGCATGGATAGAAATTTGGACGAAGATTAATAAAACTCCCCAAAACTCAAAAAGTACAATTATCGTGTGCTTGACACGTGGACACATGGTCATCCATAGGCTTAGAAAGGTCATCCAAAGCATGTGACATTGGACAATGGACAGTACACAACAAAGGTACCATATTGTGACACCGAGGCAAGGTCACGTGAACTTCACACTCGTACATGAAACTCCTACACCATCCAATTCAGTGTCTCTCCATATAATATATATATATATATATATATGTATATGTGTGTGTGTGTATATCCCCTCTCTCTATCTCATGTCTTTTGAAGTGTCAATTTTCACAAAGGGTGGGCCTCAAAAATTTGCTCACTCCATGAATCAAAAGGTTAAAAAAGAAAAAAAAAAAAAAAAAAAACCCACATCATATTCACGTACAACTTTAGGTGACAACATTGTTTTCTCACTCCATGAATAAAAAGGTAAAAAAAAAAAAAAAAAAAAAAACCCACATCATATTCACGTACAACTTTAGGTGACAACATTGTAACATGTAAATAACACAAAGGGTGGTATTAAGATTGGGAATAGATAGGGAATTGAAAAAGATGCCACCAAGCCGACTTGGGGGCCCACAAGTGATTTAGTTTAGTTTAAATCCCCTGAGGGGCCCACTTCAGATGGTTCCAAATCCCTTTCTGAGTCAGGAACGGTCCACGTGGAAATTGGCCATTCGCCACACCCCCCCCCCCCCCCACCCCCCGCCCCCAACAAATCAGTGGAGCCCATTTCGTGGTCCAAATTAATCCTTTGTTTTTAAGCGGATTTAGGTACGGAAATTTCGGATAACCATCTAAACTTTCGACTTAATTTTTTTTTTTTTATATCTTTTTCAAAAGATTTTTATTTTTTTTAAGTTTTTTATCTTTTTTGTAAATTCAAAAAATTCAAAAAATTTATTATTTAAACTTAAAAATCTCAACTCAAACTACTCCATCAAACACCCCTTTTTTTATTAGCTTTTCTCAAATCAAATCCAACAATATTAGATTAGGAAGCAAGGTTAGACAACATCTTCTGTTCATTGCTAGCGAAAGCATAATTTCACTAAATTAACATTATTAGAAAAATGGTGAGAACCCTCCAAGTTATGATAGTTCAAACCGTAACAAAACTGTCAATCACATATATATATATATATATGTATGTATGTACGAGAGGTCTCAAATCCGTTGGCGCAGGCAAAGCGGTGACGAGCTGGACGTCTACAAATGCTGAACGTTTGAAAAATGTAAAGACATTGGTTGAGCATGTCAAACAATTCAACTACTTTCTGAGTATATTTATTGTGTAAACATAAGATATATGCTGTATGGTCAGAAGTTTAATGCATTATTTACTCAAAATGAGCGCATAAAGGTAACTTCAACCTTAATAAAAAAAAATTTGAGGATGAATTTTTAAATATATTCAGTCATGAATGTGGTGGGAAGCTGGTTGAAATGTAAACGAGTGTGAAAATGAATGTGAATTGTAGCTATATAACAATGTGTGTGTTTTGAGATAAAATACGATGTACTGAAGTTTGAATGTCAGTAAAAATTAGATAAGAAGAAGAAGAAGAAAAAAACCCACACTACTTGTGTTTTTTTCAGAACCGACTCCTCCTCGAAGAAAAAAAAAAAAAAAAAAAAAAAAAAAAAAAAAACTGGAAGAAAAGGGAACCCAAAACCTTTTTCACTTTGTTTTAACTTTTTTTTTTCTTTTATCCTTTTTAATCCTATGATCTTTTTTTTTTTTTTAACCCCCTTTGTTTTTTTTTTAATTGTTTTTGTACAAAATATACTCACTACAGTTACTGTCCTTTACATCTACTAGTGCGGAATACGTCAGTACATATTCATAGCTTGCCCTCAATTCTAGGACCATCGTATCTCACCCTTGACTTCTAATCTGACGGCCCACAAGCGTATCTGGGATTTCAGCTTTATATGAAGACGTCGAATTTGAGATCGACCTTATGTGTGTGTGTATATATATTAATTTCATATAATTTTAATCGAATTTAACAATATGCTCGTTTTCTTACTAAAAAGACAGGCAGACATCCTGTTTGAATGATAATTACCTGACTTATTTTATAGTTTTCTACTCTTGTTCTCTAATTGGGTTTTTCCCTGTCAACATTGGTATCTTATTTTAATTACTTAATAGTTAAATTCTTGTCTTTTCGAAACTCCTTTTAAGTGTGATTTTATTGTTATATAATTTGGGGTGTCCCACGCCGAGTGTAAAGTTAGTAATTTGGGTGCCCCACAAGTCCTAGCTTTCATGATACATTGTGAGAAAAAGGCTATTTAGACGTTGATTTAGTGTGCTATGAGCCTTCAAAATCAAGGGCAACCTAGACATTTTGATTACCTTAATCAAGGGAAGTACACTAGAAACAACAAATTACATAAATCGGTGATGATATCATAGATTCCACTCAATGAGGAAAAAAATATCATGATTTTCCCAAAGCAACATTGAGCGTTGTGTTTTATTGCTTAATTTTCTATTGATCATATGAACATTTCTTATCACAGATCCAACCAAAGTTTTATTACATTAAAAACTAATCCATATCTTTACAAAAAAAAATAATAATAATAAATAAAAGAAAAAATTGAGATCACTATTAATAGTGAGTTAACAACTAATAAAAAATTGGTTTCATCAATAACGTCGCGTACAGATAAACATTGTTCTATCCGATATAATAATGTACACTATCTTACCTCATATATTGATTAAACGCGATAAAAAAAAGAAAAAGTCTCAAAAAATGAAGATTTTGGTTGAAAAACCCATCATAGGCAAGTCAAACACTTTATTAATTCCTTAATACATGATTTTCAAAAGCTTGTATGATTTCATGAGTTGAAAAAACAAAAGGGAGGAGACATCCTCCAAGCATACTATAATGATATCATAGATATGATATTGTTGTGTTCTCATCATGAATGGGATAAAATATTGAGGAAAAAAAAATGATAGAATGAATAAAATAAATATGTGAACAGATAGATACATAAAATCCCACAACTACATATCCAAACTATACATAGATAACATAATATAATAGCAAAGGATAACATGCCCGGCTCAAATACAGAGAACAAGGACACACTTAAGCAAAGTTGCACCACCTTCCCCATCTTATTAGGGACTACCCACCCCATAAATGAAGGGCTAAGATATTACCCCCCCTTTCACATGGCGCGTATCTGCGCGCCTTTAAGGAGGAGTGGGCCTAAAGGTCATCATACAATCAAAGGCATAACTACTTGAAATATTAGCCGGGGATCAGTTTAATCATGCGTTTGTTTGACGGGTTTGACTTAAAATATTTATATTTCGTTTGATTTTTAGATTTAAATTTAAATTTTTTATTTTAATTATTGTTTTTTTTTCTTGAAAAGTCAACAAAAATTATAATTAATTTTTGAAAAATCAACCAATTTCAACTTAAAAATCTATTCCAAACCCGAAGCTTAGATTGCAGTTATTTGATTTTTTAAAAATTAGTTAAAAAAATTAAAAAATTAAAAATTAAAAATGAGTTGAAATATTTTGATTTGAGATGATTTACTAAAATTATGCTAAGAAATAGTTATGATTTGACCATAACTCAAAATTACACATTAAACAAAACATTAAAAGAACAATTATATTCAAAGTATCCGAATATAGTTGATTACCAAGTTGATTTATGAAGTTTAAATTTTGACAAATTAAGTCTAATGTAGTGCTACAAATCTCGTTAGGATTAACTCAATAAATGTAAAGGGGTTTCAGGATTTAGGTCCCAATTCAAAACCTGAATCTCGGTTAAAAGATATAACATATAGGTGAATATTACCTCATATTTATTTTTAGAAATAAAAGAGTCCACATTAATGAAGATTGTTAAATTTGGGGGGGGGGGGGGGGGGGGACAACGACACTCGTGCATGTGAAATGTGTGCTTACATAATTCATTATCATTATACTATATGGATGAATGAGGGGTAAAAATTTATCTCCCCGATAACGTACAGTTTTTTTAAGAATTTATCTCATAGAATTATCCAAATTTGTATCTTATCCGGTAAAAAATGCGACAAAAATCATCATCATGTAGTAAAAAGTTGATAAAAGAATTGGTTAAATTGATAAAAGAGTTGGGTTTTATGATTATGAAAAGATTAACTCAAAATAGAACACGGAAAAAGAAAATATAGAAGAAATAGGGAAAAGTTTCGGTTTTGACTGTAGTATGAACTTAAAGCCGAAATTTTTTGCTACTACAAATAGGTTGAAAGCTAATTCTTTGCAACTTCTCTCTCTCCTCTCTCTCTCCCTCTCTCTCTAATCCACAAAGGCATTTGGTCCCCTGCAAGCTGCAGCAGCTCTGCTACGCTTTCGCCGTCTTCTGCGCCCCACTTGGGCACCCCTGTTCTCTCTCTCTCTCTCTTTCTCCTTGTGCTTCACTGGGTCACTGACTCTTAGATATTTCACTTTTGTGGAAAAAAAAAAAAAAGAAAGAAAGAATCTACAACTAGTTTTCACATGTTTAATGCCTGTGGATTAGCGTTGCTCCTAGCTAAGATCGAGAACCTCCTGATTTTTCCCGTAACTTTTGGTTTCGACTTTGAACGGGCTATTATAAAGAGTTCTGGGTCACCAACGATTCTGGATGTTTTTCATGTTAATTTGGTTTGGAATTTTATTGATTAATTAAGCAAACTGTGATCTGGGTTTTTTGTTTAATGATTGGAAAAGTGTAAAAGAATGAGTTTTTAAAACTCAAAGCGGCTTAAATTTGGAGGTTTTTGGTGTTGGTTTTGGTTTTGTTTTTGTTTAAGGGGGATCTTAGGGAGCAATAAAGAATTTGTTTGACTGGTACTTTACTTTTATTTTACTGAATTTTATATTTCCATTTAACTTACTGATAAGGACTTTAGTATTAAAAAGAAAGATTTTATTCTGTAAATATTTTAACTGTAAATGGAGCTCTATTTTCTTTTCTTTTTTCCGCCTATAAGTTCAATTGGTATTGTCTGATAGCGGGGGGTTTTGGTCTGGCTTTTGTGGGTGTTTTTTATTTTTATTTTCTTGGGTTCTCTGAACTAAGCATTTAGAGTCAAGAAACACTCAGAAGAGTAGTTTTTCTCTTTGGAAAGCTACCAATAATGAACAAGCTCTTGCATCTTTGGGGCATTTATTTCTAAATTCTAAGTAATAACAAGAAGTGATTTTTCCAAACTCTTCCCATAACTTTCCATTTCCTCATCATGCCTTTATCCGAGCTATATCGGTTGGCTAAAAGGAGAGTAGATTCAAATCAAGATTTTGAGTAAGTTTCAGTTAGATTTTTGCTCTTTTTTTATTTTTATTCTTTTAAGTGTCAATTGAATTGAATTCTATTCTGCTTTCGCATTTAACTCTGGTGGGTTTCTTTTGTTTTTCTTGTTTGCAGACCTGGGAATGATGTTTTCGAGCTTGTTTGGGAGAATGGTCAGATTACAACACAAGGTCAGTCCAGTAGAGTTAGAAAGGACCCAACTTGTAACAGATTACCATCTCACTGTTTACCGTCCTATACCCCGAAATCCCGGGACAAAGATTTAGGAAATGGCACAATCACAAAGTCAGGGAAGTTTGGGACAGTGGAGTCTGTG
The DNA here is from genome assembly GCA_025413025.1 of Ficus hispida. NCBI lineage: Eukaryota > Viridiplantae > Streptophyta > Magnoliopsida > Rosales > Moraceae > Ficus > Ficus hispida. The sequence continues at coordinate 13,178,980 of CM046363.1, forward strand.
TTGAATGAGATTCCGATCTCGGTGCCGTCCGATGATGTCGGTTTGAGTCACGATGATGACATGATTCCATGGTTGAGTTATCCCTTGGAGGGTTCTTTACAACACGAGTATTGTCCTGATTTCTTGCCTGAATTGTCTGGTGTCACTGCCAATGATATCTCCAAGAGTAACAATTTTGCATCGAACGATAGGAATAGTTGTAACCAGCTGTATAATAGGGACTCCAACACCAATTCTGTAGATTTTGGTGCCAGTTTAGAACAAAGGAATTCTTCTAAGGTTGCTTCAGTTGTTGGAAATGATGTTACAACTAGACCTAGAACCGGAACTAGTCAGTTATATCCATCTTCGTCGTCGCAGCAATGCCAAACGTTGTTTCCGTCTTTTAGATCAAGGGTCTTGGACACCGTTGGTGATAAGTCAAGCACTGTGGCTCACCATGCTGTTTGTAGTGATTCCGCTCGAGTTTCCTCTGTTGGTGGTTTCTCTAGCCTGAAAATGCAGAAACAAGATCCTATACCACAGAGTAATAGCTCCAATATACTTAATTTCTCTCATTTCTCAAGACCTGCTGCTCTTGCGAAGGCTACTCTTCAGAATGCTGGTGCTATGCCAGGCTCGAATGTGCTGCATAAGGACAAGGGTTGTGGTGCAAATGGGACTAATCCTCCTAAGTCGGGACTAATTGACACAGGTAGTGGTTTAAGGAAGGAAACAAGTGCGCATTGCCAAGTTGTGGCCTCATCTGGGGTTGATTTGAAACTGTTAGAGGCTAGGCCTCTCGAGGAACCATGTGCTGCTAACGATTCCGAGGCTTTTTGCCGAGAAGATGCCTTTAAGAACGACATAAACAACAGCCTTGCTTGTGAAAGTACAACTCGTGGCCTGCCGGATGGTGAGAAGAATATGGAGCCTGTGGTTGCTTCCTCTTCTGTTTGCTCAGGCAATAGTGTGGAGAGAGCTTCGGATGATCCGACACATGTTTTGAAGAGGAAATTCCGAGATGCAGAGGATTCGGAATGCCACAGTGAAGTAAGTTAGAAAACTGGTTTTTACATCATACTCTCAATGTTTTTTTCCTTTCCTCAATAAACCAAGCAAAACCGTATTGTCCAGGATGTTGAGGAAGAATCTGTCGGTGTCAAAAAAACTGCTCCTCCTCGAGCTTCGGGTTCCAAGAGAAGCAGAGCTGCAGAAGTGCATAATTTATCTGAAAGGGTAAGTTGAATTGATCAGCGATGATGTTATGGTATAAATCTAGAACGTGTGAGTCCTGGTAGTCTTTACTTTGCTCTTCTTTATAAATTTTAAGATCTTAAACTGTTTCTCTTCAATTTGGACTTTGAACAGAGGCGAAGAGATAGAATCAACGAAAAGATGCGTGCCTTACAAGAACTCATACCGAATTGCAACAAGGTTGGCTACTTTGTCGTTATTCATCATGAAAATCTGCTAGCTGGATATTCTAAAATCTGGAAAGTTTCTAACGAAATCAAGATATATAAATATAACGGCTAAAGTTTGGCCTTGTTGGGGGTGGAATTACTTTAAAAGCTCAAATAAATTTGTCCTAGATTTGAAAATTGAAAGTTTAACTTCTCCCTGATATTGTGTTGCATCATTTTTTGACGTAATTTCTGTGTAGTCATGGAAGTTGTGAAAGCTTACTTTCTAAAAAGCATGCTACTCTTAGTTTCCATATAAAGATACATGTTTGCCTGATGTTTTTGCTTCAATAATTGCTTTATAAGGTTGACAAAGCTTCAATGCTTGACGAAGCTATCGAGTATCTTAAGGCACTTCAACTTCAAGTACAGGTGATGCTTCCCCTTCCTTCTATGTGAATACTCTTTTTCCTTTTCCTTTTTTTTTTTTTTTTTAATTTTATTATTATAGAAATTTAAGTTTAAATCTCTTGAACTGTTTCCAATTTTTATGCCAGATTATGTCAATGGGAGCTGGTTTGTGTATGCCACCGATGATGTTACCAACAGGGATGCAACCCATGCATGCTCCTCATATGGCGCATTTTTCGCCAATGGCAATCGGGATGGGAATGGGGTTGGGCATGGGTTTTGGCATGGGCATGCCTGATATGAATGGTGGCTCATCTGGTTATAATCCTATGATTCAGGTCCCTCCCGTGCAGGGAGCACATTTTCCTGGCCCGCCTGTACCAGGACACGCTGCGGCCTTGCATGGGATGTCAGGACCTAACCTTCAGGTGTTTGGGATTCCCGGTCAAGGACTTTCCATGCCAATGCAACGAGCGCCCTTGGTTCCTGTGTTGGGAGGGCCATTTATGAAGTCAGCAATGGGATTTAATGCTGGTGGGGCAGGTGGGTCTATGGAAAATATGGAGTCAACTCAGCCTTTAACCTCAAAGGACCCCGTGCAGAATATGGGCTCTCAAGTGGTGCAAAATGCCGGTGCCGGTAGCTCTATGAATCAAACATCTAGCCAGGTCTGTGCATACGACATCAAATAACTTTTTCTAGAAAGAAGACAGTGAAGTCTATAACTTTGATGTTTTTCTTTCACCTCCATTGCAAATCCTTGTTTGTGCAAAAAAATTCTGCTCTCAATAAGAGAAATAACATTAGCTAAATGGGGTTCAAATTCTATGATAATACTACTCACCACTTCACGTTTCGAATATAGCATCAAAGACAATGTATGTCAGCAGAGGAAAGCCATGCTAGGATCTCATATTTACAGAACATTTGAGTATAGGGAAATCTAAAATTTGTTAGTATCTTCGTCCTGCTTTTGTCTCCACCAAGCTGAGTCTTTCTCGGTTCATGTGCTGCTGAAAGTTTCTGCGTTATTTACCCATCTCTGTTGGAATCTGACATTATCTTCCCATAAAATTGCTCGAGAATAGACTTACTATTAACCCAATAACCTATTCCAGGTCACTGACTCTTTTTAAGTCTGCCGTTAGTACTTTCCTTTTCCTTTTTTAGTCTTTAGTAAATCTAGCGTTTTTTCACTTTTAGCCAAAATATCATAGAACTACCCAAAGACGTCGCTATAGAAATCAATAAAGATACAGAATCATGACTAGATAAGAAGACATGGTTGTAAGAATACTTACTGAGCTATGAGACGACTAATTTATAGAAGGATTTGAATTTGGAGTGGTCGTCTTCAGTTCCTTTCAATACTAAAGAACCTTCATCTTTTCTGGGTGCTGCTGGAAACAAAGATGAGCTATCGGTTGGACGTATTAGACTAAACTATTCTAGATTTCAGTTCTTTTTTGTCCTGTGATTTCTTTGCATTCTTCAATACAATTGAAGTTTGAAACCTTTTTTTTTTTTTCCCCTTCCATGTAATGCAGGGCCAAGCAACAAATAAGGGATTTGAGCAATCTGCCATGATGCAAAATAATGTTCAAGCATCTGATGTAAATGGAAACAAAGCTTCAGCCCCTGCCAATGGAAATGATGTTGGGCCTACTACAGCAGCCAGTAAGTAATTATTAGCAATTCCAAGTAACTTAAAATAGGAGTTTTATTAGGATGGAGTATCCTCGCCATTGCATCGGTCAAACTCACGTCAGTATAAAAAAGTATGAAAAACTAACAAAACCTGTTAATGATCTGACAGTTCAAAACAGAACCTTACAAAAAAACCATGGTCTTTATTTCTGTTTCAGGTTATGAATGACATCTGTTCTTGTCTTTTGTGAATCACGGGAGATAAATCCATTTTGCAGCTCTTGTTGATTGTGATCTGAGAAAATTTGACGAAGTGTACGAGAAAAGAGGGTAAACTCGGAGTAAATGAGGTTTGAACATGTACAATAGAATCTGAATTTCAGCTTCAAGATGGCACAACATATGGCACATTTTTTGGTATCTTGAGAAGACCATTTCTTGCCTTTTTGTAAATTCTCCTAGTGACCTGTGCTGCTAATGCAATTTAAGAGTTCCATATACCAGTTTCTTATGTATTCAAGTTTGTGTTTTCAGAACCCTTCCATGACAATTCTTTCAAATATTCAAGTACAGTTTTACGCTCTCCAGACACTTGTTGCAATCTCTCACTAATCTCCAACCATTCTGATGCATCAGCATATAATTGTACAATATATATATATATATATATATATATATGTAAAAACTAGTGGGTGTCTTTTTTTTTTTTTTTAGTCATAGACTTTTGTTATTTTCCAGCGAAGTTTTTGGTTTCCAGATGTTATAAATTGGAATGGCCAAAATGGGCTATTGCAGAAATGGAATCTCATAATTTCTTTCACTCCAATAAAAGTGTGTGTGTGTGTGTGTGTGTATATATATATATATATATATTTTTTTTTTTTTTTAAATATACCAGAAAGATAGTCATAAACAGTACGTATGAACTTTCTAATATGATTGTCAGGTAGAACAAGCAAAGATCTTGGTGATCATATGAATGACCAGGTAACATGACATGCATAATCATATCGATGTCAAAAAGAATTTAAATTACAATTTCGTGAATAACAAAATATAAATCACAACTGTAATAACTAACAAATATAATCAAACCAAAAAATATAACAATAATAAGAGTAGTATACATGATTCACGAACTACACTTAAAAAACCACCAGACAAACACTACTCACAACTGAAATCAATGGAATATAAGACGGAACAAAACCACCAAAAAAAAGAGAAGAAAATAACAATGTCCTATAGTTTTACAATATAAAGTATTGCAATGCTTATACCTTATATATATACACGTCCCTTCACCACCAAGAATGAACTGCAACACAGAAGAATTCACCAACCACTGCATTATGAAAATGTCCAGGATATGCTGACAGGTGCAACATATATCTAAACTCGACCTCGTTTTTTTTTTTTTTTTTCCAAATTATTTGACTTTGATATCACCCTTGGCTTCAGACGGAGGCGTTTTGCTCGGAGATTTCCCGATGATGGCTTTCTTTGCTTTGACGAGTGAATTCTTCACCTTCGATATGATGTTGTTCGACTGCTTCTGTGCAGGCTTGGCTGCAACTTCTTTTGGCTGGTCCTTGGTTGGTTTTGTTTCCTCGTCATCTTTCAAAAGGGTCTCTAGTTTCTTATCAGATTTCTCAATGTCTTCAACTCTTTCCTTCTCCGATTCATTCGCTTCGGTTTTTTCCTTTGCCTGCTCTTTAACTTCGGATTCAGTTTGCTTCTGTGGTTCTTCAAGCGCGACTTCGCGAACAGCAGTAGTTACTTCCTCATTGGAGCCATTTTCGGTCTCCTTCTCTTTAACTTCAGTCTCAGGTTGTTTGGACTCTGCAACTTCTTCTTGCTCCAGCTTAACCGGAACGGTTTGCTCTGTTTCCTTAACTTGAGGCTCATCTTTCTTGGATTCTTCGAGCGGTTCATTCACAGAAGTAACTACCTTGACCTGCGACTCGTTTGAATCAGTTTTTTCAACGTCTTTTTCTGTAACTTGAGGCGCGGGTTGCTTGGACTCGTCAAGCGGTACCTCAACAGCAGTAACGACTGCATCTCGGGCCTTAATTCCATCAGTTTTTTCAGTTTCGTTTGCTTTAACTTCAGTTTCACTTTTCTTGGGTTCTTCAACTGGTTCATGAATGGCAGTAACTGATTCGTTGTAGGACTTACTTTCTTCGGCTTTTTCAGTTTCCTTTTCCTTAACTGCAGCTTCTGGTTGCTTGGATTCTTCAACAGATTCACTAACAGCAGCAACTACTACATCCCGGGACTCAACCGCGTCGGTTTTCTCAGTTTCCTTGTCTTTAACTTCAGATTCGGGTTGCTTGGATTCTTCAGCTGGTTCACTAGCAGCAGGAACTACTACATCCCGGGACTCAACTGCGTCAGTTTTCTTAGTTTCCTTCTCTTTAACTTCAGACTCGGGTTGCTTGGATTCTTCAGCTGGTTCACTAACAGCAGGAACTAATGCATCCCGGGACTTATCTGCATCAGTTTTCTCAGTTTCCGTTTCTTTAACTTCAGACTCAGGTTGCTTGGATTCTTCTACTGGTTTACTAACAGCAGGAACTACTACATCCCCAGTTTTATCCGCATCAGTTTTCTCAGTTTCCTTTTCTCTAACGTCAGACTCGGGTTGCTTGGATTCTTCAACTGGTTCACTAACAGCAGGAGGGGACTCAACTGTTTCGGTTCTCTCGGTTTCCTTTTCTTTGACTTCAGACTCAGGTTGCTTGGATTCAACTGGTTCATTAACAGAAGGAACTACTTCATCATGGGACTTATCTTCATCGGTTTTCTCGGTTTCCTTTTCTTTAGCTTCAGACTCTGCTGGCTTGAATTCTTCAAGTGCTTGTTCATGGACATTAGTAGTTACTTGATCTTGCTTTCCTTCCACCTGCAGCTCTTTGTGGGTTTCAGCCGAAGTCGGCATCTCATCTTTTCCTTGCTCTCCAGTTTTGTCGTCCTTCGCAAGAACAACATCTCTGTCAGCTACCTGAGAAGGGTTCTCAGTGACTCCATCCGTAGGCGTCAATGTGTTGACGCCTTCCTCTTTAGCTTCTTCAGCCGAATCCTCGGTCACCTTTTCTCCTTTTCCTTCTTCAGCTTCCACATTCTCTTTGGCGTATTCTTTGCCATCCTTCTCTACCTCGATCCCTAACTCCTTCGGTCTCTTCTCTGCAGCATCAGCCTCACTCGTATCCTTCTTTTCCTCCTCAACAGCAGCCTTTTGCGTGAAAGTGACGGCCTCCTCAGTTACCACATCCTTTTTTGCACTCTCTTTATTTTCCACGCTCTTTTCAGCATACTCTTCTCCAACCTTCCCTATCTCAAGCCCCGCATCTTTCGGTTTCTTATCATTTAGATCCTTCTTCTCTTCCTCTGCAGCAGCCTTTTCTACAACAACATCAGGAATTGGAACTTCTTCGGAACCTTTAACTTCACCGGGCTGCTCATCTTTTTCTGTTTTTCCTTCACCTGATGACACAGAATGCAGTAACGTATCACCCAAAGACTCCTCGTTTTTCGCTGTTTCAACCTGCACGGTTTCCTTAGGCACAGCCTCAGGATCTTTTTTCTCGACTTGTTCAGCGGTTTGGATCAACTCTCCTGGTTTCTCCTCCACTTCAGGAACTTCAAGTTCCTTCACCACCTTTGGTTCCGATTCTTGGAGAGCAGAATTCTCCAATGGCTGCGGCGGTTTCACAACAGCTTCCTCTGACGGTTTAGGAACGTCAACAATCTTCGGTTGCTCCTCTTGCCCTTTTTCCGCAACCTCATTGTGTCCTTCCTTTGGCTCTTCTTTAACCACAGACTCAACAATGACTTGATCCTCAGCTGGGCTCTTCTTAATCTCGGTTACTGGCTCTGGAACAACGCTAGTCTTGTTTTCCTCAATTTTGTCCGTCGATGGAACATCCGAGGATGGAGCTTCGGGTGCCTTTTCAACCTCAACCTTATCCTCTCCGCCCCTGGATTCAGTGGAAGACACTGCCGGGGTTGGCGACTCCTCCGCTTTGGCCTAAAGTACAATGAATCATTTTGTTTGTTAACAGTCTATATGAAATTTGAAAGAAAACTAAATGCTATATCCTTTTCATATCATTTTGCTTTGGAACGAACCCAAGAATTTCATCCAAGGAAGCCAAGTATTTTTGGTTACTTAGAATTAAATTAATATGCTGAGAAAGGAGGATTTCATTTGATATTTTACAAAGGTGACACAAATTAAAACACAGGCTAGTTGTTCGTAAAATATATAACTAACAATAACAGTAATTATAGTAATAATAACAGGCTTGTTATCATATTCATTTTTGGGTTCCTCTTGGAAGCAATAAAAGTTACAGTAATTTATATATATATATATATATATATATATATATATAAGTTTGAAAGAAGAAGCAGAAGAAATAGTTGGCTTTTTCTCATGCATGTTGATCATGGTATATTAAAAAAGCGAGAGAGAGAGAGAGGGAAAGGGAGAGGGAGAGATCATGTTATAGCTTGATTTTGAACATCCTCCTCCTTCTTCTTCTTTTTTTTTTTTTTTTTTTTTTTGAGTTTTTATAACAAAAAAAAAATTTATTTCTTAAAAATATGTATGATTCATACAATTTGTAGATGCAAAGAAAACTATGAATTGCCTACTATATATGTTTACTTATCTCGAATGAACTTTGATTGAAATAAAAATAAATAAATAAAAAAAAGGCAAAGATGAAGAGAATACAAAAAATATCAACTAAAGAAACATCAAGAAAAGTACTAATATACAAAGTACATAACTGAATTTCAACAACATAGTGACAGAGAACAACTAATAAATAGAAAAACAAAAGCAAAAACTGCAAAGAAAAAAAAGAAGATGAACAAGATCACTAACCTCATCAGTGATAGAAGTTTGATGTGGAACTAAAGTTTCAGTAGTAGCCATGAGAATTAGTCTAAGAGCAGACTAGAAACTTGGTATGAAGTTCTTTGATGGGCTTTTTTTTTTATCTTTAATGATGAAGAGGATCATAAAAAAGGAAAAGAATGATATGGTTGGCAACAACCCAAGCAAGCCCACCTGATACTTTTTAATTTTAGTAGTGAAGCTGAAGAAGAAACTACCACACACAACAGTCTCAAAAAAGGAAAGAAAAAAAAAAAAAAAAAAAAAAAAAAAACAGGTTGTCAAAGACAGGCTATGTCACATGATCTGGCGTGCTTGGAATGATTAGCAATTGGAATCCATTAAAATTTAATAGAAAAAAAATACATGGAAAATAATGAAAGAGAATATTTTATGTATAAATATAAAGAGGATAAGTTGTCATTGCAAAGTGACAAACTTTAATGGGGGGGAGTAGGGGACCCGAGAGACTTGATAATTTTTAACGGTCGAAAAATTTAATATAAAGCATAATTGATCATCTAGCACAGTTGTAGTGGATCCCAGCCTATAAGGGGAGTTCTATTTGAAATTATATGGGTGGATTTATATTCCAAAATTAGAAATATAAAACCCAAAATTTTTTTTTTTTTTTTTTTTTTTTTTTGTTTTGAAAGTGAGAAACTTTTCTTATTTGTCAAACTAGTTTTTCATTAAAAAAAAAAAAATAGGTGATTTAAATAAATATGGGGAAAGGATGTTGATAATAAAGTAAAAATGAATAGAAGCATTAAAAAGGGAAAAATCAATCCTTTTCCATTTTTTTAATAGGAGAGAATCTTCTTATTTTTTGGTTATTAATGTAATAAAAATTAGGTGATTTAAATAGATATGGGGAAAGGATGTTAATAATAAAGTAAAAAATGAATAGAAGAATTAGAAAGGGAAAAATCAATCCTTTTCTTTACACAATGACATTGATATGACTTTGCTTCTTTGAGAGAGGATTGGGGCTGAATAATGGGCCTGGAAGCCCATTTCGTAAAAGTCATTCAGAAAAAAAGGCTTCACTGTCACATGGGAGGCCCTGCTGTGATAGATTGGAGAGTTTCTTTTCTTTACGCAAAAAGGAGGAGAAAATTAAATGGGGCATCACTTTTTTCTTTTATATTCTTTCTTTTTTCCAAGAGGAATTCAAATACGGCACAACTTTTGACTATGATTTTCTCTTTTATTTTTTTTTTTATTTTTTTTCGCTTTTATTTTTTTTAAAGTTTTCTTTTCAGATAATCTTTTTTTTTTTTCCGAACGTTTCTATTTGTCTCGAAATATATATATATATATATATTTTTTTTATCTTTTAATATATAAGCACCTTATGTGCACTTCTCTTATATTAACTAACCTATTACTAATTTTTTACGTCCATCAAAGATCAAACCTTAAATTTATGACTCCTGAGTTCTAAACCCCTCCTTCATTCATCATTGGGCAACTCCAATGACTTGTCTCGAAAGAGTTATAATCTCATTTTGATGTATTAAAATTTTATAAGTTAGCAACACCTTTTTCTTATATTAAGTCAAAAAATTTTTTTTGAAACTCACATATCAATATTCAGCAACTTAAACAGAAAAGTTTTTTTTTTTAGTAGGAATACAATTATATTACATTTTCCACTTCTTCCACTCTCCTTCCTCAAAATTTTTTGTTTTTTGTTTTTGTTTTTTATTTTTTATTTTTTATTTTTTATTTTTTATTTTCTCATCTTATCTATCTCCTCCATTGTTGTCGGTTCCTAGAGGCTAAAGGGGGGTCATCCTATGGGCGAGAATATAGCTGCCAGATGTTGCCTCACCTATGCTTGTCAACTTCACCCGATAGTCCTTCTTTTCTCTAATTGTAGGGGATATTAGAAGAAAAAGATATTTTGTATCTTTTTTTTAGTCAATTTGTTATATGTATTATAAGTCGCAACACTTCTGTCGTTACAAAGCTTATCTTTTAAAACTTACTCCCTTATTCGAAGCTTCAGGATCATTATGTGATGGTAAATAAGCATCATAATCCTCGTTTGCTAAATCCATATGTACACAATTTTATTTTCTAAAGCAAAGAGAGTTATAGAGTAGATGATGACATATAAGAGCATAGAGACGTAATATATAAATTTCTCTCAAAGTAAATAATTCATATATTTGACTACTAAAATAATGACGACTTGATTCCAAAATTTTTAAAGAACAGACATCTTATCATCTTGTTTGATTATTCATACTAAATCTATCTATTGACTTGTACAGTAAAAGAAAATCATAGTCACTAGCTACGAAATGACACGAATATAACTAATTAACGTATATAGAGTTATTCTTTATAAAGCATAAATAAATAAATAAATATATATATATAGATATCTTAACACATTATCAGAAATAATTATCGAGTAATTGCATTTCCTCTTTATTAATCTATTTACAATCCCCATCATTTTCGATTTTAACATTCTTACTCTCATCTACGATATCAATAAAGTTCTAAATTGAGTAAATTTTTTTGGTAAAGTTTGTTGCTCAAATAACATTTCATCATTATCATCTTGGTACATCTCGTGATGATAGATTTTTTTTAATTGTAATTTAGGGATGTCCATTTTTCACATGCACCCACCTTTAGCCTATGTTTGGTAGAGTGGAAACGAGTGAATAACGAAATTAGAGAAGGAGTTTTGAAAAGGAAAAGGGAATTTAGGGTTGTTTGGTAGGGAGGAAATTGAGAAGAAAAGAAATTATAAATCCATAGCGCTTACCAAATTTTATATCCCTCCTACATTGAAAAGAAAAAGTAGATAAAAAACTTTACCAAAGTAAATGATATACAAAATGATTATTATAACCTTGATCATTACTCATCCTCTCATTTTTCTAAGGTATAATTCTAATATAAATTAGATTAGACATTTTCTTTCCTATTTTCTTCTCTTTTACCACACAATATGAAGGAAAATATTCTTCCTTTCTTTACCTAGGTATTTTGCATTTCCTTACATTCTATTTTTCATCCCTCCTACCAAACATAGTATTGGTTAGGTGGGGAGAAGTATTTGGGATGAGGATGGGGATGGGGATAAATTCTTACCCCAAACTGAGGTCGGGGCAGGAACATGGAAAACACTTTCTCCCATGATATAACTTTTAACAATGACTTTTTTTTTTTTTTTTTGAATGATAGCAATAGAGCTTGATGACCACCGAGGTGTCTAAGTCTAATTAATTACAATAAAGAAGTTCACATTTATCTAATTAACCACTAACAAAAAATCAAAAAAGCAAAAAAAAAATATAATAATAATAACAAATTAAAGAGGAAAAAAATCTCTCTCTCTCTCTTCTTCTTCTTCTTCTTCTTCTTTTTTTTTTTTTTTTTTTTTTTTTTTTTTTTTTTTTTTTTTAAATCGGCAAGCTCTTATCTCTTTGGGTTCTACTTCTCTCAACTTTCCTACTTTTAACTTTACTTGAAACGTTTTTCAAGTTTGCAAACATTGTTTTCAGATTACATCTTTCTTTCTAACTTCTTAATCGTCAATTCATTGATTATTACTTTTTGAATTTTAATACATATATATATATATATAGCTACTTTATTTCTTTTTTGTTTTAGCATTTATTTAATTTTTTTAACATAAGTTATTTGGATAAACTTGAATATAAATATTTGAATAATAACTTCTCCATCAAGGCAAGAAAAATATATTTTAAACGGGGATAAAAAAATTTTTTAAGGATAAATTTAAAGAAGCCTCTTTTAGAATTTTCACCTAAGACCTCAAATTTGTTTGGACAACACCAGGGGAGTCCAAGAACGTACCAAGGTTTTACACTGGCTAGGGAACTTGTAGGCATATTCTCCAGCAATCGACGTAGAAAGTTGATCATTGCCCGCTTTCTTCGGCAGTTTTTGTTGGCCGAAGTCGAAAATTTCGACGTTGCTTAAATCGCCAATCAACATGGAACCTAACGACGTACATTGTATATGTGTAAGGTGGCGAGCCAACTTTTCCGGCCTAAAGGATAAAATGGTGATACTGATACCCCACTTGAGCAACGTTGTGAGGAACTTTACTTTGCATGGGATTTCTAGTGCCGCGAGAAGCTCGGGGGACCTGCCAATTAAGGAGGTTGCCAACACACACAGTACTCAGATTCCGCCAAATCTTTCGCCAATGCGCGGCGTGTTTCTAGTTGGATCTGGCCTCTGGCAATGGTACTTCTTACAAGTGCTCAAATTGCACTTTAAAAAAAAAAATAAAAAAATCCGGGCAGTAATTAGTGGAAATATCGCAAAAAGATATCGCCGGTAACATAGTAGACTACTCCTGGTAGCATGATAGCAACCGGTTACTTCTAGTAATACAAAAGGCTACCATTGGTGGCTGGAGTCGAGATCTGCAAGAATTTTCATGTCTCCTTGGCTCTCCCTAATATTGTTATGTGATATCATCTAAATTTAAGAATTTACTACAAAAAAAAAAAAAAAAAACTACTAAATACTTAAAATACTTAGACAAGTATCAAAATAATATTGTGAGATAAATATATTAACAAGAGAAAATAGGACAGTGATCTGAACTTTAGTTATTGCACGGTAGACTGTGTACTACCACCACTTGGTATAACAAATTTTTGTTGTGGCATTGGGTCTAAAATAAGAGATTGTGGTAATAAAATCAATGCAAGTGGAGTATTGAAAAAAACAAAGCTTTAATTTAATAAATTATTAAATTAAATATATTTAAAGATATTAAGATTATATAGATGAAAGTTATAAGAGGAGCAAATAATTCTGTTCTCTATGAGGAAATAAGGACCAATTATTAATTTTGGGCTCTAAGTGAGCTACACATTTGATTCAAGATGTTCAAATCCAAAATGAACCCAACTCCATCTTAGATTTTTTTTTTTTTTTTTTGAACTAGATTTTTTGAGACATTATTGGTGTCACGCACTTTTGCTGATCTCTTGCGATTCCCTTGGGCTCGCGGATAAGAACCACTCGAGAGTTGTCTATTTTGTAATTAAGATACTTCTTTTTGTAGAAAAATTCTCTATTTTTTTAAATTCAAATGAATAAATAGCTGTTTATATATGAAGCATTTTTGAAATATTCTCTATTTTTGTCCATGAAATTCATTAGGTTTACGGAAAATTTAGTCAGGCGAAAAATCGACTTGTTTTTACAACGAGAGAGTAATATTATTATCATATCCATTAATTCGAGTATGTGGTGGCGCGAGTAAAATTAATTAAGCATAACTTTCAAGTATAATTGCAACTTTTTTTTTAATATTATTATTTTAAAAGGAATTATTCATGCATGGAAATCCATGAATATATAGAGGAATTTAATTTCTTCTCAATTTGTCTGCGTTCTTTGCAGAGCCTGTTTATCTTCCATGGACACCATTTGGACGGTGCCCACCAAAAAGCTAAAGGCACCAGCCATCAACGTCCTCTTTACTGCTTTTTCTTTTTGAAATTTCTACTTCTTCTCTTCCTTTCATTTTCCAAAGTTTCTAGGGTCAGACCTTATATCTTGTATCTTAATTTTTAGATTGAATTTTCAATCATGTGATTCCTTATTGAAATAATTATGTATGTGTCGTGTATTGTAATTAATTTTTAAGAGGTATAATTATAAATCATACTGTTAAAAAAATGATAATCAATTATAATCTTTCATTTTTTTGTAGTTTTAATGCGTCTTATCTCGTTATAAACGGAGTCAATTATTAGTGAAATTATGAAAACAATATCGAGAAAGAAAATTGTTTCCCAAGTAGATGTACACAATTTTCTTGATACTACCCTATTGTCCGTTTAAAACATAGGGTGTCAAACATAAGTAATACAAACTTTAGCAAAAAAATAAAAGTAATATAGGAGCTATATATGTATATGTTAAGGATATATTAAGGAGCTATATTAGAGCATCTCCGATAGATGCTAAATTTTAATATTAATATCAACATTTGATATTTGGATTTAAAAAAAAAATCATTCTTCAATGCCATGGTATACATAATATAAAATTTGACATCCACTATACTTAGTGTTAAAAATTTAACATCAATTATAACAGTTGTTAACATATAGTTGGAATCGATTCATGATATGTTCAACTGTTTTTATTTAATACTTACACATTGCCTTCAAAATAAACAAAAAAAAAAAAAAAAAAAAACCTGTATATATAGATTCAAGATTTCAAATTTGTGATAAAAGGTACGTATACATTTCAAATAAAATTAGTATTGGAAGACAAAATAGAACAACATATCAATTGTCTATTCTATCATAATATATATATCAAAAAGAAGAATTAATCCATTTTAAAATATCCCTTAATTTTGAGAATAATATTTTATATTTCAACCAATATTAAATATTTTTTTTCCAAATTTATTGAAATCCAAAGTACTTGTATTCCGATGTTTTTCATCTTTCATTGTACTTGTGTCCACTATTATTATCGATAAGATTATATATATTTCTATAAACTCACTCTCCATATTTTGGGTGCCATATATTTATTATTGCTTTTCCCGAAATACTAGAGTGGACCTGTTGATGCAATTTTGGCGAAATTGTCACCGTCATGTGAGTGTATTAACGGAGCAAAGTAATTAAGAAAATTGGTAAAAATTTGTTGGGGGAACCAGTGCATGTGTGTGTGGGGACAAGTGAAATCCATATTATAAACAAATAATCTCTTTTGGGATTTTAAATAATACAATTAAGGACCACCTTATGACACAATATCACCTCATAACTCAATTCGAGGACAATCTTATCTAAACTAATGGTCACAATTGACAAGAGCCCTTTATTGCATAATCTTTCTTCGGTGGTAGGAAGAAAGGGATTTAAGTTGCAGCTTAGAGCTACAAATAATAAGCAACTTGAAAACTATAAAGAATTCTTTTTACTATAATGAGTTTGAACTTTTATTTTCAAATTTTTTTTTTTTTTTTTTTGAGAAGCTAAGTTATGTCATGTGTATCAGGAAGTTAATAAACCTACCCATATTTTGACATCTTATGCTCTTAATATAAACGATGAGATTGTTTGGTTGGAGGATTCATCTCTATCGGTTAAAATTGTTATTAAATCATCCTCTTCTTGTTTATAATAACAGAGTTTATATTAAAAAATCATTCTTTTTCCTTTTTTTTTTTTTTTTTTTGGTTTAACAAAATCAAAATGTTTTGTTTTGATCAAGTGGAGTTTGATTTTTCCACACTTTGCATGGCTGCTAATTTTTGTGGTTCTTATAATCTTATGCATAAAGATTTGATTCTAAGGTTTTAGGAACGTTTGACATTAAAGAAATATATTAGTTAAATATATTCCAGCAACCAAAAAAAAAAAAAAGGAGAGAGAGAGAGAGAGAGAGAGAGGAGAAAAAAGTGTGATTAAGTTAGTTTCTGACAATTAATCATGAGCTTCCATGATAATCTGGTAAACAGTACTGGAAGTACAATTCCGAGAAATGGTTTCTTTAAGCAGTTCGGTTCCATACACACAGCCTGCAGTGGTAAATGCCTCTCTGCTTTACAGACTTCACTTCAGTTCAACCACGAACTTAAGAAACATTTATTATATATATAGGAATAGTATTTTTGTCTATTGGATAGTTACTGAGGTTGGATTAACTTTTTAATAGAGTCATGTTAAGATATTGCAGTGCATAAATGCAAAATTATTCCAAATTGTAAGTGATTCGTTTGAAAAGTTAATCAAATAATTAAAATAACAGTAACTATCGGTAGGACAAAAATATAATTCTTATAGCAAGTTTTTTCTAGGAAAAAAAAAATCATTACTAATTCAATTATCAAAAGAACTTAGTACTAATTGCCTCTGTTTCTAATGTCTATGGAGGGAATTTAGAAGATGATATGATGACATTATGGTACGTTAGAGACAATTAAGGAAAAGAAGAATAAGTTTCGAAAATTTATGACAAGGGTTTGAAAAAAAAAAATTCTATAAAACAGTTTTGAATCAGAAGATCACATTAAAATCATATCAGATTAGTAAAACAAAAATTTTAATAACTTGATGAAACTTGATGAAAATATTATCGGGTTAGAAATATGCATTACTATATAAGGTTTTTTTTTTTTTTTATTTTGTAAATTTATTGTGCCCTATCACAGAAAGATTATCTTTTTTTCTTTAGCGGTTGAGAGGCTTCAAAGGAATGAGTTTATTTGTCCCTAATTAATATGATGGATTAGATTTTGAAATGTCTGCCCCAATTGCCTCCTTTTTCCTCTTTGTACATGTCCTCCCTTTTTTTTTTTTTTTTTTTTTGAAATCTGATTAGACACCTTTAATCAAAATCTGTTCTATATGCAGCCCAATGTTTAGAATCTCATACAGTTCATTTAAGGGCAGAGGCTCTCTCCCAAAAATTAAAAGTAATGATGCAAATGGGCTAAGAAAGTTGACTATCATTTCCCACTACAAAGCAAAAGCTAAGATGTAATTATTTCAAAAGATGGGGTACAAAAGAGAGCATTTCAACCAGACAAACCCTTTTGATAATTGATGGGGTTAAATGGGGTTTTCAAACAACACCTTTCTTATTATGTTGCCTTCTTGTTAAAGTCAATTCCCCTCCCCTCTAAATATGTCATTTGCATTCCCTAATTCCTATCTTTTTGAAACTTCACACACACAAATCAAAAGCCCACAAAAAATAAATAAAATAATATATATATATATATATAAAATAAAAAGCTCTAATTAAATGCACTTTTTTATGTCTTGCTAAAACACACTTGAATTAAGAAAATTGATTATTTTATGGGATTAGTAGGGAAGGAATAGGGATTGTTTAACTTATTAATGATTGTTATTGAGATCTTAAGCTTCCCACATATGGTAAGCAAATGTCATGATGTGCTCATGTATGTTTCCATCACCCCCTTTCTCACTCATTGCTTTTGTGACAAGATAATTAAGTTTAGTTGTGATTTAACTCATGAGGAAACCATGTGCTTATGTTCCCAACTAGAATTAATGGGCCAATTGAGTAGGATACATTAAGGTCATCTCAAGTGTAATCTTTAATTCCATATCCAATTAGATTTCAGTCCTCCAAACCAAAACAATGTGGATTGTTTCTTGGCAATTCTTTTCCTTCACACTTTGCTTGTATCACTCCCCCCTAGTCATGAAATCTTGGATAACTATTAGGTACTATTTGCACTCTTCAATAATAGCCACACAACTAGAAACTAATTACAATATTTATTAAATACAAGTTATTATTTTATGTATTTTGTTTGTGTTTCCTACGAAAGCGTGAGAGAATTAGTTATATTGTCGGATATGGAACTAATTATGCAAAGATATTAACACAAGAAATTATTTAACGTTGTTTGTTCTTTTTTTTTTTATTATTATTAATTTAATATTTAACCCCCGTGTTGTTGGAAACTAAGTTCCATAAAAAGTACGAAATTTACTCAACAATATATTTATGGTTTAGAAAGCAAAACTTAAAGCGATCTTTAACACAAGAAATATGTGTTAATGATGAATGGCTAATGTTTTCATTAAACAAATTATAGTTTCTTTTACAAAAGTAAACAAACTATAGTTAATAATTAAAGAAAACAGACCAAAAAAACCTTTTGAAAAACAAACTCTTGACAATAATGCGACTTTAAAAACGATCAAGCTCAATTCCTAACTAGAGAGAACTCTTTTTTTTTTTTTTTTTGCTTAAAACAGAGATTATGCAGCAAGAAACGAAATCCCAACATAAGTCTACTTATTGACTTTGACCGATAATTTTTACACTAAAACAGGAATGTAATCGCTTCAACTAGATATCCGTAACACTTGGATTCATTTTCAGTGGTCTTGTATATTAATAAAAAAGTTTGATGTGACTCTAGCTAGTTCTAATCTAGTATACGCCCACAAATAAAAATCGCATACAAAAGATAAAAGAGACCATAACACATAAAAATACATGAAAATCATTCTACAACACTATTTCTACATAAGCCTTCCCTCTAATTTGGCACATAGTTTTCTTTTCAATGTGGTATTATTAGAACACTAATGATAGACAAAGGGCAAAAAAAAAAAAAAAAAAAAAAAAAAAAAAAAAAAATCATCAGCCCCTATGTGATTCGGGTAATGGAAAGTAACAGTTGGTCTTTCTTGTCAATTAGTTGTCTGTTATGGGAATAATATCAAGCAGATGAAAAGACGCTTTTGAGGATAATGCAAAGGTGGGCATATTATTATTATTATTATTATTATTATTATTATCTCAAAATTTTTCAAGGGCATCTCGATTATGTTTCCCTCTCCATTTCAAATGCCTTTTTGATTATGTGTAATGGTCATATTCCAGATCATGATAATATATATATATATATATATATAATTTCATCTTTCTCTGCTCAAAATTTGTAAATTAAGAAATTTCATTTGGCCAATTAATTTCAATCCCATCAACTTATATAGTATATTTAGTACTACTTTTTTCGTTCACATTATAGGGCCTCTCTCCAAAATCCTTTCTTTTCAGTTCTTTGTTTTTGGTCCAAACTCCAAACTATAAATATGGCCATAAATTATGTTAGCTCCCTTAATATGTGTCATAATTCCCAATTGTTTTAAATGATGATATTTTGTTCAAAAGCAGTACTACTTAAAGTTTTCCACACTGCCCACTTGATTGGTCGCACTTTTACTCAGAATACATATATAATATATATATATATATATAGAGAGAGAGAGAGAGAAGTTGATCCATTCTGATTAGATTGGCTTCTTTCTCCAGAATATCATGTGCCTCAAGTCCTGAAAACATACCCAACTGAATGATTTCTTCTGAGAAGAAGGCAATAATATATTTGAATATAAAGATATATACATATATAAATAAATAAAAACTTGAATGCCAAAAAAAATAGTAATTTTATTTTTCCAAGACAAGAAGAAAGAGATGGCACATTTGTGAAGTCACTTTCTAGAAGCACTCTTCGTTAAACAGACTCCAAGTAAAATTTGGACCGTACTGTTCAACACATCTGGGAAATGAATAACTTAGGCTGTATATATATATATATATATATATATATATATTTATATATGAAGCTCTCCAAGTCTACTGGTCTAGTGTTTTTCTTTTCAGGGGGCCGAGGCCTGGCAATTGTTTTATGACATTTTACAATCGCCCTAGTATATCTTGCCCTTATATCTTCTGATTTTGACTCTTCATTTTATATATTGTACCATCTGAAGATAAGCTGTAACATTTGAACACATATACATACATACATATATATATATATATATAGTGTGTTTGTATATGTGTATGCAATGCATATAATAGTCTATACATTATAATCCCTATACATGGTCGTCTTTCATGGTTTTCATACATTTCGTTATGCATGTTCGTGGGCTTTTAATTATGAAATGTTGACATAATATTCCAAGTGCGCATTTAGACGTATACGTCCAAGTAAAAATGGTAAGGGAGAGTGTAGAGAAGAACACCTTTATTAATCATCTCGATGGGGTTGGACAGGGATTCACTGAAATAAAATGTATCAATGCTAAGATATGCCGACAGTGTTGAACGCTACACCAATGATATAAACTCGACTTACTTATCATGATGGATCCTACTTATGTGATAGAATTCGACATATTGATATATATATATATATATATATATATCTATCTAAATACCTCGAACTAATTAGAGGATGGAGAAATTAAAACTTAGAATGTTGACGTTAAATATTGACGTGATTATATATCTATATATGGACCAAGCTAATAAGTTTAAAGCTACAATATAAGACCAATTAAACAGGTTTACATTTGCATGCTCTCTCTCTCTCTAGTTTGACCCTTTTTTGAGTGCATTGACTTTAGGGTGGAAGGTGTACGGAGTAGCGGAAGCAAATTACTATACATGCATTTGGTGCTTAGAATTAGATAGTAGAAGTTGGGTTTGGATTGTTTGTGCGTTTATCGAGAGATTTGAATGGTTTAAGTTAAAAAATATAAAAACTTGAAATGTATTCAGAAAAAAAAAATCATCTTATTTGGACTTGTTTATATAAAGTTATGGACTTTTAAAATTTGAGTTACAAAATTATGTGAATAATGAAACTGAGAGAAAAAGAAAAAATTCGATTATGATTCTAAAGTTTGGATTATACGTCTAAACGCATGCATAATTAGTTCTGTTTTTGTTTGTCTTTTAGATTCAAACTTAAGTTTTTCATTTTAATTTTTATCTTTTTCTGAAAAATCAATAAAAATTTTAATTAATTTTTAAAAAGTCAACTAATTTCAATTTAAAAATTTTAAACTCAATCAGAATTCTCAATCGTTTAATATTAGTCGGCTAGATTTTTTTACGTGTAGAAAAGAAATTCTCACAAGTAATTAATCTTGAACATCTAAGTATAAATTAGAAATATATATATACATACATGATCCATAAATAAAGTACCGACACCTCTTAGTACTCCAAAGGATCTCTCAGGAAAATTCTGAGGCCAACCATTATTTGCCCGTCATGTACTGCGGATTCTGTAATTATATAAGTGTATATATGTGTGTGTATATCATATAAATCCAAGGACTCACGTCCATTGATCCAACGGCTGAAAAATGAGGAGAAGCCAACAAAAAGGGGCCTATATATAGCTAGCAAATTGCCGTCATGACTCTGTGTGGTGGACCTTAGTCGTAAGCTAAGCTAATTAATAAGGGCATGCCCTACCTAGATTTCCATCACATATACTTATTCGCTATGCCCCACTTTAAACCCCCTTTCTTTTCTAATTTTTGTTTTTCTTTAATTAATTATGTATCTTGATAATCTTTCATTCTACTCTTTTTTTTTTTTTTTATTGAAGTTATCTTGTATATATATAACTTGGAATATTGGGTTCTAATTTGTTACAAGTTTTTTTTTCATGATTATAGAAAATATGTGTAACATGATATTTTTTGATATAAAACAAGACTCCGTTTGATGAAATGGTTTGAGTTGAAATTTTTAAATTTGAATTGATTGACTTTTTAAAAACTAATTATAATTTTTGTTAATTTTTCAGAAAAAGATAAAAATTAAGATGAAAAAGTATAATTTAGTTTGAGTTAAAACTGATTACCAAATGGGGCCTAAGTGAGAACTTCTCACTTCAAATGTAACACTAAGAAACTTAATTATTAGTTAAACTTTTTCAAAATCAGTATTATTTTGAATAACAGTTGAAGAGGATCATAAACAATATATATATATATATATATATACACACACATATATTTAAACCAGAGCTATAAGCTAAATATGTTTTAAAAGGGTATAAATCACCCAGCTCAGCAAATTAAGACAATTGTAATACACGAATAAATACAGCTCTAATTGTGAATTTAATTTCAAAGTGGACAAATTTGGATTAAAGGAATATGTATGAAAGTAAGCATTTGTCTGGCTACAAATGTGAAACGTGTTAAAGAGGCCAGCGTACGTACAATCTTGGCCGTTGGTGTTGAACCGATAAACGCACTGCAAGGTCGTCTTGAACGTACTATTACTACTACTACTAATACTGTGCCTAAACACTATTTTGGCCAGGACACCAACTGGCCATTTTTCTGTGCCTCTCTTCAAGTGTGTTCGACCAAATTTGTACTTCTAGAAACCCAAAAAAAAAAAATAAAATAAAATTTTTGGCAACTATTTGTATTAATAATTATGATGTATATAAAATTTTTAAAGCTAATTAAAGTGATAGGTTAGCAGTTTAGGGCTTCAATCTTGGCGTGGCAAAAGATGAAAAGTTCAATTTCAATCATTGGGAGACAGAGATTCATTCCCCAGAAATGGATCAGCTTTTTTTTTTTTTTTTTTTTTTTTAACAATTGTATGTGTAGTGTGTCTGCTTATGAGGTGGGTAATTTTATAATAACATTGGTTTAAATTACATAAAGTTAAAGAAAAATAAATTAATGCAATAACAAAAAAATTTAACGAAGGATTCCAATTAATTTGATTCTTCATCAAAATAAAAGAAAAAAAAATCCAAATTGATCATGAAATATTGTTAATAATTAGTGCATAAAATTTGACTTTATTTGGATGGCAAAAAAAAAAAAAAAAAAAAAGGAGAAAAAAAAAATTGACAGCAAAGCCGACACATTTTAAACATATATAAAAGCAAAACAAAACAAAAAAGTATAATAAAAGAATATGGGAGGGGAATAAAACATATTGATTTGTAAAGAATAGTTGACTTCATATATAGAACAGCTCATATGAAGGGATTGGGTAGATATATAGTACTACAAGATAAGCTTAGGAGGCCCATGATTAGGCATGGAGATCACAAAGCATCTTTCTTATTTAATAATTAAAAAAAAAAAAAAATGTCTTTAATTGGGGGATGTCTGAATTAAGACATCGATAAGGTCAGGGGAAGCTTCATAATGTTTGAACAAGCAGACAGGCTATTACAGAAAGGTATGATAATATTAATAATATTATTTGTTTTTATTTTAATTATTAATTCTAATTATTACTAGTATTATTGGGACTGAATACTTTATTGTGTTTAGTTTTATTATTAATATAGTATTTAGATGAAGCTTCTTTCCAAAGTTTGGAACTAATGTGTTTAAAGGAAAATTGATTAAAAATTTTGGGAATAACTGTTTAGCCTGAATTAATGCAAGTTTGCGAATATAATATTTTTATGCACTTATCCGCATTAAAATATTCTTGTCCAGCTCGGCAAAGGAGATTCTAGCTAGCTAGGCTGAAATTTTCACGAGTCCTCCGATGACATTTTCCACCAAAGTACAAATATATATATATATATATATATATATTCTTTGGCTTTTTTACATTAATAGACCCTAAACTTATTGTAAAATTATAATTTACATCCTAATTTTTTAATTTTGATAATTTACACAATAAATTTATAAATATATATTAAATTACACTCCACTGATAATAATATTAATCTTTTAAATAAATTGATATGTGATTCGTACATGTATTGTTAATTCATGATATAAATAATTATTTTATCTTTATTAATTAACAATCTATATGTAAGTGAAATATCAATTTTTTTTAAAAAATCAACATTATTTATCAATAGCATATAAATTGTTACATATTTGTAAGTTCATGATGTAAATTATCAGAATTAAAAATTTAGGGTATAAATTATAACTCTATAATAAATTTAGGATGTACTAATATAAAAAAAGCCATATTCTTATAAAAACTTTAGGGTTTAGCTCGTATATATTCATTAAAGATATTTTGAGATTTCATATCTTTTAACTCGGTTGCCCTAATTTAAGGAATAAGATTAGAGACAAAAGATACGAACTGTTTGATTTTCTCTTGTAAATTTATTTTACGTCATAGTGAATAAGTGTCCCGCAATTGAATGTGGATAAAAGACTCTTATATTAAAAGTGATTATTATAAATCTTGATATGTATTCTTGTTAATTTGTTTATTTTTTCTGCGATTTTATTGCTCTCAATAGTAAAGAATTATGCACAATGTATCATAAATAAGTTAAAATATGTTCATGTGCATGTCCTTTTAAATTGTTTTATTTCATTACTCATGCATATGGATACCAAAATGATCATATTAAATATACCCTAGCCAGTTTGTCACCTAATTTATTTGGAATTTTCTAGTAGTACTTTTGAAATGTCTTCATGAGATAATGTTGCAAAATTCCAATATTTATAAAATCTTGCTTGACGACTGTTTGTGGCTTTTTCTTGCACGATCAAACTAGTAACTTAAAATTAAAAAAAAAATAAAAATTAAAAATAAAAACCCAACAACAGCAACATATATAGGGGAAGGAAAATGATAGAGCCAGGTCACGTTGGAACTGTTTATCAGTAAAATTATTATTTGGAAATTAATGAAGGAGTTGTCAGGTGAAGATCATTGGCTTATAGAAGAATATTTGTACCCGTATTTTGTAGAAAGTAATCTCTGTATTTGATAAATTGATCAAGAATATTCAGGAACACACCGACAGATATAATTAGTCTGAAAACAAATTAAACTTTCTTTCTTTCTTTCTTTCTTTCCTTCTTCTTTATTGTATGTTGTAGTATTTTTACTGATGAGCTGTTTTTTGTGGGCTAGTTGGAATTAAAAGTCTTAATGAATAAGACATATTTACATTGACTATAAGATTAATCGGAAATTACTGTTAATAAATCAATCAATTGTCGATTTTTGACGTTACTGAAATTCACCCGTTGCTAATTTTAACGGGAAAAAAATATATATTTGAAATTACATACCCGTTGTTATATTTCAATTGAAATGCTTCAAACAAAAGTCATGGTATTTGCCAGCTATTGTATTCTTGAGGTCAGAGTAAGTGCTTC
Organism: Ficus hispida; assembly: GCA_025413025.1. NCBI lineage: Eukaryota > Viridiplantae > Streptophyta > Magnoliopsida > Rosales > Moraceae > Ficus > Ficus hispida. Next base: position 13,203,807 of record CM046363.1, read on the forward strand.
ACTATCACCGAATGTGATGACCTAATAATAAAAATTTATTGTGTTTGGGGTATGTGGTGTAAACTTTAAGCTTCTTTTTATAACACGGGTTTGAAATAAAATTTTTAGCTTGAAATTTGTTGACTCTTTAAAAACATGTTACAATTTTTATTAACTTTTCAGGAAAAAAAAAAAAAAAACTGAGAATGAAAACTTAAGTTTGGATCTGAAAATCAAACATAAGGTAAGTGACGACTCTTTTAGATATGAACAAATATGAAGATTTACCTCAGTACTTAGTTTAGTGTGTCTAGAATTACGCTTTGTAACTTGATTGTTAGCACAATAGGTGGTCGCGATCGTAGAAGAATATTCTAATATTATTATTGATTGTTCTATTTTAATACTTTTCGTTAATATACATATATACATATAAGTGTAAATAATGAATCTCATGTCTGTATTTATAAATAAATACGCACACAAACACACACACACACACACACACATATATATATATATATATGTATGTATGTATAGCAACCAAGAAAACTACGTTAAACTAGTTGCAAGAAAGTTCGAAGTAATATTCTATCATAGCTATGCTTCGCTAACCAAAAGTTGTAAACAAAAGATACCATTAACTTGTAATGATTCCTCCGAATTTGTCTTCTCAACTAAATAAAAAGGACGACTGTAGAATATTATAAATGTGATTGTCGTATTGTTTGGACAAGAAGAGAAGTGTGCCAGTTTACTTTTCTTTTATGATCAAGTTTTAACGATGCAAACATTCCTACCATTTTCGTGATAGAAGCAGAAGACCAGATTAAAAATTTTTGTTTTCCTTAAAAAAGGGGAAACATCTAAGAATATACAACGACTTGTCATATTCAAAAACAAGGATGATATTTAGAAATGGATAGAATTCTTTGTAAATTCTTAAGAGATAAGAAATTTAATATCCACACCAATATTGTTTCTCAGTTGTGCTTGATATATTTATTCTGGTGATTGCATCTAGTTTGTGAAAACTTTTCAAAGTAATCATGATTTGGTAGAAAATTAGCCAACAAGCTAAGGGGAAAAAACTAACAAAGGACTTGTCAATTAATTAGGGAAATGACCTCAAGAAAATTTATAAAATTAAAAAAACTTTCGAAAAGTTAGTCAATAAAGGGAGCAGTACAAATGTGAGTATACAACATTTTTATGTACCTTTTCCACTAAAAACAAGAGAATGTAAATAAATTATTGTTATCCATAATTTATTGCAGGGATACCAAAATAACACACATTTACTAGTAATGGGCATTCCTTTTCACAACAAAACTTTTCCCATTTTCCAAATCTTGTGGCTGGTTTTGGATTAGGAATCTTGAGGTAGAATTTGAATGGAATTGGGTATTGCTTAAAACTCAATACAAATTTTTACCCTACTTGTCATTTTCCCCCTTTTCCGAAGTCCTTCTGTGGACTACAATTGGTTCGTTTTCATCACCTATAACAAACACACGCAAAACTTTAGCTGAAACTCTCACTAGTCCATGAGTTTCAATATCAATCACATATCTTTTCTTTTTTTTTTTTTTTCTTTTTTCCCTCAGAGCAAATCCGAATAACTAAATTGGGTAGTACCGTGCTTGCTCTCTTGATTGTTAAAGGTTTTGAATTTAAATCGTCGTCGCCGCGATGATCAGGATTTATAGGCTCTCTACTTCAAGATCCATATATTACGCGTGAAACTTTTCTCATTTTAAGATCATCTGAGCACGTCATCATCTTTTCCCATAATTTTTTTTTTTTGTTACAAAAAGAAAAAAAAAAGTATTAATTCCCACAAGTGCTTCGGAAGTGTTCGATGAAAAATCCTAAAAACCTTGAGACAACAATGTGCAAGTCAAATAACGAAAGAGCTTCCATTTTTGCAAAAAATCTGCACCCATATAGAATAATAATAATCTTGTCTATCAAAACAGAGGGCGCGTGGGGCGCGTGGTGTTGCATCAGGACCGTTCACTAATGATGGAAAGGTGCCCACTTGGTGGGTCCTCACGCTGACTTGAATCAGCCATTAAGAGCTAGCCAACTTCAAATAAAATGAAACTATTATTAATACCCATTTTCTTATAAAAAAAACTCAAAAAAAAAAAAAAAAAAAAAAAACAAAGGTCTTCAATCAGCTTCTCTCTCTTTCTTGAGAGATGTGACGTCTCTCTTTGAGGCTCTCTCCCTATTTAATTTGATTCCCCACCAGGCTGCTAATTTCATTTTCTAAACCTCTCTCCCTCTCTCTCTCTCAGCCTATGTTCTCTCTCTCTCTTTCTTTCTCTCTCCACAAATTCCACCAATATCCCACAGCGCCTAGGAATTAAATCCATTCACCAAAACCCCCCTAACTCTGTTCCTTCCTCTTTTTTCTTCTGATCAACATATCACATTAAAGTGTTTTTGCCTCTTTCCCACACTATATATCATATATAATATACATATATATAATAACAGATATACACACAAAAGTAACCAAATAATCTGCCAAGCCAGCATTGCAGTTCCTTTTTTTTTTTTTTTTTTTTTTGTGGGATAATTTGAAATAGTACCACTCACACATGGGAAGACACTCCTGTTGCTACAAGCAGAAACTGAGGAAAGGCTTGTGGTCACCCGAGGAAGACGAGAAGCTTCTCAATTATATCACTAAACATGGTCATGGCTGCTGGAGTTCTGTCCCTAAGCTAGCTGGTACCACCATTTATTCCACTTGTACTACTATATTTATATATGTCTACTTTTTTCTTTTTGCTTCTCTCTCTCTCTCTGTATGATTGATGCATAGTCTAATTACAAGTATATCCACACACACACACACACATCTGTATGTATGTGTGTTTTGGCAGGTCTTCAGAGATGTGGGAAGAGCTGCAGATTAAGGTGGATTAACTACCTGAGGCCTGACTTGAAAAGAGGTCCATTTTCTCAGCAGGAGGAGAATTTGATAGTAGAACTTCATGCAGTTCTTGGCAATAGGTATATACACAGATATTTATAAATATGTTTTTAGTTTTATTGTATCTTCTTCTTTTTGTGGGCATTTTGGGATGTGATATAAAATCAAATTTCTGTACAAACAGATGGTCGCAGATTGCAGCACAGTTGCCGGGAAGGACCGACAACGAAATTAAGAACCTGTGGAATTCCTGCATTAAGAAGAAGCTGAGGCAGAAAGGAATAGACCCCAATACCCACAAGCCCCTCTCCGAGGTCGAGAATTACGACAACAAAGACAAGCCTGGTTCTACCAACAAACTTCTTATAAGCATTGAGAACAAAGCGAATTCCGTCGGATCCAACGAGCTCAATCTCTCCGCCGCCACCGACACCACCAATTCAAACCCGCCGCCGCCGCCGCAGAACATGGCGGTGGTGGATCGGTACTACACACCGGTACTAGTCGATCAGCTCTCGTCGAGTGCCGCCACCAATTCCAACATGATCAGCAGCCACGTCCACAGCAGTAATGCCGCGGCGGCGGCAAGCTCGAACGTCGCTGCCGCCGCGGCCAATTGCAGGCCTAATTTGGATTTAGCTAGCTACTTCTCGTTTAACCAGTCTGATCATAGCAATTTGGCCACCAATTTCTCCACCTTCGTTAGCCAAAACTCCTGCAGGCCGTCAAATAATTTGTCACACTTGATAAGTACAACTGCTAACACGATCTTCTCTTCGCCGCCGCCGTGTTCGTCATTGCGAGTAAAGCCTTCGATTAGTCTCCCCTCCGAGGACCAGCACGTGGTCAACAACGGAGGGTCGGTCCAGAATTGGGAAGGAAGCAACTTCAGTAGCAACAACGGCGGAGGAAGCACCAGCAATGGAAGTAGCAGCAGCATAGAGCTGCAAAGCCACGGAAGCGGCTTTTTCGACAACCCGAACAGTGCAGCTTCCTTCTCCTGGGGGGTACTTTTGGATCACCAGACTCCAAAATCCGATCATCATCATCATCATCATCAAAATGACCCCGATCAAGACATCAAATGGTCAGAATATCTCCACAGCCCGTTTCAGCTCTTGGGAAACAGCATTCCTAACAGTACCACTACGACTACTTCTTCTGCAAATACACAGAATCAAACCTCTTCTTCTCAAGCCAATTTGTATACTACGACTAGTAACACTACGAGCAGTAATATTGTGAAACCAGAAACGCATTTCGTTATAGCGAGTGGGTCAAGTGCCACTTGGCATCACCAGACCGAAGCATCAGATCATCCAATGTATACCAATAAGGATCTTCAGAGACTGGCCGTGGCTTTTGGACAGACACTTTAGTCTTCATATATATATATATATATATATATGCATATGCATATGATATTGTGTTTGTATTAAAGCAGGGGGATAATGGATATATTTGATTTTTCATGGGGGGACTCTAATTGAAGGAAAATGGTGGACGAGAGATAATTTCGAAAGCTTTTTTTTTTTTTTTTTTAAGTTCAGTTTGAGATAGAGAGAGAGGAGAGAGAGAGAGAGAGTGATCTCAGGATTTTGGGAAAAAGACCGTACGACTTCTCTTCTGGGTTACAGGTGTGCGCCATAGAAATTAATGTTTTTTTTTTTTGTTTTTTTTTTTTAATTTTTATCTTTCCATTTTTTGTAAATGTGTTGAAGATCATACCCAACTTTTCTCAACCAGTGCAGGCTTTTGTTACCGAAATATATAAATGTTTGTGATTTACTTCAGACTTATTTATTATTTTATTTATTTGTGTGTGTATATAAATAGATGTTCATCCTTACTTGTATCCATGAAACACAGTTGAATTACCCAATACGGCCAAGTCTTGTTGTTCCAATTATACATACCTATATCTATGTATACATGTCTGTAACTGTCTGTTTGTTTCTTTTCATTGTTTTATTTTTTTTGTGGATATTTTGAATATGCTGACCTAAGTTAGACAAAAAAAAAATTAAAGGAAAAAAAAAAAGAGTAGGATGGGATTTAGAAGGGGAAAAAATAATATTAGCAACAAGATATGTATATTTATTTAAACGGGTAAATGATATTCAGCTTTGTGGTTCACCTTTTTTTCTGAACGAAAATGCATGGTGATGGCGACTCTCTCTCTCTCAAGCAAGGAAATATCCAAATGTGTTTTTAGTATCCTGGGATTTATGTTTCTACTTTAATGTACATATGCCCACCTCTTTTCTGACTTAATCCTTTTCACACAATTTTGAAAGAAAATTATAATCATCTCTCTCTCTCTCTCTCTCTCTCTATCTCTACCCACACGAGTTCTTTATTACTCTCTCCTCTCTTTTTAATGCAAAAAATGATAACAAAAAAAAAAAAAAAAATCCGGGGACCATATTTCTTAAATGGGTGTCTATCAGTGTCTCCGACCGATGGAGATGTTTTTTACTTTTCACTGTCTTTAAGTCATTTCCTCTCTCTCTCTCTCTCTCTCACGCTCTCTCTCTCTCTATATATATATACATATATACATAATCCTTTTACATATATATATATATATATCACTGATCGACGGCTTAGGACATTAGAGATTATGGGTTTGTCTTTCTTTCCTTTCACCTCATCATCGTCGGAGAAAAAAGCCCGGCCATGAGGAAACACCAGATAAAACCCATCTTTTGTTAATTACTTCATTCTCAGCGATCGAGAAAGTTCAGAGTGTGTACGAATTTATGATAAAGTGTCTTATATAGGTCTTATATCATAATCTATAATGGATGGATTGGCCAGGTATGCCTTTTTTTAACTTCTTTGTTCATTCACCCGTATTTAAATCTCATACAACTTTCCCAAGACTCCTATTTTAATTTAGGATATAATAATATTGAATTCACGATATTCTGAATGGGATCTAAGTTAATGATAGAAAAAAATTGAATTTAAAATTATTTTTCTTTTTTATCATATTTAAAAAAGTGGATCCCATTTATAAAATTAAAATTTAAGCAATAATAAAACCATTATCAAAACTTCTTTACTTACAAAATATATATATATATATACATATATCGTTTTAATCACTATTTATGTATGTTTTAAAATATGAGATTCAATCAAAATCCTATTAAAATCGATCTATAAAATTAAAAAACCTCTGAATGTATTATCATAACACAGATTATGTATAATAATAAAATGTATCTTAAAATAGTAATGTTTATAAATTTGAATAGTAATTTTTATCGATCAAGTCGTGAATACTAAATTTGTTAACTAATTACGACAATCTAACATTGAGAAACCATGCACTAAAGGCTTAGCAACTTGATCTTATAATCTTACTAAATTTTAAGTTTTAGATATTAGCCTTCCACTTATAAAAATTCCCGACTCTGTCACACCATATAATACCAATAATAGGAGCAAATGTTAAATTATTATTCTAAGTAAACAGTTTTAGAGAGAGAGGGGAGGGTGGGGGTGGGAGGAGGAGAGAGAGAGTGACAAGATTTGCAGCATTATCACGGGGGGGGGGGGGGGGGGGAGGGGAAGAAGGGAGAGCATAGCGTGTGAGGTGTCCCCTTGGAGTGGGACCCTCGAACTTTTACTAGTTTTTGTGTGAGAGAGAGAACTCAGCCAATGGGGGTCCCTCTTCAGAGATGCTGAGACTTCATCAGATATATATATATATATATATATATAAAATGAAAAAAAAAAAAAAAAAAGAGTAGGAAGAAGAATTCGATGTTTCTGTAGAACATGACAAAAAGACTGAGAGGATGTTGATAATTCTTCGCCTAGGGGGTCCTCAACACCCCCTCCTCTTAGTTCTTCCCCTTTTCTCTCATTTGATGAAGGCTCTTTTAATTAACTCTATATTATTAATTAAAAGATAATTCCACGATAAGATATACAGACAATGGTTATGTGTTTCGTCTCGTCCGGTTTTACTTATATTCTCATCTTTAATGTTGATTCTAATTAGATCTAATAACAAAAAAGAAAAACATATATTGTAATTTTTACGATAGTACTGATTATTCATTAAATTAAGATTTTAACAATCTATCAAATTAATGATAGTATAGAGTAGAAAAATCCCTTTATATTCACCACAACCCCAAAAAAGAAAAATGACATGAATAAGACATATGGTAATTAATTAACAAATAATTGATTGAGGGAATTTGGGAAAATGCACAGATCGAGTAAAAGAAAATTGTTCCCCTGAGAATTCAGTTGCCCATAAGAGTGAAAGTTGTATATAAATAGCTAACTGTTACGACCAAGTACTGCACAAAATATCCTACATTCTTTCAGAAGTGGAAAAGAAAAAAAAAAGTGTTATCAGTGAATATTTTTCTGGACCAAAAAAAAAAAATATACAAAACTGATTTGTTTCCTTTTGGTTTATTACACGTAATCGAACAATAACGTCGAGCTAGAAAAAAACAAAAAAAAAAAAACGTTTTGTTATTCTGGAACCTAAATTTCAATTATAGAGAGATTCAAAATATTTCAAATTAACATGTGTAGTTTTTCTTATAGGCTGGCTTTTTTTTTTTTTTTTTTTTTTCCCTTCCTGAATGAAAAGGAAATTATTCTTGTCATTTCTTTCTTCATTCGTTCCGTCCGTAGCAGAAATCTCGGGATCTATCAATAAAACAAAAATGAACTTAGCCTAATTCCACTTAAATCTAATAGGTTTTGTTTCCACAAATCCGGCACTACATGGTTCAATGTTATATAACATTGATGAAATCTCAACTTTATCCTCAAAAAGGAGGAATAAAAGGCACTCCTAACCATATACCACTCTACCGTTGGTCTTAAAGCAAGCAGTACTAATTCAAGGTTTTAAAGAAATGAGATTTTAATTAGGTATAGGACCTTACCAAAAAAAAAAAAAGGCACTACTTGTAAGGTTTTGTTTTTCAACTGTTAAATTTATGTGAAAAACTATTTATTCAACATAATTATATCTATTTTGAATAGTTGATTTTAATCAGATTCAATCGTGTAGTATCGATATAAGATCTTCTCAGGAGAAAGAAAAATGTGCATGCACAATTGTGATGCAGAAGCTCCAATGTATGAACACCAGTACCAGTCCATGGTCACGTAATAGGGACCCTCCATAATTAGATGACAAAAAAATTAAGGAAAAGCATAACATATATACACACACACATATATAAAGGATAATTAATTAAATATCAATATATATATATATATATATATCTATGTTTTATTTTTAAAGGATTGGCCCATTCAAGTACACGCCCATACCCATTCCTTTCAGCCTCTAACATATTGGTTAAAGGTGTCGCTTTCGCTTGTCCATGTGCAAACACACATCGAAATATAGTCTCCTTATTACAATAACATTATTGTCCAGTTCTTTCTTTAATTTCTTATTTGCAGGCTAATTAGGCTAAAATATATATACATGCATATATAGATAAATAAAATAATCACCTTTATATAAACATCCATATATGTACATATGTAGAGAGAGACATGACACACACCTATGCATATATATATATATGTAGATATGCGTGTGTGTGTGTATATAAACAATGCGTATAAATGTATGTAATGCATGTGAACTAAATTATTGGGTCTACTCATTGGGACCCTGCAAATCAGTATAGAATCAAAAGGGAGGGGGGTGTGGAAAAGAACAAAAATCCTTTGCTCTTTTTTTTCTTTTCTTTTTCTTTTTCTTTTTTTTTTTTTTTTTTTGAATGGCGTACTGAGGAGGAAATGATGAGATGGCAGCAACAAAGTCCCAAGTTGTTATTTATATTCTATGCATGCACATTTTTATAACCCCTCGACTTGATAAAACAATTGGTTTCTTTTTTCTTTTTTCTTTTTCTTTTTTTTTCTTTTTTTTTTTTCAATTTGGAATCCTCTACTTTTGCTTTGTCTCTCCATATATTTTATATGAGGAAAAAAAGAGATATTCGAGTATATATATTAATTAGTATTTTTGTTGTCTTACCAATTCAAAATATTCAATCCGACAAATCATTGTGCTTATGATGAGCGGTGATGATGACAATGATCATGGTATGTAAAATGAATAAGAAAATTAATAAAAACATAGTTAAAGAAAAATAATAATGAGATATTAAAATATTGTTTGTTGGAAGATATTGTTCTTCATGAAATCTGTTATCAGAACTAAATTATGATACATAAACAGGTAATCAAGATGAGATCAACAAATTAGACTTTAATTAATTAGCTACATCTGGTGGAGTTAACGTTGACCATTAATTAGCGGTAAAAATATATAAAGGGGAAAAAAAAAGTTTGATGCAGTAGTTACTAAGAATAATCTTAATTACAAGTTGCAACTTTCCAATAGAATTCATTGATAATATGATTAACATTAATAATTCTTTCGAAAACCCAGTAATGTTGTACTAAAAAAAAAAAAAAGGAAAATTGGACAGATTGAGCACTGTGTCAGCAAATTATAATAAAGGCACACAAAATAACAAACCTATTAAAAGATCAACAATTATTTATTAATCAAGTTATCGAATATTTCAAACAAAATCCTGAAGTGCATAAAACCTGAAAATTCCGTACGCAATTAACTACTTACACACGCTTACCGCCCACGAAAGAGAGACAAAGCAATATGGATATATATATATATATATATATATCATGAAGAATTGATACAATGTTGAACCGAGAAATTAGTTACTATTCAGGCTAATTAGTGAATGGACAATCTGAATAATATTGCTCATAATTACATGACGAATATTCATTAGTAATTTTACAGTGACCTTTGAAATTGGATACATCAATGCAGGAAAAATCCGAAGGGAAATTTGCTAAGAACGATGAGCTTGCATGAATCACATACTTTGGAAAATATATATATATATATATATAGTACAAGTACAATCTGCTATCTATTACTATTATATAAAGCTGAAAATGTTTTACTATTCAAAATTTTGGTCTTTCTATTTTATCTTTTTGTGGGTTTTTTTCAATTTTTTTTCCCTTTGTGTTTTATTATTCAAAACTTTGATCTTTCTATTTTGTCCTTTTATGAGATTTTTAAAAAAAAAAATCTTTTGACCCTTTTTACTCTTCAGTACTATTATTCTCTACTATTATTTTTTATCTTTTAGACCGAAAATATTTTACTTGTTTTATTTTTACTTTTTACCCTTTTTTATTTCATCTTTAGCTCTTAATTTTTTGAAAAATACTTTTAATTTGCTCATTTCATTTAGAAATGTTATATCTACATTCTTTTTAAATAAAAAAACTTAAAAAATAATATATATATATATATATATATATAACAAACTAAATACACGCATGCTTCGCATGCATATACAACTAGTATATATGTAAATCTATGCGCGGATATACATTGATTGGTGAAGAGGCTTCATGATTGAAAAGGGGAGGTCCCCATGATTTTAAAAAAATAATAATAATAAGGAAAAATAATAATAATAATGAACTGTTTAATTGGTTGCATTTGATATCCCATTAGAACTACGTACATACGGACTTATAAAAGGTAATTATCGATATGCTTATTATATATATATATATATATGTATGTATAAACAGTCCTCCATGGCCAGCCAAGTTTTGAGCCAGAAGTAGAGTAGTACTACTTCGATCAGGTCGCTTTCAAGTTTTGTAGATTGGTCCCTCTCTCTAGTACACTATAAGCTGATTCCGGATCCAAATAATTTTGATTATAACACACATGATGAACAGCAACCATCCAAAAAAAAAAAAAGTGGAGTCCGTGAAAATGTACAGCGATTTTTGGATAATTCTTTGGTCCGTTAAGAACGAAAAAAAACTCTATCTATAAATATATATATATATATATAGTTTTAAACAGTCGGTTAGATTTTTATTGAGTTTAATCATGTTTACATATTCTTTGTTTTATTATGATATGATTTGAGTCATGTTCTGATCTAATAGTTTACAACCACGTCTTGATGGTGGAGGTTTTTTGTTTTTGTTTTTTTTTCCCCCCCTCAAAGCGTATCACATGATTAATAGAATTTCTCCTTTGTTTCTCCATTTAAAGAAAAAGGTGAAAAGAAAATAATATGTGACGTGTTTGATTTTGAGTTTTGATTCCCTCTATAATAGATTCAACATTTGATTACAACTAATTCATTCATTATAACATGTTTTGAAAGGCCAAAGAAACTTTAAAAAATCTATACATACATATATATATATATGTAACTATAGTTTGACGAATGCTAGAATATTACAAAAACACCAAAGAGACTTTTGCACTACTTCCCCACTTCTCAAACATGTTTTTATCTTCTTCTGTCTTTTTTTTTTTTTTTTTTTTTCTCATTTATTTCCTCCATCGGAATCAAAGAATTATATAGTTAAATGACAAGAAGTTCTATGAATTCTTCACAAATTATATACTTTAAACAAGTTCCAACTCTTGCCGCAATCATTGATGACTTCATTTACTAAACTAGACCCCACAAACTCTAATGTGAACTCAGAACAATTATTTCTCTAAAATACATTATGTAAGATAAAGACTATAATTTGATTCCATTTTTAATAATGTGGGAACCGAGGAGGGTTACATGGAGTGGAAGTATGACTATTAGAACATACAAAACAAAATAAATGAAGTTAAATCAGATTCATATTAGCCGAAGAGAGTTATTTATTTATTTATTTGTTTTACTTTTTTTGTCGAAGTTTTCTGCAATGAGATGTCAATATCAGTGATATATGTTTTCAAATGTTAAATTTAAAATATATAAAATTAACAGAACCTAATAATGATATCCGAGGATTAAAAACAAAGTCACGACAATAAGGTTGAATTTTCAAAAGAGAAAAACAATCATTTGAAAGAAGATTCACGCAGAGAAACATTATCAAGAAAGTGTGGCTGATTATGGACCGACGTATATGGGTTTAGCAAAGAAATAGAGAATGAGGTTCGTATGGTCTAGGTCTTAAATGGAGACTATTGCCATGAGCAGTATGAGAGTCCCACGAGTTACACGAAAGAATATTATAAATTTAATACCTTTTTATATTTATGTCTATTATAATATTAAAATTGATAATTTTTTATTTTATTATACTAAAATATTAACTTTAATATTAGAGTGGATAAAATTATAAAAAGATACTCAAAACGTGATTTTTCACCTAATTTTCTCGAGTTTTACTTTTTCAATAGAATACCTTCATAACTTTTGTGAAAACTAATTGACGAATATGCATTCCGTGCATGCAAAATGGATAACTAAAATAAAATAAAAAAACTAAAATTTTAAATTAAAAAATAATAATAATAAAGATAAAATTACTCATAACAATTGATTACCCATCATGCGACAGTGACGAGACTGTCATGTGACAATCTCAAAGCAATAACAAGAACTATTTATGAGGTATTTGTTCTTTTATAAGTTGCTAAAGAAGATATGTTAAATATTATTTTGTTATTAAAAAACTGTGCTTTAACTTTTGTGGGGTTGTATGATATTCTAGAGACACTTTTAATAATAGAAGGTTTTTTTTTTTTTTTTAATGTTAGGTGTTTTCTTGTAATATTTGTTGAGAATAGGTTAATGTAATTTTTACGCAGTTTAGTATTTATTGGTACAATCTAATTATAATTCAAAATCTGACTATATTTAAAGATATATAATTTATATCATTAAAAAATATATATTATTCTTATATTTGTTCTTAAATTTAAGAATAATTTCTACTTTGTCTATTGAACTTTAAAACTTTCACTTTGTCCTGTCTTGAATTTATCTCACTCAACCTTTTTCCTTTACTTTCTTTCTTTTTATTTTTATTTTTTTTAAATGGCTCATTTAACACCTTTTACTAGAATTTTAGTTAAAATAAATGAAGAAAATAGAGGAATTAATCATATTAAATTCATTTTGTTAGAATTTCACTAAGCACAAACAAAAAAGGACACACGATTACACTTATCTCACTTTTTTTAACTGAAACTATGATGAAAATGGATCAAGTTAAAATTTAAGAGACAAAATAAGAATTTCTAAAGTTTAGGAACAAATTGAGAATAACCCTAAAGTGAAAGGGTATAGAAAATAATAATAATAATAATAAAACCTTATGTTTTTAGTTGGCGTGTATATGGGTTAGCTCTAAAATTGAATTAACAGTTTGGTTAAGAGACAAATTGTGTGGTGAGACAGCAAGTGACATATATACCAACTACCAAGGACCCAAATGCGATGGCAAGGCAGTTCCTTCTCCTCGTTTAAGATTTGAGTTCGAACAGTTTTATCACCGTGATAATCAGGGTATATGTGGAGTTGCATCCCATCTCCTAAGGTATCTGGATAAGTCATCCACTACCCTCGTAGTCCTTTTTCTATAGGGGAAAAAAAAATAAAAAAAAGGCTGACATATCTACAGCACGAATTACGACAATCTAGCTTATCAGAAACATATAGTTGTATAGATAATGAGATTTTACCAATATACCATCAAACCATATATGAAGCTTTCTGCTGACAGCATTCTTGCACTTGTCAGCAGCCTCCAATAATATTTCTTATTGTTTTTTCTCCTCTATTTGACGTTTCAATTTGAATTGTAAAGATCTTTCCAGTATCGGAAAGTAATACAAATTGTGGAATATTACACAGCTAGCTAAAGATTCTGGTAATGAGAATGCACCAATTGATATTATAGCATGTAATGGAAGCTGTAGCCATGGCTCATCGGAAAACCAGATGGTGGCAAGTGTTGTCGCAAGGGTAGGGACAGTCGATGGACTTGATGGCTGCTCGGTCGAAATACCAATCTCCAACCGCAAGCGCAATCGGCTGCAACATGATCAACCACAAAAAACATCAAGAAAGAAAAGAAAGTACACATTTTGAACATTTTTTGTGCCAAATCTAATGCTACTATTGAACAATAGATTTTTGTTTGCGCGTGAATGTGTCCAAAAGAGTGACGGGTCAGGAATACATAGAATCATCCTTTTGAGAAAACACACAAAAAACATGGTGTCCACACTCCACTGTTGAGAGCGACCCAAAAAAAAAAGTTAATTCAATTTTTTTTTTCCAACCGATTTTTTTAATGTGAATTTCGCAATTAGCAACAATGGCAGATTTAGATGTAGACATGTGTGGCTTATGAAACATTACGAAAAATCCCATGTTTACTTCGTAAAAAAAATTATTATTTTCCCCGAAAATTTTTCAGTTCTGTTGTATCACTACAAAAGGCACTTTCTTCACTAAAACTTGTGTTTTGAACTTTGTTACCTTGTTATGGAGAACAGGAGAGTTATCAGCAAACCATGTGTCCTGCCTCTCAGTTTGGCAGTGAGCAAAGCACGAATTTATAAACAACCCGTTTTGACGAGACACCGAGAATTGTCTGATCACATTCAGCATTTGATTCCTGAATCCTGCTCCAGAGAAATAAAATGAAAAAATTTCCACATTCAGTAGACAAGATTTATGTTATTGCCACATTAGGTATCGGTTGCTACAATGAGGCAGCGTTTGGTTATTGTATGAAAAACTACTAGTTAACAAACAGGCATCAAAAGAATGATATGATCACCTTGGAGAAAGTGAAGCTGTGATGGATTACACTTTGCATGGTTTAATCTGCAATCATGCCAGTATCCATGGGGATCTGCTGATGGCGGGGCTAAACTGGATTGTATCTGATCATGAGACGGAGGGAGTGTATGAGTTTCTTTGAGAAAAATCCAAAAAGGAATGTATAGTTTGATAGAATTCTTTAACTACATCGAGCTAGCCCACGTACAAAATTGTATCGGTTTCAAATACCTGCCATGAATCGTAGGCTGCATTGAGAATGAAGAGCGGGGTCCTAACGCTGTTGATTAAATTCTGAGGGAAAAAGCACTGAAACAAAATTTGGGAAAAAACACATCAGCATGATGGAAGGGGAAAAGGATCAAAATTGCTTTTTTGCTTCAAAATTATTCAATAGAGTGATAGGAATAGGATTACCGAAGTTGGATCAAGGTGGTTGGTGCAAATGCGCGGTAGATTCTTTTGCACACCCTGCAATTATTTCAAAAAACAACATTTTTATTCTTTTGAACCTCATTTCCAGAGCAAACTAACTTGTGATATCACTAAGTTCATGGTTGTAACCTTGAAGAATCACTTAAGAGAAATTGATTGTTGTGCTTGTTAAGCTACACAAAGAAATTTGCTTTCTGGATGTTGGTTTTGGCTTTGTGGAGTGTTTGGATAAATTTTCAAAGAGGTTTGACCCTCTAGAAGGGCTTCCAGTGATATCCCAGAAAAAATGGCTTCTCAAAATATCTCTTCTATGAAAAATTTCGAAACTTGTACCAGAGGTTTAATAAGATGTTCATAAACTTCACTCTTTGCTTGTTAGAAATTTTAAATATCATTTTTATCCCAGTAAACACCTTTAAAAATGTGTTTCCAAACATCAACTAAAAAAGATATAGTTTGTACTTCTCTTCTCATACTGCCTAAAAGCATAAGCAAAAGCAATGTCAAGTGAGCCTTAAGACAACCGAATCAGGATTGTTGTTATTATCAACTGATGATGTTGGATGGATTCAGAATCAAGAATAGTTAAACTGAATATTGCAAATTGGCTTCAAATGATATTCTTTTATCTCAAACTTCAATGGCCTGAACTATGAAACTACGCAAACAAGGGAAGATGGCTCGTTTTTCTCGATATAAGGCAAAAACTTAATAATCCTTAAAGCAATGCAATACCTGCAAGCCCACCACACCACTGTACATGTTTCTAAGTGTTCGTCCACCAGAAACATCGGCCCTAAAATTGAAGAAAGGACAGTCAATGAAAACTCAAAACACTAACTCAGCCTACTTTCGGAAAAAGAGAGAGATGTTGGAAATAGTAAGGGCATGTAATACGGCACTTACGCATCAAGAAACAAACCAGCATCACTCAGGCACTTCACTCTCGTGGTTCTTGGGAATAAACCACTGAAGTTGTCGCAGTGTAGAATAGCTGCTAAACCCCCGGCAGAGCATCCAGATAAAAGAGCCTGGAATTCAATTCGAATAACTAATTAATAACAATCTTATGATTATTATAGCATCAGAAAGGGATATAGATAAGTAGGGATTAAGAGGTGACCGGTGATTTCAGAGCGAAAAAATACTAAACCTGATGAGCATACCGCATTCCCTTTGACATTAAATCTTCCATTCCGGCCCAAAATATGCGCTCTCCTCTAAATTGCAAGTTTGCAGCCTAGAAGAAGACAAAGAACATCAATGACAACATTTCAGAAACGAATCCATAAACTGGAAGTGCCACATAGTTTGTCAAATCACTAATCCGGTTAACTCTTCGACAGAATGGCTAAAGGTGCCTGGTTGTCTAGAAAACTTAATAGCAACGTGTCAAGAAAAACATAGAAAACGGAAAGAATTTCCCACAAACCTTATGTTCACTGTCCCCCGTGAAAGATGCACCGTCGCAGTAACGAAGTTTTATTCTATTCCAGTTGTAAAAATCTGAAACCACCCCAAAAGAAACAACATAGTTGCAAAAGAGCTAAACTTAAAAAGACAGAGAAACAAATAACGGCAGACTGTTACGTTCATGAATGATTCTTCTTCTGTTTCTAACTTATTCTTCGAGATTGGATTCGAGAACAAACCAGGATTTTCTTCAGCCTTCTCACTGAGGATCCCTGTAAATGGTATCTGCTTCTCCATGTATGTCGACGATCCCCGCCGTGTCGTTTTGCGATAGATGCAATTTCTAACACTGTTGCACCAACCACCACCCTGCCAACAAGATGTTCATTCGAAACAAGTTCAGTTAAAGAAGACTATTTAGCATATAGAGATAACTTCCGAGCCATCTAACTTGTCATCTGAAAACTCCCTTCAGAACATTACAAGGGCTCCTGTAACCCATCTGTTTTATATACATTCTCTAAGCTCCAAAAATGGCATGGAAACATAAATAGGGCTTTGTAATATAACGTTTTGTGCCTTTGGACATCGAAATATTGCTCAGTTGCCAAGTACTTTTTATCTTGTAATATCCCAAAATAATAATTAACATAGTTCAATTACTATGCAATTTTGCAAGATTCTATTATACACCAAACAATACTAGAATTAATTTATTAATGCTGTTGTATCTCATTTTGAATAAAATTATATTTTACGGCTGGTTTTTTATCTTTCTCTAAAAAAGTCGACAAAAATTATAACTAATTTTTGAAAAGTTAACTAATTTCAACTTAAAATTTTCATTTTATTTCAAACTCAACCCAAACACAAAATACACACTTAGAATACAACTAGTGAATGACATCTAAAAATAGAAATTGACAAGTCAACTGTCATGTCTCTTGGTGTAAAAATAAATTGCTAAAAAAAAAAAAATGTATCCAAGACAATATCATGAAAAAATTATTTTTAAAAAAATAATGAATTGAGAGAAATATTAATGTAAATTGCTTCTTTGTATTTACAAACCTCCAATTGAATGAGCCAATTATTTGCTCCGGATCCATATCCACGGTGCCAATGGTACCCGGGCAAGGTGCCATCCAAGCAGACTGTAGAAGTCAAAAACAACAGCCGCGATTAGACCATCATATCAGACAAATCTTGTTTATGACCAAATTAAAATATTTTTTTTAGATCGCTATTTTTTTTTTTTTGGCTGAATTTTTATGTCACTATTATTAACAACCCATGCCACTATTAATAACATAACAAACAAGATCTACGAGGTCAATTAAAAGTAAATAAAAATTCCTGACTATGTGAATATATATAAAAACCAACATTTCATTACAACATTACAAATAATAGTATCTAAAAATAAAAATAAATAAAAATAAAAATAAAAAATAAACCTTGTTTGGAAGACTAAAGAATGGTTTAACAGAAAAGAATAATCTTTTCCTCTTTCTTTTTCCTCATGAGATCTTCAAATGAGGAAGAAAGGAAATACAAAGAAAATAGTGATAGTAAACAAAAAACAAAATGCACATAACAAAATCAAATGAAACAAACCTCCGATACTCAAAAATCATTTTCTGTAAACTCATCTTAAAAAAAATCCAAATATTGACAAAAGAAAAAAAAAAGAAAACGAAAAAGAGTACCAGCTCGTTTTGCATTAGCACCCTGAATGAGGGTAAGTCCAACCAGCAAAGGGTTAGCGGAGGCCTTGGAGACTCCATAGCCTTCTTCTACAAAAGACAACTCTGTTTCATTCAGGCTAAACTCCACAAACCCATTTGCCCATTTCCCCAGAAAAGCCAATATTGCAACACCAACCCACCAAAGCTTCTTCATCGTCATTGCCCTCTTCTGTAAATATATATATATATATATATTTATATGTATGTATATATCAATATATCGAACAGAGGAAAAAAGAAGAAGAGAAGAGGGCTAACTTTGAGTTAGCCCAGAAGGGAAAGTGTGTATTTTTTTTTTTTTTAAACTCAAAAGAGCTCTAAACAGAAATGCAGAAACATTTATAGGAAAAAAAATCTTCCAGATTTTAGCTTCAAAGCTATAAATCTGGAAGACAAAATCGCAAAGAAATATTAGAAAGAGAGAGAGAGAGAGAGAGGAGGAGATTGATTTATTTATTTATTACTTTTGAGAGGAGAGAGAGAGAGAGAGAGAGAGAGAGAGAGGAGTGAAACAGTGTAATGTTTGCCGGGCTTTTTAAGATTTTATGACAGTGGTCAAGTTTGGAATCTTATAATTCGTGTTGTTATTATATAGAATAGAAATGTTTAATAAAGGGCCAAGCTAGAAGAGAGAGCAGCATGTGGGTGAGTTAACTCACAGACGTCAGACGAGTTGTCACCGTTCCTTTTTAGAGTTTTGGAGAAAGGATCACATAAATGTATCTTCTGTCATCCGTGAACGGAATAATGACCCTCATTTATTTATTAAGCCATCATAATTGAATAAATCAATTAACTTTTATGTAAATCAAATGGACGAAATCAGATATATATATATATAAATATTCTAGATTTTCGACAAGCAAAAAAGTTAGTAGATTTACAATAATTTCAAATTATATTACATTGGATATCTCTTCTAATTGAAAAAATAAAAAATAAAAAAATTTTCTCTCTAATGGAAAAGACATGGAATTATAATGGTTGAGGTACTACTAATTCCATCACACCAATTAGCCACCATTTTAGGTGACGGGCGCCTCACTTTGCAATTGGACATTTAAATATGTGAAAAAGTGTAAACATATATATATATATATATAAAGGGATCCTTGAAATGAAAAAAACAAAAAAATTCTAGAGATTATAAAACTATCTATAGATATTGGGGTATAAACGGAACGACACCAATAATTTTTTTCAGAAAAAAATAATCACCTAAAATACTGAATTAATTGTAGTCGCCCCAATATTCTTTTTGGAAGATGTTAATGTTAGCAAAAATATTACTCAAAGACAACTGTTTTTTTTTTTTTTTTTGAGAGCAACGAAGACAACTGTTTTTAAATACACTTCCTATATACATATAGTAGTTTAAAAAAAAAAAAAAAAAAGTTCACCGACCGTTAGTTGTGGCCTTTTTATTTTTTATTTTTTTTGGATAACCTGCCATAAATTTTCTTGAAAGTGAAGGTTAAGAGGAGTAATTGGTCCTGTGGAGAACAGGGCGGTGAAACACTGAAAACTTATGTAAAGCTCTTATTTGCTTTAAATGCTCGAGTTTGGCTCTTTTATTATTATTATTTATTTCCTTTAATTTAATAGTGTGGTGAGCTTGTATAGCCTTTGGTGGAACACATGATGCTTGAGGCATGGTTTACAGCTGTTTGCATTTTGCTATAGTACTTCAATACACAGACACAGGCGAACTGGTTTCGAAAATGAGATAAAATTTTTAAATTATAATTGATTAATTTTTTATAAATTAATTATAAATAAATTATTTATTTAAATATTTAAATTGAATATTAGGATTTAAAGAAAATGTATTTTTTTATTTATATAAATATTTAAATTAATATTTATAAAAATCATATTTCATTTTCTCAAGAATTAAAATTAAATAAATAAAAAATTAATTAGAAAAAGGAAAGAAAAAATCTAAAAAAAATACAAAACTAAAATTCTTTTTATAAAAGAAAAAAGACTATTTTACTTACTTAATTATAAAAAAAATGACCATAGATGATATTAGTTATATAATACATGAAAAATAATTATTATAATAAATAATTAATCATTAACATATTATTCACAAAGAATATATAAAAAAATTAAATAGATATTGTAAAGAAATATCAAATATTTTTAAACCTTAAAAAAATCATAATGATACAGTAATTATCATAAAGAAAATACATCATAATAATATAGTAATACTATAAAAAAAAAGCATAACACATTAAAAAAATATATCATAATGATATAGTAATTATTGTAAAGAAATAAACAATTTCATCACATATTTAAACTTTAAAAACTAACTATTAAAACAATACCAATAATAATAATTAATAAATAAATCATCACAATAACGTTATAATTATCATAAATAACCTAAATTATACTTAAAAAATATAGGTTTGTGAGAAATCTAATCATACCTAAGAAATATGTTTATAAAAAACTTTAATTATACTAATAAGTCACCACTATAATAAAGAACTAGCCATTAAAATAAATATACAATAATGATGAGTAGATAAAGGAAACAAATATGAATCAAAATGAAAGAAAATGATGTTAAATATAATAAAAGAGCAAAAAAGATACTACAAGCAATTATTTTTTAAATAAGAATTTAAAAATAGACTTTTTTATATAATTATTCTTTATAAATTTTGTTCACTTTTTAACCAAAAAATAAATAAATAAATAAACATTAAAAATCCAATTTGGACCTTCCATCTAAACACATGCTTAGCATATAGTTTCCGGACTCATCCACATTAATAAATGTCACAGTTATACTTGTTTGCTTTCGGTCCATCATGATTTATCATGAAAAGATGCGTGTGTATATAATATTAATATGTGTTTGTGTGTGTGTGTGTGTGTGTATATATATATATATATGTATACATGCATGAGCTGTCTCCATTGGGTCGGGGTGATGGATTAAATGGAAACAATAGTACTAAGTAATTTTGTGACATGATGTCCTCTGGAAGCATGGTAGCCAAGCAAGCGCATATGCTTGAGTCAATTCTATGTCTAAACATTTTCACCATAAAAATGTATCATGTCTATACATGTAATATAACAACTGTAAAATAATAGTCCTTCGAATTTGTACAACGTAACGTAAGAAATTAGTACAAATATATATTTTTGGTTCCAAATTTTCTTTGTTTCGCTTTTTTTTTCTTTTTTCTTTTTTACTTTTTTACTCTGCCCATGTCATCATTTATATGGTTTCATTTTCGTAAAAAAACTGCTAACCTAATTCTTCAAGAAAAAACTGCTAACCTAATTCTTCAAGAAAAAACTGCTAACCTAACCATGGAATGATGAAAAACAAACCAAAGGTCGGAGAATTTTGGAAGTGGTTCACTCGATAGTCTTTTCTTTTCTGGTTGTACTGCAACTTAAGGTAAGGATATGGTTAAAAAATTAAAAAATAAATAAAAATAAAAAAACTTTGTATTTATGCTAGCTGTGAGAGAGAGCCCTTAAGTGCAAAGGCTGCCGACAAATGTGAAAAATTAGGAAATGTCAAATGAGAGGTTTTATTTTAATTTAATAAATGAATAAATAAATAAATACAGGTCGAGTTTAGTACGAATGGTTGCACATGTTTTGAGTTTACATAACTTTCCCATTTGTGGAACTACCCAAAAAACAAAGTGTGGATTTTGTTTTTATATATTAGATTTTAGATTTTAAGTGTGGAATTTTCGAAAATGAACAAATTAAATAATAATGATAAATTCCCCTTCCAATCACACATACCAATCTAATGAGCTGGTGGATTTTAATCGCTGGTCTCATCATCAACCCCCCACAATTAGGAGGTATCTCTACATTCTTCCAATCCATAATAAATAAATACAAAATATATTTATGTACATAAATACATATATAACAAATTACAAAAAGCCCTTGATAAACAAACTGATAATTAAATATTGTGGACATTTGGACACGTCCTCCATCGCGTTTACGCAACAAAAAGTCTTGTAATGCCATGCAGTTTTCAATATCTGTTGTCTAAATTTCCTAAATACACGCAAACATACATCCAAGCGCATAATATGGAACTTAATTAATTAATTAATTAATTAATTAATTAATTAATTAATGTCTGCTGTTTTCTAACATCCCTCAAATTAAGCTCATACCGTCTCACACAGTATCACACACACACACACACATATACGTATATACGAATATTTATATACACAAATACAATAATTATTCCATGGAAGTGAGTGATCAGTCACGTGCATGTGGTTCGTGTCTCAAAACGTGAAGGCATATATTTGTGATTCAACTGTACGTATTTTCACACCACGCTCGTGATCTATACTAATAGTAGTATACTACTAAATAAAAAATGTTGATAATATATATATATATATATGTGCGGATCTGTGATCTACTTAGTATTGTTTTTAGGAAAGTGTGGTTGATCGATCTACTAAATCTTGTATGATCTGAATCTTTTAAATAATGAGTTTCTTTACGACAGGGGTCAAATGATTAATTATCATTTTTCTGTTTCAGGAATATAAATTTATTGACTCTTTTTTTTGGCTAGAATGGTTTCGGTACTGCCCATGTCTTATTAGGAGATCTACCCTTTATATTCTTCTTTTTTCCCCGATTATACAACTGGTGGTTTTTTTTTTTTTTTTTTTTTACCACTGCCATTTAAAAAAATATATAGTTTGTAGTCACTTCAAGTCTTATTTCATTAATCATGCAATTTATTTACAGACGAGTTGCTTTACTACATTAGCTTAAAAAAATAACAAATTAAGTTGGGTACAGGGATAGACGCATAATAAATTGCCAAAACTCATTCTGAAAACTAGTTGCTTAAGTGATGTAATTTTAGCTTCTAACATCTTATCCATCACGCATAATGTGTCATGTAAAATACGTCAAGGTCAAAGCTCATCATTATGTATAAAAGTCAGACTATGATATGATAGAACTCATCGTAAAAACTAGCTCAAGATAAAGATGTACCTAACACATATATAAGTATCATAAACACTCGGTAACGTGCATGTTAATGTTATTTAGTTTTGAGATATACGAGGCAGAAAATTAAAGAGAACGTGCATGTTTCAAAATAGTAGTCAATTCCATATTAATGTTAGTTATGAATCTGGTAATACATCATTATCTTTTTTTTCCCAATCTAGAACGTGAGGAGATTCTAACTAAATCAAGTTTTTTTTTTTTTTTTTTTTCTGGATCAACTAATTTATTGTCTTCTTTATGCTTGACCAATAAAATGAGAAGATCTTAAAAAACTAATCATGAAATTAAGAACAAGATGAAAACCAACAGTACTTTGCTTAGGAAAAAAGCTATAGAGCAAGAACGGCCCCTAAAATTCACACTTTACCTTTTCAATTAGTTGTAACGTACTAACGAGTTGTTGAGTTATATGGTTCGTTAAAACGGAAGACTGGTCCAGAAGAACACCTTGCAAAAAAAACAAAAAAAAACAAACAAACAAATAAAAAAATATCGGAAATTATTTTTTATGTATATTCTTTTCTTTTGATGTGGTTAATCTGAATGTATTTAATAGTAAAAAACATAAACTATTTATTATGTATATTCTTTTCTTTTGATGTGGTTAATCTGAATGTAGTTAATAGTAAAAAACATACATTATTATATCGTAGAAAATATTTTAATTTGTTGTTTGAATCATTAATTACATTTGAATTTTTATTTGAATTTTTAATCAAATTGAATGATTGCCTTCAAATGTAATATTCGAATTGTTTATTAAAATATATGTGTTTAGGTAGTTTTTACCAAAGATAATATTTAAATAATGTAAAATATTAAAAAAAAAGTACAGATGTTTAAAAAGTAAACATTTAGATTTAGCTTTAAATTTGAATCTGAATAGTTATAAAATAAGGAAAACATTCAAATAGTTTATTCTTATCCAAATAAATACTGTATTGCAGTGTAACTGCTCTAATGATTCATCCAAAGGCATCATAATTATAGGAGAAGAAATCCAGAAAATAAAAGGGTTGTGGTCAAAACCTTATATCATGTGTATATGTATTCCCACGACACAGACACAATAATTAAATTGAGGAAATCCGAGTTATGGTTATGATTGTAAACAAGTTATTGAAAAAAAAAAAAAAAAGAAAAGAAAAAAAAGAGATCAAGAAAGAGTGGTGCATGAATGAGAGAGCATTGGTCCCATAATCACATGCACTTTTTGGGGCTTTGTTGGGTGTAGTCCAGACTAGACCGTATACGCCCACCAATTTCTGTCAAGCACTATCTCCATGATCTAAACCTCAAGCACCAGCATATGGGTCTTTAATTTTTATTTTTTCAAAAAAAAAAAAAAAAAGAAGAAGAGAAAAAAAAAAAAAAAAAAACCTTTGTAATATTACTATGTTTTAACTTTATTGATATATACTATTATTTTAATCGTTAATGGCTTTGGATTGGAGACATTTCTATTGGGTGGAAAGTTTGAAATTCATACAGATAAAGTTACAATGATCTACTTTGATATTAAGAAAATTTACAACACATAATGTATAAATTGTTCTAAATCAAACATTGAACATATGAAAATTTCATAGAATAACTAAAACAGTAATGTTTATCAATATTGTTTTTTTTTTGTTGAAAGTAATATATATCGATATAATAAAAATACAATCCTACTTACTAATAATGGAGTACTTTTTTCTAAATTGAAAAGTTTATTTATTTATTTATTATTTTTTTTACAACAACACTTTCGTAAACTCAAAACTGGTTTGACAGATTTTGATTAAAGCAATAATGCTTTATATATATATATATATATATATATATGCAAGGAAACAATTACTGAAAACTTGCAGTACTAAACTAGAATCACTGTCAAAAGCATGTCGTCCGAGGCCCCAATTGTAACACCAACAGGAAGAAAAATAAATATACATATCACCGTCATGGACTTAAAACAGAAAATTTGCTGTCTAACAATAATAGAAGTACTGCTCTTGTTGAATGAAATGTTCATTGGTTAGGCGTTCATGACATTGACATTTGCCGTACGATATGGAGTCACAACATTAGAATTATTGTTTTTATTATTAATTATGTTAAATTTTTTAACAATGTAATTTGTAAATAAAATGATTATATATCAATTTATATGAAATTTAAAGATATACACCATTAAATTAGATGGTTAAAACAATAATTTTTATTGATAATATTAATAAAAGATCTTATCGTAAAAAGGACTCCAAACGAAATATGTAATTTGTGTGGTTGTTAGTCAAATTAAGGTTCCAATTCAGGTTATAATTTTGCAGTGCTACTTGTACTTCTCTCCTTTTATTTTTTTTTTCAGAAAAAAAAATACTTCTCACAAAATATTACATCTTGTGGCAGTTAGTATTTTGCTTAAACATGCTGGTTTTCATGTTCATTTATATTAAAATGCAAGCTGGCGTAGTTTTCTTCTTCTTGTTTTTCTTCCTCTTTTTTTTTTTTTTTTTAAACTCTTTAATGCGGGTTTAGGGGATTTGAATTTAAGATCCCATTGTTGAGGTAGGTGTGAAAAACCATTAGATTAAGCAAACACTATTTTAATAACCAAAAGAGTGATTATATATATATATATATATATATACATATATACACTTATTGAAAGAATTATGTATGCCTTAGGTAGAAATATTGAAATCATATGTTAACAGAATATTTATAACTTTCCTCCAACTCAAATTATAAAACATTTAAACGAAAGGCTAGTTGGATCGACCTTATCTTAATTTTTAATCTTCATATTACTCCTTTGGCAACATCATTCATTGCTTCTTTTTTTTTTTTTTTTTTTTTTTTTTTCTTTTTTTCTTTTTTACTCACAAGCTTGAAGATGATGTTATTTATTATCCCATTTTCCCGTAGTTAAGAGATAAGCATTTCTGTTTTTTTTTTTTTTTTTAAATGGTAGGACCATAGGCTAATAAAGTTGAAAGATATATTTCTAATTTCGACATTTTCCAACAAAAACACATTCCAAATTCAGCACACAAGGCTGAGAAGATATTAAGAAGCTTTTTTTTAATAAATAAAAATTACAATAAAATAATACTTATTAACAATCATTAGCAAGAAGAAGATGGATATCAGGCTCACTACTGTCTCACTCATATTCCCACTTGGCTTTCTTTCCTTTGTGTTGTCAAGTTAAAATCCACTAAAACGACTTCAATGTTGGTTCCATGTGCTCTCCATGCTGATCAGTAATCACATGTGGCTGATATAAAAAGGCAGTTAAATATTTATATATGAAATCTCTCTCGTCTGACGGTACAATAAACATAAAAGACAAACACAATCTGAAAGAGAGAGTAATACAATCTGTTAGAGAGACAGAAAAAACTTTCTTATTTGGCAATCCGACAATGCCGGATAAGAAAGATCTCTAAATTTATATATATATATATATATATATATTCACGTTTACATGTATATGTTATGGCTGATATCTTCCCAAACAATTCACTTAAAATGATTCCAAATAATACCGGCTTTCCTCCTCCACAAAGTTTCAAAGAAATAACTTACAAAATTCACATCTAAATATCAGAGCCATGAAATTGACATCCAAAGCTAAAATTTTTAATTCGGTTGAAACTGATCATTTTTGGAGATTCTTCCCAATCATCATTCTCAATGGACAATGGAGATTCACCCCCCAAAAAAAAAAAAATCATTGGACAGCAGAGATGAAGCTTTAGGAGTAAAGACCACATATATTGTTCGGAAAAATTGGAAAACCAAAACCGGTTGAAATAACCTGAAAATGAAAAACCTACTACGAATCTGAAGCCACTCGGTCGGCAACAGATTATTGGAAGGTGTATTAATATATAAATATGAGATCTGTTAAATTGTGGTGTTTTAATTATGATTTATGAAAAAAATATCTTACGCATTCAGATTGAAAAAAAGGAGAACGAAGGTGTTTTGTTACAAATAAAATTATAATATATATATATATATATATATAGATATATAAATTTAATGGGGGTGAAGCATCCAGACAATCAATAACAATATATTTTTTAAATAAGAAAAAAAGGGTTGATGAGGAACTTATTATGATTTTTGCCAAGTTATGACAAATATAGTGAAGTTAACTTTATTTGTTCCTATCCCCTTCTCTTAAGTGGAGGACCATGGGGATTGGTTGAAAGGTCAAAATTGACAAGTTTTAAAAAGGTATACTGTAATGAAATGATTAGAAAACGACAACACATGGGAAAATTTGTGCGGAATCAAAAGGACTGTGCCAAACAATTTGATGCTTTTTGGAGAATCTAATATTTTTTTTTTGCTCAATTATTTGGCTGGAGTTATTTTTAGTTTTTCTAATCTGACCTTTGCGGCAAATCAGTTTATGTGTGTCATCAATGCATGTCCAATCCTTGCAAGGATGGAAGAAACACACTCATTAAAAGACAGCCGTACCAACAAAGGTGTTAATATTTAGCTGACTATATTATTTCTTTGGTGTGAAGAAACTCATTTTGATTATTCCAATCAAATTTATTTTTAACTATCGGATTTATGATCGAGAACAGTAGTTCTGCAGTACACTATAAATTTTTTAATGTTTATACTCATAAATCAAATCATGCTGTGAATTTTTTTTTCCTAAATTATATAAGCCGAGTTAATTAACCTCTTTAGCTCACAATCTTTCAACTTGTAAAAGCAATCCAAACTATATTTAAATTGATAAATGTTCATAAGGATATATCTTACCACATGATATTGTTGACGAAATGATTTATTTTTTTAAGGGGGAAAAAAACCATAAGTTTAACATCCAAATAAAGTTTTCTTGTGCACAAGCAATTACAAATCGTACTTTATAAATATATATATATATATATATATATATAGTAGCCGTCCCATTTCTCCTTGCTTATAACATCATCAGTGCTTCATGATACGTGGCTCTATTTTTACATATATACATATATATATATATGATACATATACATATATGTATAAATTTACTTTCCCAACTCAAAATTCACCCTCTAATATTGCATGAGTCCAACCTTATATCAAAATTACCCTTCTTGGCTTGCATCAACTCACTCGGCCTATTTATTCTCATTTTCACCTTCTGTCGTTTGTTCAGAACCCGCGGTGGCTCCACTAGCAAGCATAGGAGCTAAACTGTTTTGAGTGTTGTCTGTCGTTTCACGCTCAGCCCCACCACTCAACTCACCAAAATCCGTCTTCTCTTCCGATTTGTACTTGTAACTCACGGCCGACCAAACGTAGAGCAAGAAATTGAGGCAGCTAAGTATTGCCAAAAACCAATAAAACAAATGCAATTTGCTGTCGTTTAGCGTTAGTCCGCTAAGCCAGCCTTTTCTGCTAGGAGTCACTCTTTTGGTCACGGCATTTATGATGTCCACGAATATGGTGCTCAAGAAGTAGCCAAACGACAACGACAGCCAAGTAAACGACGTGGAAAGTGACTTCATCCCAGCGGGGGCTTCTCTATAGAAGAACTCCAACAACCCGACAAGAGTGAACATGTCAGCTATGCCAAAAATCCCATACTGAAACGACAACCAAAAGATACTTATAATCTTTGGCGGGTTTTTATAGGCCTCGTTCCGTCTCTTGAGCTCGACGAGGCCGGCCACGGCCATCGACACGGCGGAGAGGACGAGCCCGACGCCGACCCGCTGCAGTTGGGTTATGCCGGAGGGGTGTTTGGTGATTTTTCTTGCGAAGGGGACAAAGAGGTACTCGTAGATTACTATAAGGACCAACATGAAGGCCAAGGGGATTATGGGGACCGACGGGGCGGGGATTTTGATGGAGCCCATTTGGCGGTCCATGACTGAGGCTCCTTGTTGGACCGAGAAGGTCTGGAGTTGGGCCATGCATGTGTTCATGAGGATTGTGCTGGCCAATATTGGTAGCATTCTTGTCAAGACCTTCACTTCTTCCACTTGTGTTACTGTGCATACCTCCCATGGATTTGGCTCCGAGTTTTGGGGAACTATGGCTGCTTTGTCTAGAAGCCTGCGCGTGCATGAAATGGCGATTCGAACGTCAATTCACACCCGCGTAACCTCCTACTTCACGGGACATGCGGGGTTTCCAACAAACAACAACCGGTTTAACTCGGAATTAAATGTTTTAAAGGAGAAAAAGCGTGTCTCGGGGCTATGTCTCGCATTTAAAAATATGGTATATAGTGTGCATCATTTTCAATGTTTAAACTATGGATATGATATGCAAAATTGTGTGAATATTTGTTAGTCATAATTCATAAAGCTTGTACGGCTTTATAATTCATTTATTTTAATCATGTGACTATTCTTACTTCTTTTTTTTCCCTTGAACTTTGTACAGACAATTCAAATTCTACACTTATGAAATTACCATTAGATTATATATACATGGTTACAACTACACTGACTATTCTATTTCATTGTGAAATAGCATGTATCGGGTTATGTCCACCCTTAAAATATGGTGTGCATATCCTTTCCAATATTTAAACTATTTACATGCTGTGCAAAATTAATTATTCATACATATTTTATTAGTCATATGTCCTAAGTTTGTAGTTCTACACAGCTTTATTCATTTTCTTTTTAATCACGTGACTTTTTTTTTTTTAAATAACTTAGGATGGGAGATTCGAATCATGTACCTTATAAAAAAAATTAAGTGTGAAATTATCATTAGACTATACCTATATGTGCTAGACAGCTCATCTGTCTGTATTGGTGACATGGGCAGAGAGGATTACTAAATTTTTTCATTCATACATATTTTTCCTTGGATTATTCTCCATAGACTTGCATGGTTATGGAATATAAACTTTCAACTCTACTGTTCAATGTCAAGTCTTAGCCAATAAAAAAACTCGAAGTCAACCTTTTCTATACTTGATCATTTAACACATGCATGATCATTTCATCACCAAACTAATATTTGATGCAGATGCATCTATAGCACGTCGAATATGATCTATATATATGTATATATCTATATGTGTATGCGTATGTTCATCACCTGAACTGATTGGTGTGTGCGATTTTATCTTCTGCTGCTAATTGGTCTTTGTAGCTGATCTCATACAGCTCACTAGAATCCTCCGGCAGTGACAAGCCCCGGTTTTTAGTTGCCACATAGATAACCTTTTACAAACAAAGCACAAGCACATCAATTTTTTGGTTATGTTTTAGCGCATCACAAATTTACATGTCAACTTCGAAACTCAAATTATGTACAGTACAATAAAACCGAACATATATAACAAGAAACTGCATGGATTTACTCGGAAAATTCTAAATGAGTACTAGCCGTCATTATCAGTGACGAACCTACAGCTTAATGAGTGGATACACAAATTTTGAAAAATTGATTTTGCGCCTAAATTTCTTGTAGAATTTTGATTGTGTCACCACTATATGTACAACAAAAATTATAACAGTACCCCACTGAATAATTAAAATATGTAATTTATATTCTGATTACGTAGAAAATTATCTCTAATTTTATCCACGATGCCCTCACTGAAAAAAAAAAATTATGACTTTTCCATTTATCATTAGCATATTTGGGGAGAGAAAGAGAGAGACCTGAAAGATCCTCAAGAGGGGACTCTCGCGACCAACTCGGAGGCGATAGTATGGCTTGCCAAGGACTAGAATGACAAAACCAAGAAAGGCAGCCACAGTGGAGACCAAAAAGCCCTTATACCAAGATATAGTGGTGCTATAATACACTATGGCCGTGACTCCCACACTAGCCCCAATTGTTACGCTAAGCAAGTACCAATTGAAGAAGGTGGCAAGTGCCTTGGCTTCCTTTGGATCCCTGCGATCAAACTGGTCGGCGCCAAGCGGTGGAAGTGACCCCCTAACGCCACCCGAACCTAACGCCAACAGGTACAAGGAGAAGTAGAACATGAATTTTGCACCACCATGGATACAACTTGACTTGACACAAAACTCTGGCTGCAAATGGTGTGTGGCTGCTTGGATTGTCATTAGCACCAGCGCCTGTACAAAAAGAGTGTTAATTAAGTATTCTTTATGAAATGGAACTCGATCGACTCCCGTTTATATCATAGGTTCGAATCACAATTTAAAACTGTTTTGTACATTATTTTTCTCCCATGAAAATTTGAAATTTCTACTCAAACGTTCAAACTTTATAGTAAAATGGGCCGTTGATTTTGCAACAGAATTGTACCCATTTTCGTATATGTGCAGTTTTTCTTTTATTTCCAGTGATCCAAAAACGAGACATGTTGCTTAATGGATTTTCTATTCAAACTTACCATTTAAACCTAATATCTAAACATGCCCTTGATTTTGCACTAGAACTGTACCCATTTTTATAAATGTATATACCAATATTTCGAGTGATCCAAACACGATACAGGTTGTGAATCTGCTCAAGAAAGTGTCGGAGATGAAGCCGCCGACGAGGGAGAGCAAGAAAGTTGTTCCCATGAAGTTGGTGAGAGTGTTGGCGGCGGTGTGGTAGTGGAAGAACATCACTGACATGAAGTAGAGGAACAAGCTCACCATGTTGGCCACGAAACCCATGTTCTCAAATGCTGCCAATACTGTAGGTGCACAAAAAATTATAGTACACACATACAAAATAATCACACAAAATGAAGGAAAATATAATAATTAGCTTAGTTTGATAACTACATTTGAAACTTATAGTCAAACAAACACACACACACACACACACACATATAATATAAGATCACTTATTTGTTTATATACCAAAGATGAATTTGCAAGCATTGAATCCGCCTTTTTTGAAGTTCTCTCCCTTGATGGAGTCATAGTTATCTGCTTTGGCTTCTTCTTCCCCCTGTGTATAGCAAAATGATTACATATATATATATATATATATAAACTATAACATATATATACACAGAGAGAGAGAGAGAGAGAGAGGGGATTTAATTTGGTGGCTTGAGCTTACCATGATAGAGAGTTTTAGGAAGGCTAAACCACGTCGCTAGATGAGTTTGAGCTGGAAATGGAAATGGTGATTGGCACGTAGAGTATAGCAGACTGTGGACTTGGAAGATATAAATATATGTGTGTGTATATTTTTATATATAACTCACCACATCACCAGTAGAGGCCTTGTGTTTATAAATAATAACGTTCATGGCATTAGATTTATCGCCGTCCTATCCTCCACTTTGTCTAATCTCTCTAGCGCAAACCACTGTATCTCCCTTCGCAATCGTAGCTAGTTGGAAGTTTATTTTTTTTTTATTTTTAATAGGTAGCCAGTGTGTGTGTGTTTGTGTTTTTTTTTTTTTTTTTTTTTTTTAAATAATAAGAATCTAAGCTATGCCGGTTCATTTCATTAGTTTTTGATGGGATTGAAATGACGCCGTTTATCTCTTAACACAAGTAATTATGACTCGATATAAAACATTCTTCTGCGTGTAGAGATCCTTTTGATCATGTCGAGAGGTAGTTTTAACAATGATTTGTCTATACACTTTTCCTTTTAAAAAAAATAAAAAAGAACATCATAAATAAAATTAACAAAATTTAACGTTTTCTAAATAGCCTTATACTTTATACAACTACTATTACATTTGTTAGAAAAAAATAAATTTCACTCTTATACTGGCCGAGAATACATCCTAAACAATTGGAAATACAACTTTTAGGTACTGCTCCTAGTGCTGCAACTGTTTGTGTACAATTACATACGAAGTAGGTTCTGAAAAATAAAAAATCATCATGCAACTTGTGAACTTTACTATTCATAACAAAAAAAAAAAAAAAACCAAAAACTTATGAACTTTACTTTTTCTAAAACATTACAAAAAAACATGTTTTTCTAAATGAGAAAGTCTGTGGAAGAGTCATGTTTATATAATCTATTGATAGAGTTCATTTTATAGACTGTTAAATATATTTCAATGGTTGAGATGTTGTTTGTTTATGGAACTTATGATATACCTTATCTTATAGTATTATTATCTAAGAAAATTAAAAAAAAATTCAAAGCAAAAAAAAAAAAAAAAAAACCTAAACTTAGACTAGAAACCACCTCTGCCCCCGATGACCAATGCCCCTCCCCCAACGGCGGCCCTACCTAAATATTCCCGGTTTCTGAGATTTCCCGCTGTTTGGAGGCGAAACACCCCCCCCCCCTAAATCCACCCCATCTACACACCCACCCAAACCTGACATGTGAAACAACCCAAACCCACACCTACGAATCACGTTTGGTGATGGAGAATCACCCTACCTCCACTGCCCGCGCCAATCTAACCTACAACACTAGCCCCTCGGTCTGGGGATGGCGAATCGCCCATCTTGGGACCCCTACGGTGACCTTCCACCGGCCCCCCTCCCTCGATTACTAGATCTGCGACGAACCCGTCCACCTAGAGACCGACGACGAGCTCACCCCCTAACCCCGGTGCCAAATCCGTCCCCCACCTATGCCAAATCTATGCTGCCCGCCCCCCCCCCCCCCCCCCACCCCACGTTCGTGCCTATAAACAAGGTTTTTTTTTTTAATCTCTTATATATATATATTAATTTTTTTGGTTTATACTAGTATAAGATAATATGCATTATAATTATCATATGTAAATAATATCTCAACCGTTTGATTTCATCTTAACGATTTCAAAATGAACTCTACTGATAGTTTGTGTAAAAGAGGCTCTACCACAGCCTTTCCCTTTATAAATAAGAGTTATAAAAAGAAAGAGAAAGTATGTGATAGAGTCTCTTTTATATACCCTATTGGTAGAGTTCATTTTTAAACCACTAAGATGTAATTAAATGGCTTAAATGCTGTTTGTGTATAATAATTATAATACACCTTACCCATATTAATATACCTTAAAAAATAAAGACCAACCCCCTTCCCCGACACAGGCGGCGGACCCCCTCCCCCTGAGCCAGATTTGCCCCGCCTCCCCCCCCCCCCCCGTGTTGGCGTTGATCCAGTCCCTCGTCCCCCCCTCCCCCGATGCCTCAACAGGCCCCCGCTCCCCTATACCAGATCTGCCCCACTTCTCCCCCTCCCCCCGACACCGATGATGAACCACCTGACTAGATGCACCCCTCCTCCTCGCATCGACCTAGTCTGTCGACTTGCCCCAATGTGTATCGATCCATTCCCCCCCCCCCCCCCCCCCCAATGCTAGCAACATATGCCTGCTCCCTCTGACCAATCTGCCTGCGTCCCCACCCGAAGTCGATGACGAGCCCCCAGCCCCCCTGTAAACGAGTTTTTTTTCAATTTTTTTATTTATTAATCTATACTAATATGAGATAAGGTGTATTATAATTATTCTACACAAATAATATTTAGCCATTCGGGTACATCTCAATGATTTAAAATGAACTCTATCGATAAAGTATATAAAAGAGGAAAGTTTAACACAATTTTAAAAACACATATATTTAACATTACAATATTCCATTTAATTATTTTTCGGGTGAATTATTCCTTTTAATTTGTTATTCCATGGACATTAATGTCGTTTTCCATGCAACTTTGGCTCTCTGTGAAAATGAATAACAGCTTGCTTCGAATTCACACAAATTTCCCTCTTAGGTTTCTTAGTCTTGAGTTTGATAATAACCATGTAGATACCATCTTTTGAAGTGATCTTCTTAAAGATAAGAAAGTGACTCGTTTAAATTTAATATAATTTTTAAATTTGGCATGAGAAATCTCTATCATTCGAATAAGTTCCGAGTGTTGCATTGTTTGGACGGATAAAACAAGGGAATGTTTCTCTCCAACAAAATTATGTTCTTTTTTGGCTGTTTTGGCTTGCTCTTAAAGGTATATGCTTGTTTTTGTAAGTTGTTTCCAGAGATCGTAACTGCTTAATCTGTTTCATGCTTCAGCCAAAAAAATAAAAATGAAAACGCAGCTAAGTTTTATATACAAAACATATATACAGAAGTATTAGTGTAATATTGATATTGAGAACACGCAATCATAAAGTGAAGAGTATTGTGTTGAATAATTATTATGTTCCATTTTTCACTTTTATATATTACGAGAAAGGACGGTCTTTTCAGAACGGCGATAAATAAAAACATATTTAAATAATGTATATATTCATTGATTTATACAGAGACGCACACAAAGTTTTGGATCATATATAAGCATAGTCCTTCAACGTAATAAAACATCACCATTTGAGATACTTATGGTTTACAAAGTTAGCTTTCAAGCTGTGAACTTTTGACAGCTAACAAAATATGTACACCAATATTATATTAAATTACATTTTTGGCAGTAGTGAGCTTGTAATTTCCACTTCTTTAAAACAAAAAATGCTGCAATGGCCAACAAATATTCATACCAGAAGACCCTGAAAAAAAAAAATCTTAAAAAAAATCAATTAAAAGAGAATCTTGGTCTCTAAACAAAAAGTCATAAGGTTCTACAAAATAGTAGTGGAAAAACTAACTAGATTCTAATGGAAAACTCCAAAAATGGGAACAGAACTAATTTGGGTGTTGGATATTAATAAGTGTTACTTTCAACTCTAACAAGGCAAAGACGAATTATTGTTATTATTATCATCACCACAATAATAAACTGAACAAAAGCCTCCCAAAGGCTATGGATTCATTAACTTAATTGTCCAAATTTCCTTCTTTTTTTTTTTTTTTTCTCGTTTTAAGTGGCATTGGAGTATTTATTATATTATAATAAAAGGCAGTCGTAAAAATGATCCACAGCTTTCTATTAGAGAAACATTTTGTAATTATTCTGTGAATGCTCTCATTTCCTTTTTTTTTCCCGAAAGCAGGACTTTTAAACTTACCCCACTCTCCATTTTCTCACTTTGATTCTGCTTTTCTACGATGAGATTTTAAGCCCTGATCTTCTTCCCTACAAGTCTCCTGTTCTTTAGTTGAAGAATGCATAGTTGTCGGCTTTAACTGACATTTTCTTTTTATTTTCAAAAAGCTTTGAATTTTGATGATTTTTTCTTTTAAATATTTTATCTGCATTTAAAACCAATTATTTTCATGTAAACCCCCACAAAAAAATTTAGTCCTCCTAAAGCTTATTAGTCATATATAGAAGGACAAATAACATTAAAATATATATGTCCCTACTCAATTTGAATGTTGGCTAGTTGAATGTTGACTCCGCTGATGCGCCAATTGATTTTTGAAAAAAAGAAATATGATTAGAGTATATGACCTGTAACAATACTTTAATCATTGAGTAGTAAAGTAAACTATTTTCATTGCATTTGTCTATATTTATAACTAATATCATATTTTGTACAAAAGAATGAAACATAATATTACCTTATTTTATATTCGGGTGCATAATATTATTTCTATTTTTCATCATCATTATTATGTTTTAGAACAAGTAAAAGTAAATTTTCATTATTTAAATAAATTTAAAATAAAAATATTATAATAATTACATGAAAAAAATTGGAAATCATACTAGATAGTAATTTTTTTATACCATTTTAAATATATAGAATATTTTATTATTCTTGTTAAATTATAGCATATTCATATTTTTGAAGATATTAAATTCTTGTTTTACCCTTTATGTTTATTTTCTTATACAATCTAATATGTTTCTCTCTCTTTTTTCTCTTTTTCTCTCCTATCTCTCCCCCTCTCTTTATATCGATGCCCTCTGTCTCTCTTCTCTCCTCTGTCTCTCTCTTTCTCTCCCTTAGTTGATCGGAGAAAATGCATGAAATCGTCGACAACATCACAATTGTCAGAGTTCCCAGAGTGACGAGCAACGACCTCCCCCCTCGCCCGCGAGATCGATGGCTGTGAAATCGCGAGAACCACTAAGTGGAAAATTTGGACTCTCTCTCTTGCGTGCGATTTTTTGGGTTTTAATTTCTGTAAGTCTCAATTGTTGCGGTTTTTGTTGGTTTTTTTCTTCGATCTCCGATGGAAAGGGGGCTGTAATGGCGTCGATTTTCTTCTTCGATCTCCAGTGAAATGGGGGCTGCGACGATTACCTAGTAGTTGCGATGTTGCCTCCTTCATGTGGTGGTCGACGGCGGTGGGCGGAGTATCAGTGACCTAGGATTAGGGTTAGTTTAAATTGGGGCTAATTTGGGGTTAATTTGTTATAATAACTAATTCCATGGAGTTTTTGTAAATATTAAAGAATTATGATGTTAGTTGGTAAAAAAAAAGTACGAAATGTACTAATATAAATTGAAACAAATTTGAAAAAAAAAAAAAAGCAAATTTATTCTTAAATACTTATATTTACTAGTAAATATTAGAACATATCAATTGTGTAAAATTTAAATACAATAAATCCAATTATTTAATAGTAAATCTAGATATTTTGATATTAGTAAATACTAATATTTACTAGTTAATACTAGCACATATCAACTGTATAAAATTTCAATATAATAAATCCAATTATTTACAAGTAAATATCTATATTTACTAATAAATCTAATACACATTAACTACTTAAATCCAAATAAATAATGGGATTTACCTCATTAAATGTTGGTTATTTACGGTAAATATTATGTTAACATTGGATTTATTAATAAAATAACTCAGATAAATATCATTATTTAGGAAAATACTATTATTCATGGATAAATATAATATTTTTTTTTACATTTTATATCCAATGAGTAAATATCAGATTTATCAAATTAATATCATATTTACTAGTAAATAAAACTTGTAAATACTATTATTATCATATGAATATCATTATTTACTATTTTTATGCAACGAGTAAATATCACATTTATAAAGTAAATATGAGATTAACTGATAAATTAACCATTGTTATCATGTAAATACCATTATTTAAAGGTACATATCATTATTTACTGTTTTCTATCTAATAAGTAAATATTACATTTATCAAGTAAATATGAGATTAATTGATAAATAAAATAAGGTAAATACAATTATTTACATCTAAATATCATTTTTTCTTTTTCTTTATTTATTTATTTATTTACAATCTAATTGGTTAATATTAAATATCTACAAATCTATAGTACTTTTTACTATTTACATTTTATTTTCCAAAGTTTTTAATATTAAGAAAAAGTCCCAAATTCATTTCCAATTTCAAATATAATCCTAACCCTAACCCTCCCTAACTCCCAAATCTAATCCAAATCTAATCCTAACCCTAACTCTATGATTACAGCCATCGGTGTCGGCCATGGAGCCACCGGAGGATTCGGTCACGGAGACGGAATGAATGGAATCGCAGGATTGTCGAAGATGTTAGGCCCACGATGATGAGATCTCGTCAGGATTTATCTTTCACGGCCAGCCGTCACGACCTCTACCAGATTGTGAGCTTTCGTCGTGACCTCTTCAGAATCGTGATCTTCACGCGAGATCCGTTGTGATCTTCTCTAGAATTGCGCTCTCCTTGGTGAGATTCGTCACGACCTAGAGTCTGAAGATCGTGACGCCGATGAGATTTTGGTTCATACCGCCGTCCTAATCCTGACGTTGGCACCATCACTGTTTATGCATTATTTTCCGATCAACCAGGAAAGAGAAACAGACGTGTAGAGAGGAAAGAGAGGGAATAGAGAGAAAAGAGATGAGATAGATACACAAGGGCATTTTTAGTTTTTCACCCTCTTATATGTCTTAAATATACTATTTAGTAGCAATATTTTAAATTCTGTTGCAATTTTAAAATCATGTATTATCTTACACTATTTTATCTATTCTCTAAAAAAAAAATAATAATAAAGACAACAACTATTAAGAGTTAAATGTTAAACTTAATA
Organism: Ficus hispida; assembly: GCA_025413025.1. Classification (NCBI taxonomy): domain Eukaryota; kingdom Viridiplantae; phylum Streptophyta; class Magnoliopsida; order Rosales; family Moraceae; genus Ficus; species Ficus hispida. The sequence goes on from CM046363.1 coordinate 13,242,870, forward strand.
TTAACTATACTTTAAGAAAAATTCACCATAAAGTTTAATACTTGACAAATTTGATACAAAACAAAATAATGCTTTATTGGAAATTATTTGTTTTTATCTAAATATCTAATTTTATTGTTATCACACCAGTTTAACATTGCATTGTAGATCCTCGTCCTCCCGTTGACAGTCCTCCGAAGTGTAGCACAGAGCCCAAAGAAGCACATATTCTAATGGACCAGAAGCCCAATGAAAAATCGAGCCCAAATTCAGGCCCAGAACAAAGGCGCACGTGTGCAACAGAGAAGGAGTTTTGGGAAGTAGGGCGGGAAGCAGAAGCAGTGTCCATCATCATCCCTAACCTCCGTAACCCACCTTTCCCTTTCTCTCTCTACTTCTCTCTTTCTCTGCGTCTGGTCAAGAATGGGAATAAAGGTATTCCATTTCCCACACAAATCTCCTCCTCTTTTTTCATGGCTTTTTTTTTTTTTTTTTTTTTTTTTGAGGTATTATTCAGTTGATTCATTTCATTTCTCGTTTTGTCTGTTAGGGTTTAACGAAGCTTTTGGCGGACAATGCTCCCAAGGCCATGAAAGAGCAGAAATTCGAGAGCTACTTTGGCCGTAAGATCGCCATTGATGCTAGCATGAGCATTTACCAATTCCTTGTACGCACATTCTTTGTCCCTTGTCTTCTAATATTTGTGTGTGTGTGTGTATATATGTGAACTTACAAATGCCTTCATAAATATATATATATATATATATATGTATGTATATATATTTTGCTTATTTTGATTTGGGTGTGTTTTACTTGTGGTAGATTGTTGTGGGAAGAAGTGGAACCGAGATGTTGACCAATGAGGCTGGCGAAGTTACTAGGTAATGTTTTAAGGCATGAACAAGTTATCTACTGAAATACACAATACCCATTTTTGAGTAAAGTTTTGCTAAAATTTAGTTCTGCTAAGCGGGCCCTTTTTTTTTTTTCCCTTTCTTTTTTTGTTTGGGAATTTGGGGTAGAGGGATTCAAACTCCACATCTTGTGGCAGAGGTAAGTGTGAAATTACTGCTAGTTTATGCGTGCAACTGCTCTGCTAAGTGGGTTTTGTTTGTTTTATTTTTGAGAATAATGAGATGGGCTTTCAAATCTTTCTTTCTTTTCTTTCTTCTTCCTTTTTTTTTTTTTTTTTTTTTTTTTTTTTGCAGTCATTTGCAAGGGATGTTTTCAAGGACAATTAGGCTTCTGGAAGCTGGAATAAAGCCTCTGTAAGTTTGTTTTCGCTTTTTGTTTGATTTTGAACTGATTGCTGTTATCCCTGGATATTATCCTGTATTTATCCAACTAAGTTTGTGATGAATTAATTGATGTTTAATCTCAGCTATGTCTTTGACGGTAAGCCACCTGAATTGAAAAGGGAAGAGCTGGCGAAACGGTATCGTTTACTTTTCCAATCAAGATTACTTTTTTCTTCTTGTATCAATCCTTGATGCAGTCTGAAAAGAACAAATTCCAGATACGTTTTTCTAGCAACATGTTGGATTGTGATTCTCAGGTACTCGAAGAGGGCAGATGCTACTGAGGATTTGGCGCAGGCCGTGGAGGTACATCTGTATTTCAGACTTTTCTTTGGCATTCTACTGGCTTTTAACAGTTTTATGAGCAACATGTATTATGCCACTGTTTGTCCTTGTTGTTGCAGGTCGGCAATAAGGAAGACATTGAGAAATTTAGTAAACGGACTGTAAAGGTGGAATCTTTTTCTTGTATTTCTTTCCTATCAGCTTCTAGCACATCGGTGGAAATTTTTTTTTTTTAAGAAGCCAATGAACAGAACTGTACAAATTTTTGCTTGCCATTTAGGCTAAAGGGTATGTACTTTTGGCAGGTGACGAAGCAGCACAATGAAGACTGCAAAAGGCTTTTGAAACTCATGGGTGTTCCTGTAGTTGAGGTGACATTAAGTCATTTGAAAGTGATTTCTTTCCGGCATGACTTTTAAGTTTATGTGCAAATGTGTAATTGATAATGATGGGTTGGTTTTCACAGGCTCCTTCGGAAGCAGAAGCACAGTGTGCTGCACTTTGCAAGTCAGGGAAGGCAAGAATCTGTTAGCTTGATGACAATTTGTTTTTTTAATATACTTCTTTCGTTCCTTCGCTGGAGGGACAAAATATTATATCAAGGTTTAATTGGCATCTTTGACAACTGGAGTTTGTTCTCTAAGGATTTCAGTTTTCCATTTCCTTTTTGAGGATATATCAATAGTTTTTTGGTTGGTTATTTTTGAGAACGTTGTGAGGGTGAATGCATTCTGGAATCAATACACTTTTCAAGGCTTGTTCTTGCCCGAATGTGGCAATAACGAATAGTGTATTAATTTTCCCTTTTGTTTATTTTAGGTTTATGGTGTGGCTTCTGAAGACATGGATTCCTTGACATTTGGAGCTCCCAGGTTTCTTCGTCATTTGATGGATCCTAGCTCAAGAAAAGTCCCAGTCATGGAATTTGAAGTTGCAAAGGTGCATACTACTCATAATTCCACTAACAATTGCCCAATGTTTGCTGCTATTTTGATCATAATTTTCTTTCCTTTCCTTCTTCTTCTTTCTTTTTTTTTAGATTCTGGAGGAGCTAAATCTTAACATGGATCAGTTCATTGACGTGCATTCTTTCTGGATGTGATTATTGTGACAGCATTCGAGGTACTTGAACTGAATCCAGTGTCTAAGTGATTTTTTTCCTTATTCTTCTCCTTTTTGTATGGAGCTCAAGTTGGAAGTATGCTTGAATTCTAATAAGCGGTCCAGTATTGAATTGTTGATTGCCCACAAATCCATGCTACAGGTATCGGAGGACAGACTGCTTTGAAGCTCATTCGCCAACATGGATCCATAGAGAAAATACTGGAAAACATAAACAGGGAGAGGTGCTTCACTTATTTTATGATGCTTAGATTTCGTATTGTTAATTTTAGTTTTTGTTAGTTACTAGCAATTGTCGGTCTAATGAATTGTTATGGTGATGAGAACCATTATTGAAATTTGAAACATAGAGCTGGAAGCAACAGTCTATTGCCATTCACATTTCAAAATAAATTTTGAAACATAGGAAACATTTTTTAATGCAACTTACTGATTTTCAAAACTATTATCTAGGAGTTTGGATTTTCTGAATTACCTTTACACTGTTACCTTGGTGCCTGTAATAGAGGTTAACAGCCGACAGATAACATTCCTTGGTATAATATGGGAGTGTAGTGTATATTCTTACTGTGTTCTTCAACATTTTTTTTTTCCAATTTTTTCCAGATACCAAATACCAGATAACTGGCCATATGAGCAGGCTAGGCAGCTATTTAAAGAGCCAGAAGTCTGTGCTGATGATAATCAACTCGAGATTAAGTGGACTGCTCCAGATGAAGAGGTAACTCGAAACTCGATACTTTTTTTTGTGTGTGATTACGTGTATTACACATGCACGCACACAATTTGTTTCAACTTTTTAGCTCGTTAAGTAGTTTATTATATTTTCACGTCTTTTCACAGGGGTTGATTAGTTTTTTGGTGAATGAAAATGGATTCAACGTTGACAGAGTGACGAAGGTGTGTATTTTAAGGTTTGCTTTGAGTTAGTTTCCTCCCTCTTTCTCTTTGAGACAATAACTGATTTGTTCATCTTTGATTTCTCTATTTGTTTTAGGCAATAGAAAAAATTAAAGCAGCCAAGAACAAGTCCACCCAGGGCAGGTAAGTGATGCTTACACTGTGTACGCAACTTCGTGGATTTCATTCGATTCAGGATTGTAATGCCCTATGTTTCCTTTTACAGATTAGAATCGTTTTTCAAACCGGTTGCTAGCCCAACAGTACCAATTAAGCGGAAGGTAAGTTTCCATCAAGCAATAAAAGCATCCTATGCCTTTCGTTAAGTTTCCTTCCTGTGTCTATCTCTACCTTCCCATATCCTCCCTTGATTAGGCGAGCATAGAACTATTCTGCATTATTCAATTTGGTTCCACAGTTCCACTCTCCTATTAGAATATCAGACATGGATGATAAATACACTTACGTTAAAGCTGCAAAATGATTATATGTAGGTCCAGATTTGTCATTATTTTATTCTCTCGCTTGCCTCTTTCTTTCCTTTTTTTCTTTTTTCTTTTTTACTTGGTCGTTTAGAATTTTCTTTTTTGCTTTACACTAATCGTTATTATGAAATGTTTAAGATGATGTAATTTTCGAAACAAGTTGCATCTGCTGAAGATATGTACCGAGCTGATGATAATGGTTCCCTTTGCTTATTATGTATGGAAGGTCTTTATGAAATTGTTCGAAAATTTCTTGTTAGCAATTATGCCTTATAACTCTCTAAAATATCACGTTCTACACCCTAGTTCGATTTTATTTTTATTTTTATTTTTTAAGAAAGAAAAAAGGGTGAAAAGATCCGTACACTGCTTATTGATCTAAGCGTCTGTGTGAGAACAAATTATGGTAGGATCCCTTTGTACCCGAATCTTCGGGAAGTCTAGACCTGAAAGGTTACCATGATTTCTTACTACATTGGATGACAGGGAAGCAAGTGTGTGCATAGATCACCCAAACCAGCCCCGAAGCATAAGATGTTCTCTCTGGAAGCTTCTAATTCATCCAGGGCCAAGATCATTGGCAATATGAACATGCCAATATTAGATCTGGGTTCCAAGCACCACACACCACTGTCCAGAGGTGTCTGCTTTGGCATTTGAAGTTGAAATCTGGTGACCTTCAGAGCCACCCTGTGTTAATTTTTCCCCATTCGGTTAATAAATCTCACATCAGAATGGTCATGTTATTTAACAGATTTATATCTGATTTTGACCGTTTCCCCCATTACTACTCCCAGATATAATATTTTAATTAATAAATGTTAGCGAATAACTCTACCCTTTTGAGCTCCAGCGGTTAAACGTGTTATTGGCAGAAATAACTGTTTATGTGCTTCCTTTATTTCTTTTGGTACTTCAGGGTCGACTTCTTGACAGAGCCATTGTACTTTACTGCTCATATGCCCATGTTAGACTTATCAAATAATGTCAAATTCTCTTTTTTAGTCCCTTTCCTGTTGAGTCCTACTAGAAAGTAGCAAGTACGCTATCCCTCGAATCTCTGTTGTATTGTTTGCATCTTCCTTTGTTTCTTGTTGGTGTTGTTGCTTTCAATATTCTCATTTTCGTAGATTGTGTTTTTGCGGTGATTGGTAGTTTCTGAAGTAGAATATCGGCTTTTCCTCGATATATGTTTCATTTTGCCTTTGGAGTAGTTAGAGTGCTAGCTCTGGTACTTATTTCCATACACAAGTTTCAATTCTTTTGCCCATTCTATGGCAGGAAACAGCAGAGAACACTGCTAAAGACTCTAGTAACAAAAAGGCAAAACCCGGTGGGGGTCGAAAGAAGAAATAGTTTATTTGGCACCATAATCTTTATAACAGGCTGGTAGAGTCAACCATATTCTGATCAGGTTAGTATTTATCTGTAACGTCCTCTGCTTTTCATAATGTCCGGACATGATATTTTCGTGGTTTTTAAGGCCAACCCAAAAAAAAAAAAAAAAAAAATCACAAACAGACAGACAGACAGAGATAATATCCATAATAACATGGATGCTTGTCATCCATCATCCCATGAAAAGCATATCTGGAGCAAATGCGTGATTTTAAAGCTAACATCATTCTTCTTCATTGTTCATTGGAAGTAATATATATATGTATATATTTATATATATGTATATATGTGTATATTTAGTGTGGCAGTTTTCTTGCAGGAAGAGAACATACAAGCTTCTGTGCTTCCACCAGCTTGACTCATGTAGAATTGCCAAGAGTTGAGGCAGATTCATGGAACTTTGTACTTGACTGTTGTTTTTAAAACAAAAATTTATTGCTCCGGCCAAGTTTTCCTTGAACTTAAAAAGTGTAAATTGTGTATTTTTCTCCGAACCGTGTGCTCTGTCTGCAACTCTGCATAAAGAATTCAAGATGAAACCAAAAAGATGACCAGTCAGTCAAATTCAAATGGGCACGTTTCCTGAGTAACTAAACCGGTATCTTTTTAGTCGAAGAAAGAAGCAAAAGCAAGTGCGAAACCGAAAACAAATTATCATTGTTCACAAAAATGAAAAACAAGAACGTCTCTCGTAGAATGTCGTTCTGCCAAAAAATTCAAAACCAACATACATTGGTAGAGTGCTTCGATCTGTCATGGTATGTTGTTTAGAGTTGAATGAACAAAAAAAAATTGTGTATGATTTGCGAGAACAAAAAATCAGCGTCAAACTTAAAGAAAATTTGCTTAAATAATAATTTCTTCTTGAGAAATGTTTTGCATTCTATTTTCATCGTCTAAGATTGTAATCCAAAATTTCAATCCATACCTTCAAACTAGTTCGCATACAACTTTGAAAGTTTTTTCGTCCAACTTTTAACAAGTCTTATCAATTTAAAAACAATCTATTGCATTTCATTTAATTCGAGAACTAATTTATTAAAGTAAAAATCTTAGCATAAACTTGTTAAATGGTGAATAGTTCACCAAATTAAAAGGAAAAAACATATTTGTGATTGTCTGTCTTGACCATCATAATCATTCACCAAATTAAAAGTAAATGTAAAAACAATTATTTATGAATATCATCAGTGTTAACACTACAACTAATAAAATACGGTGCCAAACTGGGACGAAGTCACTTATAATCGAGTGTCAGTGAACTTTTTTTTTTAAATATTTTTTATTTTATTAAAAATTAACCTTTATTTGAATGACATATCTAATTTACGAAATTAGAAAATTTTTTGCAAAAAAAATTTTTGTTTCAACTTTTTTCGTTATACTTTCATTTTGAAAAAGAAAAACTATCTTATTTTCAAACTTACCTCTTTTAGAAAAGAAAATGAAGTTTTTTTTTTCTTTTTGAAATCTTCTCACAATACATTATTCCCAACACTATTTTTTTCTCATTCCAAATAACTTTTTGTTTTCAAAAAGAAAATTTTTTATATATCCAAATATCATTTTAGTCTCAAAAGAAAAAAAAATTTCATTTAGAATAAAAAATTTTTTTTTTTCAAAAATAGATATGTGATTTGAACGGAGCCTAATTGTTCCTAATATAAATCTTCTTAAAAAAAAAAAAAAACAATATAACTAACTTCGTCGCTAATTAGCATGGCCACCACCTAATATAGTAGTTTAAGGCAGCCGCCAAAACTCAAAAGACTTGATTTTTGGCGGCCAAGGTCCATGCAATCACCGCATTCTTCATCACTCGAAACGAAAGCCAAAGCCATATTGAGTCTCCTTCAAGGATGCAACAGCCTCCGGAAGCTTCGGAAGATCCACGCCTTCGTCCTCACCAACGGCTTCCACCACCACCACCCCTCCATCTCCTCCAAGCTCCTCCACTTCTGCGCCGTCTCCGTCTCCGGCTGCCTCTCCTACGCGGAACTTCTCTTCCGCCACCACATCCCGGACCCTCATACCGACCACTGGAACTCCATCATCCGTGGCTTCTCCCAAAGCCCTTCGACTCCTCTCCGGGCCGTCTTTTTCTACAATGAGATGGTTTCGGTGGTTGATTCCGAGCCGTGTCGTCCTGACACCTACACTTTCACGTTCGTTCTCAGGGCCTGCGAGAGAGCCAAGGCCGAGAGGAAGTGCAGAGAGGTTCATGGCTCGATAATACGATCCGGGTATGATGCAGATCTTGTTGTTTGCACGAGTCTTATTCGCTCGTATGCTGGGAATGGGTTGGTTGAGACTGCGCGGAAGATGTTCGATGAAATGCCTGTGAGGGACTTGGTTTCTTGGAATTCGATGATTTCGTGCTATTCTCAAGCGGGGTTCCACCATGAGGCTTTGAAGACGTATGACGTTATGAGAAAGGCGAATGTGGGTGTCGACGGTTTCACGCTTGTTGGCTTGCTTTCATCTTGTGCCCATGTGGGTGCGCTGAATATTGGAGTTGAAATGCATAGAATAGCTTGTGATAGGGGGTTTCTGAAGAACGTTTATGTTGGGAATGCTCTTATAGACATGTATGCGAAATGTGGAAATCTGGATGCTGCTCATTTGGTGTTTGATTCCATGATTAAGCGCGATGTTTTGACCTGGAACTCGATGATCGTTGGGTATGGAGTTCATGGTCGAGGCAATGAAGCAATTCAGTTCTTTGAGAAAATGCTAACGGCAGGAGTCCAACCAAACTCAATTACTTTCCTTGGTTTGTTATGTGGATGTAGTCACCAAGGTCTAGTTGAAGAGGGTGTCAATTACTTCCACCAAATGACCTCAAATTACAACATCAAGCCCGGAATTAAGCACCATGGCTGCCTGGTAGATCTGTTTGGCCGAGCAGGGAAACTTGAGAAGGCGCTTGAAGTCATAAAAAATTGCCCTTCCCAGCATGATCCCATTCTTTGGCGCACCCTGCTCGGCTCTTGCAAGATTCACAAGAACGTCCAGATGGGAGAGATTGCCATGAGGAGTCTGGTCCAGCTGGGGGCATCAAATGCAGGGGACTGCATCCTTCTTGCCAGTATCTATCTAGGAGTAAACAATGCCGACGGGGTTGCGAGGATGAGGAAAATGATCAAAAGCCGAGGAATAAAGACGATCCCAGGTTGGAGCTGGATTGAAGTTGGTGATCAAGTTCATAAGTTTGTTGTGGATGACAAGTCACACCCTCATACCAATGAAATATACAGTAAACTGACAGAAGTAAAACAAGCCTTATCTCAGCTTGGTTATGTGGAGGAAGAGACGTTTTTGAATGTGAAAGGAATTAGAGCAGAAGGGTTTTTGGGAACTAGTTCAGCATATCACAGCGAGAAGCTCGCTATCGCTTTTGGGCTTGCAAGAACTCCGGAGGGAACGTGTTTGAGAATAGTGAAGAACCTGAGAGTTTGTAGAGATTGCCATTCGTTTACAAAGTTTGTTTCAAAAGCATTCAATCGAGAAATAGTTGTAAGGGACCGAGTGAGATTCCATCACTTCAAGGGCGGGTTATGCTCGTGTAATGACTATTGGTAATAACATATTAACTCAATTTTTCACAAGTTTATTGGAAAGTTTATTTTTGATGAGAAGTTCGAAATTTTAATTTATAAATAAAAAGTTTTCTTTAGATATGATGCATGTGACAGCATATTTTGTGGAAAACGGAGTAAGCCATTTTCTAAGAAAAATTTGAAATTCTTGGTATAATTTTAATCTTTTTCAGATATGATTCATACGATTAAATGATTTCTTGAGGGTATTTGTGTTTTTAGTAAATCAACATGTTCAGCTTCATCAACAGAACAAACAAAATTTGAAGAAGGGTCCTTTATTTTGTTAAAATTAAACGACATGTCGTTATAGTGCGCAGGAAGGATGATTGGTGTTGTCGTTTTCTCCCAAGAAAAGGCATTAAAGTAAAACATGTCGTTTATTGGTGTAGAGGAAACAACAGGAACAGTTCATCTCATGGCCGAGGGAGAAACAACAGTGAAGTTTTTTTTTTTTTTTTTTTTTAAACAACATTGGAAATAAAAATAATAAACATGTTGTTTCAAAGGAATTTCTCTATTTAAAGTGATAGCGAAACAGAACTAATGTAAAATTGGTAATACTGATCATTATTCTCAATAAAATTTTAAACTCAAATTAATCTTACTGCTATAATCGATGCATATGGACTTGTCGGAAAAAAAAGAAAAGAAAAGAAACATCAATTAAAGTGACATAACCAACATAAACTTTGCAATTGCACCAAATCATAATTATTGCATATGGTAAATTGATTGACCTTCTCTTTAAGTAAACTCGAACTAATTTGACAATAATTAACCTCAATTATGATATTTTCTTGCCCTTTGCTTAGCTTTGATATATGCCTCCATCTCCATCTCCATCCATCTCCATCTATTCTCAAACTACATTGGAAACAAACAAAATAGATTATTGATGAAAATAATTAGGCCCCATCACATGGGGAAATCTACATGAAAGTTAGTACATTCACGGGTGTCCAAGTTTTCAACCACTAAAATCATTAACTTGTTGATCAGATTATATGGCAGCCTTTTCTCGTTTAACTGAATAAAAGAATCTCAGATTCCCTATTTTGAGTAATCCAACTTGACTACATATGTGAAACCCGGGAGCGAATTGCATGGTAATTAGAACAATTTGACCAGGTCTCTGGTTTGACGCGGCGGTGGGAGGGGGGAGAAAAGGTAAGATGTACGAAAACAAAAAAATATATCTTAACTCTGATAATTGTAAAATTCTATTCAAAAACTTATAATAATTAATTGATTTACATATAATTTTAGATTTATAATATTATAAAATGGGTTATCATTGATCTATAAGTACAAATGACAAGTATTATTAAAAAAAATGTTATATTAGAATCAAATAATTATTACAATACCGAATAAAAAAAATTATAAGTATTGTTTTATAAAGATACTAAATATGAGATAACGAGTAAAAACACACATATAGTTAGTAATTGATAACCGGGTTCCCTCATTGTCTATTCTATTTGCAAATAACAGCAAATAGCAATTTTCAGAAGACGTAAACGACCAAATTGCTTAATATAAAATTTACTATAATGTGTAGATTATATTTACAAAAGCTAAAATATATAAATAACATATTTATTACTTAATAAATTATTTATTTTTATTTACTTTTAGTTTAAAAAATATATTTACTCGTAAAAATTCTTTTTACTTCAATAAGTTTATAAATATGTTATTTCTTCTTTTAGCTTTCACAAATAAATTATTTACTTACAAAATTATTTACCTCTTTATCCAACATATGTGTATATATATGTGTGTGTATATATATATATATATATATCAATATATCCTGCTAGTACGTGGCTTTTGTTGGTATCATTAGATTAAGGAAGCCTAATGATGTTAAAACACAACTCGAAGCAAAGTTGTTGCCTGCAGATATATACGACTGTGATTTAAAAAAAAAAAAAGTTAAAATTAAAAACAATTTAGAGGGGAAAAAAATGGCATCTCAAACGACAATCATATCTGACTTGAGACTCCACTCGTAGTAGGTTTGGGTTGGAGGAGGACTGTACTTGTCCTCTTTTTTTTTCAGGTTTTTTTTTTTATTTTTTTTTTATGGGGAGATTTTTTATTTATCTTGACTTGGTAAATATTCTACCAAACGTTCCACCCCATAATGATAATGATAATAACCTTTGCATGTAAGGTTTAGGCTTTTTAGCTATGCTGTAACTTTTTTATTTTCTTTGTTTTACCAAATTTTTTTTTTAATTTTCTCTCTCTTTTTTACAACAACTATAAATAAGGTAATAACGCATAAATAAACAAATAAATCTTTTTGAGCAGTAATCTGTAAAAGACCTTAGAAATCCTATTTGTTTATTTATCATTATTTATTATGATATAAAGCATATTATCAACAATATGATCTTTTCATATAGCTTTGTTTTCTAACTTCTTGACTTCTAAAAGTTTTTAAATAATTGGTCAAAAATACTTTTTATCTCCACAAGAGTTTACGGTCAGTCACAAAAATATGGCTTCTAAACCAAAAAATTATTATGCATAAGCTTTAAAACTAGTACCAAAATTTTATTGACAAAAAAACTCCATTATAACGTTTTTAATGATTATAAAAAATTTTAAGATCATTTTGACCTATTAAAACTCTTTTAAAATATGTTCTAAATATTTACTAAAAAAACTCTTGTCATAGCTTTTACATTTCTTCCTCGCCATGGAATTAGACCTTTAGCCTTGCTTAAAGCCCTTGAATACAAAATTCATGTACTTTTTTTCCCAAAAAAAAAAATGATGTACTCAATTTTCAAGCCTCCTACAGTCATCCCTATACACACACACGTGTATGTATATAATAATATATATATATATGTATATATAAAGATTTATCTTTTCCTCTTTACTTTTTTATGCACGGCTAAAACCGAGTGAAGGCAACTGCAAAATTTGGGAGTACCCATTTGTTGTGACACAATGACAGGCCAACTCCAAAGGATGCTTCACTGAAAAAGGCAAAGCTAAAGGCATTTCTTCAGTAAAAATCAATAATAAAGTGAAATTGAATAATGGTAGTGAACAGACTCAACCCTTTACCGTGAATTTTAAAGTTACTCTCTCTAGTCTACCCTTTGGTAAAAAAATTAATAAAGATTAAAATTCAAAATACAACGAAGATGAATATTGATCATACATTCATTCACGGCTCATTCTTAGGTCGGTCTTATCTTTTAAGTGACATGATGGTTACATTTGGCAGTTCATTTTTTAACTTATTGACCCTCTAAACTTTTGCTTATTTGAAAATTTTTCCTTGAACTTCAAATCTTGACAATTAACCTCCTAAATTTGTCAATGATTGTAGTGTGGGCCAAATTGATAGCACCGTTGGCAATGAATTCATGCGTACTTTACTCGAGCACGAAAAATTCATTAAGGCATGACAAGTTCAAGGATGAAGCGTCAAAATATAAGATACATATGTGTGAATGACCTTATAATTTTGCACGACATTCAATAGTTTGACAAGTTTAGAGGGTAATTAATTAGCAAAATTTAATGGTGCTAAAAATTCTAAGTACCTATTGTTAGATGTTAACCATTCATTTTCAACCGCAATTCTTGTGGAATCCTCCCACTACACGCACAACATCCAAAGACCAAGTCCTTAGACAATGACTTTGCTTTGTGTCTAATGTAAGAAGTAGGCATGCCCCATGCTTTACACTCACAACAACCACAACAACATATACATGTCTAACATCTTAATTTAATACCTCTTTTTCCCATTCCCTAAAGTGTCTTATTATTCACTTGTCCCATCTCTCTCTCCCTCTCCCTCTCTCTCCTTATAAATAACACACACCCCAACCATAACTTCCTCATCATTCCCCTGATTTTCCAAGCACACACATCTTTCTCTCTTCCTCACTTGAATAAAATTAAGTCTTTCATCTTCTTCTTGATTTCATTTCCTCTCTACAATTACATCTCAATTCCGGCCATCATGACCGCAATGTTGGCGCTTTTCTTCACGGCATTCGCCGCATTCTTGAGCTCCTCCGTCGCCGATCCCGACTTGCTTCAAGATGTTTGCGTCGCCGATCTCAATTCCGGTAAACATGTTTCTTTCTCTTTTATGAATTGTGTACTTTGAACACTTGAATTTTAATGTCTTGAGCTAGAAGTTCAAGATTAAGCTTTAAAAAAGAAAAAAAAAAAAAAAAAAAAAAGCATCAAATTCCTTTCCTTGGAACGCTACTTAAACAAATAGAAACTCAATGATTCTAGTGAGCATCAAAACAAAAAAAACTATCAAGTAATTGGTAAGTAATTAACTACCAAGTAATTATGATTATTGGTTGCAATAATTGCACTCTCTTTATCTCTTTAGCTGTACCTAATAATGTTTCTAAGCAAATTAACCTTGTAATTATGAGTTCCTTAATTATAAGATAGTATAATTTTTTGAATATATTAAAAAACTATCCGAAAAAATTCTGAATTTTAATAAAAATAAAATTAGTAGCTGGAAGCTACTCATGAGTCATGACGAGAGAGAGAGAGATAAAATAATTATTAAAAAGAAAACTTTCAATCCAATCCTGAAGATTTACTGATTTTCTCGAAAACCAAACAGAGGTTCGGGTGAACGGATTCGCGTGCAAGAGCTCGCGAACATAAGCGCGGAGGACTTCTACTCGACAGTGCTGGCTAAGCCCGGGCCGACGAACAACACCTACGGATCACTCGTCACCGGAGCCAACGTCCAGAAGATTCCAGGCCTGAACACGCTCGGAGTCTCCCTCTCCCGGATTGACTACGCGCCGGGAGGGATAAACCCGCCGCACACGCACCCACGCGCCACCGAGATGGTGTTCGTACTTGAGGGGGAACTGGACGTCGGGTTCATAACGACGGCGAACGTGCTGGTGGCGAAGACGATCAAGAAGGGAGAGATCTTCGTGTTCCCGAGGGGGTTGGTTCACTTCCAGAAGAACAACGGCAAGGAGACGGCGGCGGTGATCGCGGCCTTCAACAGCCAGCTGCCGGGGACTCAGTCGATCGCCACCACGCTGTTTGGGGCGTCGCCGCCGGTACCGGACCACGTGCTGACGGCGGCGTTCCAGGTGGGGACTAAGGTGGTTCAGAAGATCAAGTCCAGATTAGCGCCCAAGAAGTAAGAAGAATTCTTCATAGTCAGTCGCTGAGATTTCTTTGTCTTCTTCCCTTTTTTTTTTTTTTTTTTTTTTTTTAACTGTAAAAATAATGCCTCATGTGATCTGACCCCTTCTTGTGGGCTCTGTTTTTTCGTGTTTTATTGCTTATACCCTTCAATGTGCGGATTTGTACCTAATGGAGGAAAAAATAAAAATTATTCGGTCGTGGAATTTCTCCTCTTTCTTTAAAAAAAAAAAAAAAAAAAAAATCACCTCGTGCATTACAAAGTTATACTTTCTTTTTTAATTTGATTTGATTTAATTTTATTTTGTGTGTGTCTGTGTGTGTATTGACAATCAAAGTGTTAAGTGCATCAGAGTTGACAGATATTACAATTTATGATTTAAATGCTATTATTATTTAAAACAAACCCAAGTTTCCAATCTGTAACTTAAATTTTAAATCATCTTCCTGCTCGTTGAGCTATTCCAACGGACCTTTTAGTAACGCTTTTCTTGATACTTTGATTTCGCCACCTCAAGGGCGGTTTTTGCTTCTGTACTATTATAGTGAGGTATATTTTGTAGACATGTTTATATATTAGAATGTAAAATTATCTCAGTTATTTTAAAAAAAAAAATGTGTTTTAAGGAAATTTTATAATTCTAATTTATACGTTTTATTTATATGATTAACATAAAAACATGTTTTAAGTGTAAAAATATTCGCAATGAAAGAATGGAACCACATGTCGCTGTATTCGTATTCGTAAAACACATCTTTTAAGATTGCAAAACGACATTTGTTCATTGCTGATCTTAAACGACACTCAAATTAACTGTGTCGTTTCTTGTTTGGCGACTTAAATAAGATGAATAAACGACATTGAAATAAACAGCTTTAGTTTATGGTCGAACAGGTTTGATATCTGTTCTTTGTGACTTCCAGTGTCGAGGAAAACGACATCGCATTCTCTTTTTGGAATGACGATACTTTTTATCCCTTAAAAAGAAAAGGTCACCAATAAAGACTAAAGAATAAAGACATTTTTTTTCCGACAGAGAAAAAAACAACTCTTAGCTACATGCTCTTAATGTCATTTTTTTCTTGCTGATGGAAAGTAAAGTATACTTTTTTATTATTATTATTATTTTGGGGCGAGAGCATCCTATAAAGGAAGTTTTTTTTTTTTTCAATTATTTTTATCTAATATCCCTAAGCTTTAGGGTCATTCTAATTTTATCCTCTAAACTTTAAAAACTCCCATTAATGCCCCTTGAATTTTGAATTATCCCCCACTTAACCACTTTCAATAGAATTTCAGTTAAAAATATAAAATAAAATAAAATAAAATATGATTTAAGTGTGGCAATGTGGTGTTTTCAGTTGTTTTTAATAGAAATCTTAACAGAATAGGTTTAGTAAAGACTAATACTCATATTTTTCTATCTATTATTTTTTTTAACCTAAATTTTAGTAAAAAGGGATTAAGTGGGAGATTATTCAGAGTTTAGGAGATAAAATGAAAGTTTTTGAAATTTAAGAGGCAAAATAATCCTAAAGTTCAAGAGACGTAAACAAGAATAATCATTTTTTCTCAAAGCTAACTTCCATGTTTCATAAATAATCAACGTACATTGATGATTAAGGCAAACTTAAATGTAAAAACGACCTCTAATTCTGGCTTAGCTAAATGGTATGTCGTTTTCGGTTTCAATCTACAAAACAAACGACATTGAAACGAACTAGCTTATCGCTTATACTGAGATCGGATTTTTCTTCTCTCTTTTTTCATTTTCCCTGCTCTGGGAATGACCATTCAGAGAACATCAGGTCAAATTCACCAAATCTTGAATAGAATACGCAAGTGATATAGAAATCAATATAACTACAGAGTATTTATATATTTCAACTAGATATCGTTAATGAATATCCGCATATCTATTACTCTTCTGTAAAAGTCAGCTTACATTAAGCTTCATTTAGTTCGCTGGTTGAATATAAAATTTTTAAGTTGAAATGATGGATTTTTCAAAAATTAGTTATAAATTTATTAATATTTAAAAAAAATAAAAATAAAAATAAAAAAATACAGTTAATTAAAGTTAAACTCAAATATAAACAATGCCTAATTATCGATATTACACCAACTAAGATGGAGGATAAAGTTAGGCCATCGATCTTTTGCTGATCAGTCTAAACAATATCTCTCTGTTTCGTTCCAATTTATCGATGTCTCGGAACTCAAAGGGATACGTCAGAAGTATCTAAAAAAAAAAAAAAAAAAAAAAAAAAAAAAAATAATATCTCTTTAAGATAGTTGAGATTCTTTTTTTTTTTTTTTCCCGCCGTAAATGGTTGTACTATCCTTTTCCATTATATTTTCGCAAGTACAAATAACATGACTTAAAATCAGATCGAGTACAAGTTTCGACTACGGTCTTCCCAATGAGCATTTAATAAATATCCATTTGAAAAATTCACCAAAAATATTCCCAAGTTCATACGACCTATATTTGTGCTTATTAATAAATGCATCAATAATATGCTCTCATTACAACTGTTTTTACTTAGTTGATTGGAGAACTACCCGGCAGAAGATGAAGAAATAAACATATTAATAGGGATCCATTTTAATGTTATTTTATAAATTTTTCATTCTGATTTATTTTGATCAAATTTAATGTTTAGAAGTATATATTATTGATAAGATGTCCTATCGTAAAAAGCTCATAATAGATTATAAAAAAAGGCTTCATATTTTAGTGTTTCTTTCTCGAGAGTTCAATAGATATTCAAGCCTATTGTATACAACAGAAGAGTAAGTTTTCTCTAAGATGTGAACTTTCTCCAAAAATGGAACAATTGAAATCGTAAATGGAGAGAGGAGAAAAGACTGAACATGCAAATTCAACAACAAGCAACACTATAATTGAAACCTTAATTAATCATTGTTAGAGTACTAATTAAGCACAATTATTCTCTCTATTATTTAAAATTTAGATTGAAGTACAAATTCTATCCACAAATCATCTGAGAAATGCATTTAAAATAATGAATCTTTGTCATGGCTTGGCTCATGCCTTTTAACAATTCAGATAAGATTTTTGTTTTTTTTGAAATGATTTAGATAAGATTTTGGTTCACAAAAAAGGGCAGAGTTCAGCTTGTCTTTTGACCAAACCTCAATTTAATTTTCACATGCTGCATATATAAACTTCGCGCGTAAAATCGGAACTTTAAATTGATGTTCTAGCTTGGTGAATCTCATTTATGACTAAGTTTGATCTTAAAAATAAATAAACAAATAAAATAACGGAATAAAATTGATGGAATTTCGGATTCATTCTCCAAACAACATTAAACTTTAGTACGGTCTCAAGAATATACATGTCTCCTAAAAAAAAAGAAGCAAACAGTGGGGCATAACATTGCAAAATTAGAAATGGGAATGTCACAGTCTAAATCATGTGAATAATTGATGCATTGGACAGACTTTTCTATTCTTTTATTTATTTATTTATTTATTTGTGTGTGTGTGTTGGTGGGGGTGGGGAACCATCCTGGCAATCAAGTTACAGAAACTTAAAGTTTGGTTGTAAATTTAACCAAATCTTAGGGGGTTTCTTTTTTTTTTTTTTTTTTTTAAATAGTAAAGAGATCTTAGTTATAATGAAGATATAATTAATAAAACAGACAACTTGTGTTGCTTTCACTTTTTTGGTGTTGTGTCTGGAAAGGCCAACTAATCCTCTCACCGTCAATGTCGTCTACGAGTTTATACGCTAACCAAATGAGTATTTAATATCGTTGCCCTCTAAACTGATTACCTATCCTAAATTTTTAAATTTGATAATTTACCCGATAAACTTGCTAATATGTTGTAATGTGTCCAATTTGACTTAATTTCACGTTAAATTAATGATAGAAAATCCATGTACATTTCATGTGAAAAAAAAAAAATTGAAATCTAATACAAATAGCAAACACTAATATGAGTCTTTTAAATTCAAATCTTCAATTTAATGAAAATTTGATAAAATGGAACATATTAGAAATTTACCAAACGGTACACTGAAAGAAGAGTTTGTATCATTTTTTTTTCCTTAAGAATGTGCAAATACATATGCAGTGGGAGCTAGTTTTTGTTGCTATTAAATAAATTAATGGAGACTAATGACGTTAACACAAGTATAAATATACAATCAAGTAGTTACTAGCAGATACGACTGTGTTTGCTGCCGAATATAACTGATGCGGAAAATCCATTTTATCTCAAGACACACAGAAGAAGAGTAACAAACATCCTAATCGATCTTTTTAGAGTGTCGTTTTATATTTTTTAATTCAAAGAATTAAAAAGGGGAAAATATCTTTCTTCTCTTGACAAGAATTATGCTGTTTTTTGTCGGTGAAAGCAATGGTTCATTTTTTATGATGATAACTTTTGCAAATTTTTTTTCTTTTTCTTTTTCTTTCAACTTTTTTTTTTTTTTTTTTCATTTTTGCCTTCCCCACCCCAAAAAAAAAAGGTATTTTTAAACATATAGGTTGGAGAATATATATATATATATATATATACACACACACACACTAACAATACTAAAAGAGGGGTTTGCCCTGCACCGTTGATACGAAGGTTGTCCAAAACGATCTTTTTAGAGTGTCGTTTTTTTTATTTTTTTATTTAAATAATAAAAAAAGGGGAAAAAAAAAGCTTTCTTCTCTTGGCAAGAATTATGTTGTTTTTTGTTGGTGAAAGCAATGGTTCATTTTTTATGATGATAACTTTTACATTTTTTCTTTTTCTTTTTCTTTCCACTTTTTTTTTTTTTTTTTTTTTTTTCATTTTCACCTTCCCCACCCAAAAAAAAAAAGTATTTTTAAACATATATATCTAAAACTTTTTTATTAAAAAAAAACGTATTTTTAAACATATATATGTGAAACTTTTTTATTTTAATTTGCCTCTATCAAGATTACTTTTTAAAATATACACCTATATAATGGTTTTATTGCAGTTTTCCAATTTATTGTTTAACTTGTTCTTTTAACCTTTCTCACCTTCTCACTTTCTCCCCTTTTTTCCCAAAAATCTTATTTTTCAATATGTATTTGAAATACTTTTATTTTAATTTGTCTCTTTCAGATTTATTTATTTTTCAAATATTTTTCTGCTTAAATACTTTTTATTATAAACCTCCAATTATTTTTTTTGGTCAAAAATCATTATGAATACATTTTATTACTTATATCAATTTACCTACAACAAATTATTCCGATGCAATATTTTTTTCAACGATATTGTGTTGTAACTTTTTATTGTTTAAAAGCATTAATAATTATGAAATGGAAAATTCATCCAAAAAATTATGAAACTGAAAATGAAATTAATTGAACTTTTATTTTATATATTTAATCTTTTTTCCTTCTTACACGTAAAATGCTAAAAAATATTACGTTGATGAATCTATAAATTTCATATTATTAATTATTATGTGATTTAAATGGTTGTAACTATTCACTTAAATACTGTATTGTAACTTATCATGTATTATTATTATTATAACTACTCATTAAAAATGGTGTCTATTTTAGGAAAAATTTCTATCATTTCTCATTTTAGCCCTTTTTTTTTCCCCAAAAATCTTATTTTTCAATATGTATTTGAAATATTTTATTTTAATTTGTCTCTTTCAGATTTTTTTTTTCAAATACTTTCCTGCTTAAATATTTTTTTATTATAAAGTTCCAATTATTTCTTTTTGGTCAAAATGATCATTATGAATACATTTTATTACCAATGTACCTACAACAAATTATCCCGATGCAATATTTTTTTCAACGATATTGTGATGTAACTTTTAATATTGAAAAGCATTAATAATTATGAAACTGAAAATTTCCTCAAAAAAATTATGAAACTGAAGATGAAATTAATTGAACTTTTATTTTATATATTTAATCTTTTTTCCTTCTTACACATGAAATGCTAAAAAATATTATGTTGATGAATCTATAAATTCCATATTATTAGCGCTAAAAAAATCCATATTATTAATTATCAAATAATTTATATGGTTGCAACTATTTACTTAAATATTATATTGTAACTTATCATGTATTATTATTATAACTCCTCATTAAAAATGGTGTCTATTTTATGAAAGGTCACTATTACAGAATACAGATTCGACGACGGTTTTTAACCGTTCAAGATAACTCTTGAACATTTTAACAACACTTATAAATGTGTTTGTGTGTTATTCTGATTCAGTTCTCAATCTTTCAAAATAATTATGTGAGAATCAAATTTTTACTTGTGAAATTCTTAAATATGTAAGTAACTGGACGTTTATTCGCAATCTCACTCTTAAATAATTAATCCGTATTAATCTCTCACTATATATATTTGTTTCTCTCTCTAAGGCATAAATGCACCGACATTTATGTCTTTATTTGATATATCTCTCTCGTACATATAAGTACAGAAGACGTTCAAACAAACATGTGCGTAAAGAATTAGATGAAGAAATTACGTTTTCCTAACTATACTAAAAAGAGGCGGTTTTAGATCCTGTTGACAGGAGGGTCGTCCAAAACGCTGACCCTCAAATGTCGTTTTTTTATTTGCTTTTTTTTTTTTCCTTTTTTTCCGCCTTTAGAACTCTTTCTTGTTTTTACTTTGAATAAATCAGTTTTCAGAAATGCATTAGTAATTGTAGTTGGTAACTGGTTTGAATGGACGGGTTGAAAGTCTTTTCTTTTTCTCATTTTTTTTTTAAATATTTTTTTCAATTTTATTACCTTCCTATTCCTACCTTTTCCCCATAAAAAATATTACATATATATATATATATATATATATTCCAATTTATCCTATCAAAATCGTTTTTCTTCAAATATGATCCTACTGCATTAACTGCTACTCAAGAGTCTTTTCTTGAATGACACCTATTATCTCAAGTTTTGAATCGAAATATTCGCTGCAATTTGTATTTGAACTTTTTTACCTCGCATGTTTAGTTAATTTATTATATAGTATTTGTGTTAGAATTTATGTTATAAGATTGATTCGCCAAATAAATACAACATTATTGTATGCTCTTTCTTATGTAGAGCACAACTCAATCATTGTTTTTAAAGATTTTAATCTCTCATACAATTTTAAAAAAAAATTCATCATCTATCCATAAATTAAATATTATTACATTATTAGATTATAATGCTACACGTGCAAGGCACGTGCCCCCACTCGTATATATACAATATACAAAAAAGATACACTTCTTCATTGTCGTTTTCGACAAAAATGTTCTATATTTATTTTTTGGTCCTTCAATTTTTTTTTTGTTCTCGGCCCCCTTTTTTTTTTTTTTTTTTTTTGCAATTTAGTCTTTACTTTTTGTATTGGTCAATTTTTTCATTTTGGTCTTTTTATCTTTTTTGTATTTTTCTCATGCCTCTCTCTCTCTCTCTCTCTCTCTCTCTCTCTCTCTCTCTTATTTTCAGGTCCTTTGTTTTTTTTTTTTTTCTTTTTTTGGGTCTATTTTTTTATTTTATCGTTTTAATGTTTTTTTTTTTTTCCCTGGTATTTGTCTTGACTTAGCAAGCATTCTACCACTTTCCTCTAACTTTCCACCAGATAATGATACTAACCTTTGCATGCAAGGTATACGCCTTTTAAGGGTTACGCTGCAACTTTATTTTTGCCTTTTCCAACAACATAAATAAGTTAATATAATAATAGAGTTACGCATAAAAAAAAATGAAGAAATAAATAAATAAATAAATAGATAAATAAAATCCTTTATGCCCGCAATCTGCATTCCAATGATTAGAAAGCTGATAACTTCAAAAGAAAAGAGGGGGGAAAAGAAAGAAAAGAAACTGATCATAAGGACAAGCAAAAAATTTGTGTTATCAAACATCTCATATTCATTGATTCATCCCCAACTAACTCTGTGAGATCATGTGGTTACAGGCATGATCTAATAATAATTTCACATTTAATTCTATCTCAAGGTGTAGAGTTCGAATCTCTCATAAAAATTAAAAAAAAAAAAAAAAAAAAAAACTCTGTGAGACCGTCAAATAAATTTTGGCAGCATTACCAAACATTTTTTTTCCCTTTTATTCTTTCCTTATGCTCGCCCAAGTGAATACGTAAATGATATAGAAACGAATATAACTACAGAGTGTGTATACATATATATATATATATATATATATAATCTAGGTATCGTTGAGGATTATCTGCATATCAACTCTTCTTTAAAAAGGAAGCATATACATTAATAAGTCAATTATACACCAACTAATATGGAGCGTCAAGTTAAGCCATCAATCTCATTTGATGATCAGTCTAAACAACATCTCTTTAGCGTAGTTGACATTTCTTTTTTCTTTTTTCTTTTTTTTGTCGGTGAATTTATTTATTTATTTCTTTTTTCCCTTGAAAGGTTGTACCATCCTTTTCTATTACAATTTGGAGAGTATAAATAACATAATATAAAATTATATATTTTTTTGGTGAATATAATATAAAATTAGATTTGAGTATACGTTTTGAGTATTGTCTTCCCATAGAGCATACAATAAATATGCATTTGAAAAATACACAAAAAATGATCCTAACTTCATATAACCTACACCTACTAATAGAGATCTATTTTACATATAAGATTTGTCAGTTTCTGTCGATTTTTCATTTTTTTTTCATTCTAACGTGATTTTTATAAAATCTTTCATTTAAAAATATGTACTACTAATAAGAGTATCATCACGTAAAAAGCGGTGGATTGATTACCTAAAAGAAGCTTGCATATTTTATTGTTCCTTCTTGAGTATTCAACTCTAACAGATGAAGCCTACTCTAGACAATTGACTAGAATAAGTTTTTCCTAAGATATGAACTCTCTCCAAAAATGGAACATATTGAAATCGTCAACGGAGAGAGGAGAAAATACAAACGTGAAAATTCAATAATAAGCAACAAAAGTTTAACCCTTATTTAATCCTTGTTAGAGTACTAATTAAGCACAACTATCCACTCTATTATTAAAATTTTAGATTTAAGTACATGTTCTAATCACATATTATAGGAGAAATGCATTTAAAAATTAATAATTCTTTGTCATGGCTTGGCTCATGCTTTTAACAATTTAGATAGGATTTTGGTTCAAAAAATAGGCAGAGTTTGGCTTGTCTTTTTGACCAAACCTCGATTTCTAACATTTGAAATTTTCACATGCTGTGTAGACTTCGCGAGTAAAATCTTAACTTCAAATTGATGTACTAACTTGATGAATCTCATTTATGACTAAGTTTGATCTTGAAAATTAAAAAACAAAAAAACCAAAACTGAATAAAACTGATGAATTTTGGAAAGTTTAGTACAGTCACGGGGGTTTCCAAGATTCCAACAAATATATATGTCTCCTCAAAAAAAAAAAAAAAAAAAAAAAAAAAAAAAAAAAAAAAAGCAAACAGTGGGGCTTAACATTACAAAATTTAAGCCTCCGATTTGGTAAGTTAGTTGAAGATGAAAATTTTAAATTGTAGTTAGTTGACTTTTAAAAAACTAATTATAAAGTTTGTTGATTTTTAAGAAAAAAGATAAAAATTGATATGAAAAAATACAATTTAGTTGAAATTAAACTCGAATATCAAAGACAGACAGAAATGGGAATCTCACAATCTAAACCTTGTGAATAATTGATGCATTCCACAGACTTTTCTTTACTTTTTCTCTCTTCTTTTTTGCATTGACCAATCAAGTTACAGAAACTTAGTATCCGTTTAGATTATTAGTTGGAGTTAAAAAATTTTAAGTTGTAGTTGGTTGACTTTTTAAAAACTAATTATAATTTTTATTAACCTTTCAAAAAAAGATAAAAATCCTATTAAAAAAATACAGTTTAGTTGATGTTAAACTAATATATCAAACAAAGTCTTGAGGTTTGGTTTAGTAAATTTGACCACGATTAAGGTATAAATCTAAAAGACTACTTGCGTTTCTTCCTCTCAAATAGTGTCCTATTATTAATCAGAGCCAGCTAATCCTTTTAAAGTCAATGTCGTCTACATTTACACCAAAGCACACAAACGTGTTTGTGACTATAGGCATATCCTAGTATTAATTACATTCATGAAAACAGTACAAGATGCAGAATTTGAATCATCATTCTAAATTTAAAAATAAAAAAAAATGTGTATGTATATGATTAAAAATATATATATATGTATATGTACGTATACATATGCAGTCAAGTAGTTGCTTGTAAATACGACTTTGTTCGCTGCCGAATATAACTGATGTGGAAAATCCATTTTATTTCAAGGCTCAGAGTAGAAGAAAGTAACAATATCCTTAACGACATAGCTGACTCGAGAACCCACGCGGTAGTAGGTATTGGTTAGAGAACACACACACACACACTATATATATATATATATATATATATATATGTAAATAAAGACATAAATAAATAAATAAAACCCTTTATGCCCGCCATCTACATTCCAATGATTAGAAGGTTGAGCACCTTCAAAAGAGAGGGGGGGGGGGGGGGGGGGGGGGGGGGGGGGGAGTACGT
Source organism: Ficus hispida (assembly GCA_025413025.1). Lineage (NCBI taxonomy): Eukaryota > Viridiplantae > Streptophyta > Magnoliopsida > Rosales > Moraceae > Ficus > Ficus hispida. The sequence continues at coordinate 13,267,688 of CM046363.1, forward strand.
ATCAAACATCCTAAATTAATTCATTGATTCGTCCCCAACAAACTCTGTCTGAGACCATCAAATCAAATTTTGGCAGCACTATCAAACATTTTTCCTTTTTCTTTACTTATGCTCTCACTCTAACCAAGTGAAGACACATATGCTATTTGGCACATTCATTTGTTTCCAAACAATGACAGACGACCTATTTTGGATGCTTTCAGTGAAAATGGCAAAGCTAAAGCCCTTTTCAGTGAAGCAAAGAGACAGAGAGGGGGGGAAAAAAAAAGAGTTGTCACAAAAATTACATTTATGTTTCCCCATGAGGAAGTGACGATGAAATTTAAACTAAAGGAAATAATAAAAAAAAAAACATTTAAATAATGACAGGATTGTTGTATTTCTTTTTCCTGCTAAATAAAGAGGATCGACAATGTTTGTTTGTTTGTCTGTCCTCATTTAACTTCGTTTTGAGGTCTACTAATATTACAAATATAATGAAAAAGAATCAAAACCAATTTATAAACTCGTCGGTTATCATTAAAGTCTATACAAATCAAACACATAATCTCTCTATTTCAAATAAATTCGTAAGAATACAAAGAATTGAACATCTGATCAATGAAAGAGAACCAAAAATCCAATCATTCTATCTTAACCATTCATTAATAATGCACAATCTTCTTAATTCAAAGAAATTATGATAGAATACAATCATTCTATCTTGATCATTCATTTGGAACTATCGCCAAGGATGCGGAAAATGGAGTCAACGAATTGAAAAACAAACAGATAGAGACACGCAAAGGGTTGGCCTCAGAGGAAGACTTTGCTTTGGGTAAAATACTACAACTAGGCATGTCCCATGCTCTTCACTCACAACAAAAATATCTGTTCCAAATCAAACTTTCTTTTTAAAACCTTACCCGTTTAAAAGTTCCTTAATTATTCACTTGTCCCACTGTCTCTAACCCCACACCTTATAAATACACAATATTTCCAACCATCACCACCTCACCATTTCACAGTTTTTCCAGAACACACACACATATCCCTTTGAAAAAGTCTTCATTCCCTCCTTCTTGGTCCACTTCATTTTTATTTTTTTTCTTCTCTCCGCAATTAGCCGACGGTCATGGCAGCTATGTTGGCGCTTTTCGTCACGGCATTCGCCGCCGTCTTTGCCGCCTCCTTCGCCGATCCCGACTTGCTTCAAGACGTTTGCGTCGCCGATCTTAACTCCGGTACCGACTCCGAAACTTTTTTTTTTTTTTTGCTTTGCTCTTCTACTTGTATTTGAACTTTCAAAACTAACCTAATTTGGTTCCTGATAGCTTTTGGAACTCAATTATTAAGAAAAGTTTCAAACTTTTTGTTGTTTCTTCATTCTTTTTCTTGTTTGTAATTTGGAAAATCAACGAATTTGCTTATGGTAAAAAGATTCATAATTCAATCCAAAAAAAATATTTTTTTTTCTTGGGAACCAAACAGAGGTTCGGGTGAACGGATTCGCGTGCAAGAGCTCGGCGAACATAAGCGAGGAGGATTTCTTCTCGACGGTGCTGGCGAAGCCCGGGGCGACGAACAACACCTTCGGATCGCTCGTCACCGCAGCCAATGTCCAGAAGATTCCGGGCCTGAACACGCTCGGAGTCTCCCTCTCCCGGATCGACTACGCGCCGGGAGGGATCAACCCGCCGCACACTCACCCACGTGCCACCGAGATGGTGTTCGTGCTGGAGGGGGAATTGGACGTGGGATTCATAACGACGGCGAACGTGCTGGTGGCGAAGACGATCAAGAAGGGAGAGACCTTCGTGTTCCCGAGGGGGTTGGTTCACTTCCAGAAGAACAACGGCAAGGAGACGGCGGCGGTGATCGCGGCCTTCAACAGCCAGCTGCCGGGGACGCAGTCGATCGCCACCACGCTGTTCGGGGCGTCGCCGCCGGTGCCGGACAACGTGCTGACGAAGGCGTTCCAGGTGGGGACTAAGGAGGTTCAGAAGATCAAGTCCAGATTTGCGCCCAAGAAGTAATAGAGTCAGAGCTGCTGATACCTTTGTTTGCTTGTTTGTGACGCGTATTTTTGTGTATTTGTGTTTGTGGCATTTTCTTGGGCTTGTTTTGATTTTCACATTTGGGGGAATTTGGGGGGGAAAATCATAATGTGGTAGGAGAAATCATAATAACTTCTTTGATTGTACAAAAAATTGTTGTTTTGCGTTTCCTTCAAGTATATGTCCATGGTAAAAATTTACCACGTAAAATACAGAATTACTCTCATCAAACATTTAAAACAACGGCTCTTGTTACTGATTTTAATAGATTAGAATATCTTACCCTAAAAATTTCCTACTCTCAAATGAAAAATAAATCCTCAAGCTGTTTTTGGTTTTTGTTTCATCCCCTTTTTCACTTATGACGTGGGTTATTATGCCAATGGCATTTACTATTTCACTGTACGAGAAGCCTTTGAAATTAATGCTCTATAGCGTTGTTAATTGGTTTTTTAAATGAGATAATAATTACGTATTTATTGTTTGACAGAAGGAAATTAGATGCAAATTTGCTTCTAAAGGGCAGTGTAATTACATATTTAGACACTTGTTTTGACGAGGCTCAATGAATTTTGACATGACAATTTTTTAAGCATGTATGATTTTCTTTTGGCATTAATCTTAAATTGGCGTTTGTGAAATGTTGTCAAAGGGTTGGTGAATTGCGTTTTCGTCTAATCTTGTCCACAAATCAAGTGCCCACCGTGACTTTTCGTTGTATCTTTTATGCCACATAACTTATAAAGGCTATTCACCGCTCCCCAAAAAAAAAAAAAAAAAAAGAGAAAAAGAGAAATTATTGTTAAAACACTACTCCCAAAAAAAAAAAAAAAGAGGAAAGAAAAATCGAGTGTAGTATTAGTTTTGATCATTTTAGGGACTACACTTTTTGGCAAACTGTTGTTTGTTTCACCTGCAACAACTACCATAAGTTATTATTGTTGTAATTGTTGTATGTCATCATAGTATACACAGTAATTATTGAACAAATCTAACATTGACAAAAAAAAAAAAAAAAAAGGGTGCTATCTATGATTATAAGTGAGATATAAATACATACCTAACTTAAAAATGATAGCTCACTTTTTAGCTCGATGAAAGTGTATAAAATGTGCTGAACCCTTAGATTCCTAGCAGTAACACATATCATTATTAAAACTTATGAATAGTGGACCAAAGATAAAATAATGTGTAAGCAATAATAGAGTGGACCTCATCTCAAGGAAGTGGAACATGTAAAATATCATATTCAACATATTATATTAATTTTGAATGTAATTATCTGGATTAGGTGTCCCAATGAGATACTCGGAAGCTATTTTTTAAACTATTGAGTGTCCGTAACTTATCAGTGTAGTTGCTATTTAGTGATATAAATATAAAAAGCACACTTTACCTACAAGATTCTCCAAACTGTTTGCTTTATTTGTGTCGCATTTTTTTTTTTTCTTTTGAATAACCCAAGAAGGTGACAAGCAAGGATGGGCCAATTCATGCCTTTTAAGACAACGTTAACGTTCAAATTGTATTAGGGCATTACATTATTGGTTTTCACCTTCATTTTCTCTCTCCTTCAAGCTAAAGAATACAAGTACTTACACATACAGAGAGAGAGAGAGAGAGAGAGAGAGAGAGAGAACAAACAGACAAACAAATGCATAGCGACGTGACCGCCAATTCAAACCGGAAACTTTAAAATAACACTCTGATAATTCGACCCTTGTGTGTTGTGTAGGTGAAAATGGCAGCCTAACCATTAAAAACTTGGACAAGAGTTCTAAGCTGAGAGTGATACCTTAAAAAAAATAAAATAAGTATTCTTCAGCAAACCTTCAAAGAAAAATAAGAATAAATTACTCGTTTAGTTCTTAACTTTTGCATGAGCCATGAAGGTGCGATTTGGTCTCTAACTTTTTTTTTTTTTTAACGGCTAAAAAGGTTCCTAAACTTTTTAAAAGAGTGCAATTAAGTCATTTTTTTCAAAAGAAGATTAAAAAAGTTTGATGGAATGGATTATGTCTATGACACACGTAAGTTAAATCATGCGCTCCCTCCCCTCCTTTATCACCCTCTAATAATAAATCATGTGTTAGTAACATGATATTTTATGTTAAATTTTTAACTCTCTCTCTCTCTCTTTTAAAAAAAAAAAGGAAAATTTTGCATTTTTTTTCAGAGTTTAGGAACTTCTTAACCCAAAAAGATGATTAGGAACCAAATCATAACTTTATAAAAAGATTAGAAATCAAACGAAAATTAATCTTCCTAACCAAAAAAAAAAAGGAGCAAAGCAAAACAAAGCTAAAACCACGTGGGTCTTGTTCACAAAAAAAAATAATTTTTTATCATTTGATTTATTTTCTTTAAATTTTAAATTTTAGTTGTCTTATTGAAATACTCTTTATTTTGGATTTATTGTTATTAAAAATTTTTTTCCTCAAATACATCGGTATTTATGTTTTTTTTTTTTTTTTTTGTTATTATATCAATATATTTAACAAACTTAACACACACGTATGTTTTTTTTTTTTTTTTTTGGTTGCTATATCAAAATATTTAACAAACTTAACACACACGTGCATAGCACGTTATTTATAAAATAGTATCCAATAAAGGAGGAATAAGAGAGGATGTCGCTTAGATAAAGCGATCAAACGAGTAAAGGAAACGTCTTTTTCTTGCAAGCCCAAAAATTCGGGAGATTGAAATGTCTGACCTTTATTATCGTTTCATACCTTCTTTTTGACTTCATTTTAAAGTACACCTTGTATTTTCTTTTAATGCTCATAAGATTGTATTTGTGAATTCCAAATTCATATTAAATTCACGTCTTTTTCTGAGTAGACAATTTATTCTGACCCCTTATAATAACGAATTTGCCCTTTGCAACTTGAAGACATCCCTGTAGCCACCAACCTAACAGGATAAATTCATCGATGCAGGAGTCAAAATTAGCTATCTTTAAAAAACAAAAATACAAATGAGGAAAGATCTTGTATCTATTGGGTGGAGATATATACGGCAGTCGTAAAGTTTTATTTAAAAACTTATAAGAACTAGCTTATTTATATATAATTTTTAATTTAGAATCTTGTCTTACGATGTTATATAGATATTGATGTTAAGGACAAGTACAAGTGAAAAATTTTACGCTGAAATCACCTAGTTGTTACAATATCCCACAAAAAAATGGCAAACGCCATTTTGTAAGGGTATCAGATCGCAACTCACCCCAACATGTGCGTGTGTGTACTGTAAAACTCAAAAGATAAGGAACTCTACAATAAACTTCTAAACTTCGTTGACATATGCTTGTGATCAGATTATGAAAGTCACGATTATCGTATCAAATTTAAGTTCCTCTCGTTCCATTAAAAACAACAAGTTTAAGATTAAAATTAGGTAAACAACAAATCAACACTTCCCAATGTAGTAACTCATGTCCTGGGAGAGGAGCTGAAAGGAAGAAGAAACCAACTCTACTGTGATACCTTTTACTTCAGACCGGTCTGCTGCCGGCCATCTGGGATTGCAAACAAAACTACAGGTTTTGAAGGCCTAACATAAGGCACATCACATCTGAAGTATCCTTTCCTCTCGAGCTGCAACACCTCTCCTCGCTTCAGATTCCGCATGTTCGCGTCCCCAAGAGCTGCTGTCTCCCTTTTGGTAATCGGGTTAAGAACATCAAGGAAATCCTCTCCTTCTTCGAGCTGCAATGACAGGTCAAAAGAATCATTGCTTATTGTTCAACTCACCATAGCTAAGCAACAAAACTGTAATTTGTAAGATATTGACTGATTAACACATACCTTCTTCTTTGTGATTAAGTAATCAAACTCGACTAACAACAGGTTAACTAGTTCGTCTATCTCAGGTAACCAGGTAAGTTTCAACTTTGTAGTCTTCACGGAGCCCTCAAGATGCAAAACCCCAGTCAATTGTGTCACCTTTCCCTCTTGGTCCTTCTCAATTCCCTTAATAATGGCATTCCCCCAATCCATTAAGGTTACTTCCTCGTCGGCTGCGATTAACTCAGCGTCAGCATAGTCTAACCATATTCTCCTGGTAAATGTTGTGGCCTTCTCTCCAGCACCTTCATACTTCTTATGCCTAGGAATGATGCGGACAAATGGTTTCTCAGGCCCATCGGTAAGGGTCAACAACACGCGCCGCTCTTCAATGATGGCAGTATGCCTAGGACACACAGGATCAATTATCTTCTTATTGATGGTCCAAAGTTTGTCCCACTCCATAAGATTAAGATTTTTCGAAGCTCCCTAAAACAGGAAATGTAGAGTCAGTTGCAAAAGAGTTTCAATTGGACAAGGAAACAAAAATAAACTAAATCATCTTACCTGCTCAAGAATGAACTGGACTAATGCTTCAATTTTCAGACCTCTACGCACAATTCCTTGGACGGTTGGAAAACGAGGATCATCCCACCCATCAACTCTTCCATTTTGGACAAACCATAGAAGTTTACGCTTACTGAGAACTGTGTAAACCATATTCAGCCTACTAAACTCATAAAGGTGAACCTTCCTCATACCCATGTCTGATTGAATTCGGTAGTACTGCGCATTCCGATCATGGTACTCACTAGATCTAAGAGCATGTGTAATACCCTCTAAAGAATCAACAAACGGACATGCAAAATCGTAAGTTGGATATATTTTGTATTTCGACCCAATTCTATGATGAGGAATAGGATTGCAACGGTAATATACTGGATCACGAAGTGATTTGTTGGGGTCCTGCATATCCAACTTCCCGCGGACACAGCATTGCAAACCCCTTTCAGATCCTGCAATCATTTCCTTCCACAATTTAAGACTCTCCTCTACGCTGTTGTTCCTACATTTTGATTCAATGCCGTCCATCCTTTCTTTCTGCATTTCCTCACGTGGGGTGTCATCAACATATGCTTTACCTTGGCGAATCAAGTTTTCAGCCATTTCCATCAACTGAGGGAAATAATCTGAAGTATACGTAACAGTTTCATACTTGATACCCAAAGTCTCAATGTCCTTCAGAAGATTTTCCACAAACTCGTTACTTTCTTTGGCGGGATTTGTGTCATCAAAACGCACAAGAACTTTTCCTTGATACCGCTCAGCAAAATACTGGTTCAACAGTGCTGCTTTTGAGTGCCCAATGTGAAGATAACCACTGGGCTCCGGAGCAAATCTTAATCGCACCTTTCCAATCTCAGCATCTGGAAGATCTACTTCGGATGAAGATTTGCTTCCTGATTTAGAAACATCTCTGTTTACACTCTTTGTGGATTGATTGGCAACTTGAAGATCTTTTGATTTCACAGGCACCGGCTTTCCCACACCTCTTTTGCCAACATATGTTGAAAGGACTTCGCTCAAAGCATCACTATATTCTGTCAATATTGAGTTGAACCATCGAACAAGATTTTGATACTTCTTTGACTTCCTCAGACTTTCCCATCTTTGCCCAGTTCCTGAAGAAGGAATGGAATGTTTAGTAAATATTTCAAGCACCACGTAATAAACAGTAACACATTTACATTTTGCACTTGGGAAAACTTTTTACCTGCCAGACCCGACCAGATTGCTATATCTGCAATTGACAAATTATGACCGACCAAAAATGTATTCCCTGATAAATATTCATCCACGTATTTGCATCCATTTTCAAATGTGGAACCTGATGACAGGACAGGAGCATAGTCCAACCATTCATCAATCTGAAAAAAGGAGCAAAAAACAGAATGTAAGCATGAGCAAGATAGTAGAAATAATAATAATTTCGAACAACCAATGATAATTTTCAATTTAAGAGATTCATGGAAATTCACCTGGCCAGATTCAAATGCATTCGATCCATAAAAATTAGGAGCAATCCGACCAACATATCGAAGTAGAACAAATGTTCCATGCAACTTCAACCTTAAATATAGCAAGGAATGAAAAATGAGACAAATATCAAAACACCGCATCAACTAAATTAAAGACACATTCTCATTGTTATTGCAAATCAAACTGCCATCTCCACAATCATACAATGGTGTCGGATTATAACTTTTAAATCATCCAGCTAAACACGATCTAATTTACTCAATCTAATTAGAGTAATATAGGAATCAATAAAATGATCAATTGATGATCAAGCCAAAGTAACTGAGAAAACCATCTTAGTTACTACACAAATTCATTTCAATGTCAATTATCACCAACATGACCATGAGATGAAAATACTAGTAGTATCCATCTTAAGAAAGTTAAAATCGACTTCAATTTTAAATAACAACAACAACTCAAATTAATCATTAAAGAATCAAAGTAAACTATTATTAAATGAAAAAATGGATTAAACAAAATGAATCTATAATACTATGACTCGACTGCAAAAAAAGCCAATTATCACCAAGTCCCCAGTCTCTCTAGCAGAGAAAAGGGGGAAAAACTAGAACACCTAAAAATGAACACAATTTACGATAGATAAATTTGGAATCTTCTGAGGGGAATCGAAGTAACATGCAATTGAGTGAGAAAGCAACGAACTGAGCTCAAAATCACAAAATCAAAAGATCAAAACAAAAAAAAGGAAAAGAGAAAATTAGGAGTACCCATTGGAGAAATGAATCGAGGGAGGAGAATCGGGAGCGGCGGAAGCGTTGCAGGACAGGGAGATCCCCGCAATTTTGGCAGCGGCAATCACCGAGAGCGGTGGGCTGTCTGCCGGAAACGCCACCGACTTTATCTCAATTGATTCGCCCATTGACGACAATGGCGACTCTGACTTCTTCGTTGGAGGCTTTACTATTCCTTCAGCACACAGCCACTGAAATTACCCTCAAGTTAAATTATGTGGTAGAATTCACATAAAACACACTGCTTTTAAGCTGGTCAGAAATCAATTTCGCAACACCAAAACAAAAGAATTTATGCCCGCACTAGTAAAACAATGAACAAACAGGTTAAGTACGTAAGTTAAAAAAAAAAAAATTAGTTATTTAAGTTCAAATCGACCTTCTCGGATGAACGAGGTCAAAGTACAAGAAATCACTCGGCTCTCAAATTATACAAATATATACATATAATATATATATGTATAACCAAACCTCGTTGAAAGAAATAGAGGAAGAATGTGAAATGAAACAGATCAAACCAAAGCAAACCGAATTTACCTAAGAACTCGCGGAATCAAAGCCGAAGAGGAAGCTCGAACTCGGAATCGGAACGAGTCACGACCGAGTTGGCTGCGGCGGAGGTTGCGTGCCGGAGAGACGAAGGCTGGGTGATGGGTGGAGGGATGGCTGCAGGTTGACGCTGAGTTTGGCTGCTGCTTGTAAAAGAATCAAGCGTTTGTTTTAGGTTTTTAATCTTTGGAATAAAATAATCAGGAAAAAAAAAAAAAAAAAACTAGGGAATAAAACACACAGGAAAAAAAAAAACTAGGGAATAAAACACATAGGTCTCTCTCTTCTTTTTTTTTTTTTTTCCCTCTTTTTTTCAAAACGTACTAATACAAGGTTTTTAAACGTGGGCAATTATAAAGCTACACGTAAAATTGTTATTAAATTATTATTATAATATAATTATATTTATATAAAGTTAATTGTATCTAAATTATTTTTATTTTGTGATTATTTTATATCCTCTAGATTTTTAATATTCAAATTAATTAATATAATATTAATATAATCATAAATAATAGTCTCATGATAATTTCGCCGTCAGTTCAAATCACTTATAAAATTTTATAAACAAAATAACCGTGGAATAATATAATAATATACTATTTAGCTAATTTCACGTATAGGCAATTGCATGATACTTTTTTTTATTGGATTCTATTCCTATGTTTCTCAAATCTTTTGCAAAAGCAGATGTTAATATTCTAGCCTTCCCTTAAAAAAGTATTTATCACATCAAGATTAATGAACAGAGTTACTTCTAATGTTTATATATTTTAAGGACGAAATTATCAAGAAAATAAAAATTGTAAAATTAGGAGAAGTTTAAGAGAAACAACCGCATAGCTGCTATAATTAATAGTGATTTTTTTTTTAATTAATGAGTAACAAGTGTAAATAAGATACACTTTTTAGTTACTATATTCCATCTTCTAACCTAAAGGTCAAATAAATTTTGCCAATACAAGTGGATGATTCTATAGAAGAAACCTGTTTTGACAAAAGAAGAAATAATAGATAACTTGCCCAAGCACGAAGGAAAAAAAAAAAAAAAAAAAAAAAAAAAAAAAACACACGATGCGGCACATACATATTTACATTTCAAAGCAATATAACGATAGATCAGGGACTCGTGTGGGTACATATTAAAAAAAAAAAAAAAAAAAAAAAAAAAAAAAAGGCTACATAACGTTCCAAAGTACAGAGTTAGACTCGCTCTCTTATTAGCAACCTTGTAAGTTGATTCAAGCCCGCGACTTGTGGGTGGCGGCAAGTTCAACGGATATGATGAAGGTCGACTTGCCTGCTTCCTTGAGGTACTGTACATCTCCGTTCATCATCTTCACCAGCTTTCTGCTGATGAGCAGGCTGATGCCCTCCTCGCTTACATCTCCATCGGTTCCGAACATCTGGTTCAGCAATGATTCTGGTATCCCGGAACCTGTATGCATCAACCTGGTCCAAGAAATCAACTCCATATAACCCACAACTCATATTGACAAAATATTTAAGCATTACAGGTTATGCTGTTCTCGTTCTTTAGTTCGCGCGCTTGGTAGTTCGGTTAAGTGTTCATTACGTGTGTTCGCTAAGAAATTACCTTAGCTCCAGACGCACAAGATGAACGGACTCTCCAAGCTGATCTTTGGTCAACTTGGCAGCAATAACAATCTGGCCTCTGGGTGGTGTAAAATTAACAGATGTCAGTAGGAAATCGGCCAAGACTTGTTGAAGCCTAAGACTATCACCGTATAAGGTATCGTTCATGGTCTCCTCCGACGCGTCTTCTACTAATCTGATTCCATTTGCTTTGCTTTTCATCATGATTTGGCTAATTACGGCGACCAGTACTTCATGCAGGGTGAACTCCACCATTTCAAGATCGGAATAGCTGTTTTCGAATCAAGATAACAAGATAGTTACGGTAAGTGACCACAGAAGAACGAAGTAAAAAAAAAAAACACAAACAAACAAACAAAAAAGTGAACTACAAATTTACTACCAGTCTCTCCAATAAAAAGTGAATTTCAAATTAAAAATAAAAAATTATTTTGAAATAAATAATGAATATCGTCATACCCTTCAATGATGCTATCGAGATCAGAGTCGTCAAGAATCTTGCTGAGCTGATGCTGGCACTGTGCACTGGTATGCAGAAGCTGTTTCTGCTCTGATCCCAACTCGGTAGCCTCCATCATTTTCCTAGAGAATATAATTCCAGATAGTGGATTACGGATCTGCCTCTTGATATAAGACAATGCTTTCAATCGCTTTGTAGCAGTTTGTTCCATTAAGCGCTGGACATGAAGCGCTTGCTGCAGCTCTAGGCTAGCAAGCTGCAAGAAGCAAAAGACACCAGTGACTGCACCGTCCCTGTCCAATTTCTTACTCACACAGAGTAAGCACTCTATGTATTTTCCATTCTGGGCAAAAAAACCGAAAGAAATCTTTTCAGATTCTTGACTTGTCATCGCATTATTAAGCACGACACCAAGGTTCACGAAAGCTTCTTGATTCTTGAGACGGCAACATGCCATGCTGACCCCAAAAACCTCTCCCAATAGCATTTTGTCGATCACCTCTTCTCGTTTCCAACCGGTTATCTTTGTCATTGCTGGATTCCACTCGGAGCACCAGCCGAATTCATCACTACCAAATATTGGGGGTATCAATGGGTTCCGGTTTTGTACAATTGCTTTGTAATCCCCTTCAATTCGAGTGAACTTGTCCATCATACTCTTCTGAGCAGTAAGATCTTGGGCCACAAAACACACTCCGACGACATTTCCGTGAAGGTCCCTACTGGCACAAGCATTCACTACCAAGCTAATGGGGCCAGAGTCACTCCTGGAGCCATGTGTTTTAATGTCAAATTGAATGTTCTTCTCCTCTTTACCTGATAAGAAAGCATAATCAACCTGTTAAGATTACCCATGTTTAGGGAAGAGAGCAGTCAAAATTTATGACAAAAAGAGACACAATGAAGAAATGGAGTGAGGAAGGGGCAAAAAGAAAATTTTCCTTCTATGCTACTCATTTCTAAAACCGCGAACATTCTCAGTCACCTCGTACTGATATCGATAAATAAATACCCTTGTGGGTTCTTCAAGGTGAACATTCTCAGTCACCTTGGGCTCTTCAGCTTCCTTCTTTCGAAGAATGGTCATTACTGTTCTTCTCCTTCACTGGACAAGCACAACCAAAACCCCGTTCAATCTCTCCGTTTTAGAGAACCTTCGAGCTCTGAGTTTCAAGAGAGCCTTCAATCTCTGCGTTTTAGGCTGAGAACCCTGTCTTCCTTGAGAAGTTCAGCTTCCCAAGCAAGGAATTGGTTCCCTCCTAAAGCCAGAATGTGATAGATTTTTACAGAGGGAGATTTTTTATGAGATAAAAAGTTGCACCATGCCCCAGTAAGTAGATCACGTGCTTCATTCCGTAATGGATTAAAATCCTGCTATTGATTTGGGGGGATTGCAACAGAATCCTAATTCAAGGTATAAGTAGCCAATATTAAAAGTTCGAGGGATAAATTGCTACTAAGCGACATGTTTAGGGGGTGACAGTGAAAAAAAAAAACCCTAGTAAGAACGATTCAGAAAGTACACAATGTAAAATGGAATTCACAAAATACATACCCTGCAATGCTAGTTCTAACATCACTTTGACCACCTCGGTTGATGAATCTTCCACAAGTGTCAACAAATGTACTCCAATTGCTTGCTCGACGGAAATACCGGTCAAGTCAGAAATTTTTGTGTTCCACCCATTGACCTGCCCATCGACATCTATGGCCAAAATTGGCACTGTGGCTGTTTCAATCAACCTGACCATCTCACTCGTCACAGCTTCCAGTTCTTGCATCCCTTCAATCTTTAGGTCAGTCAGCCTTGTATTGATGGTCATGGTGTTTGAATCCAAGGCTTCGGTATCTTTGAATGCATTCCTCAGAATAAGCTGCAAAGAATGAATTGCGTCCATCTCATAGTCCTTCCAAGGAAAGCTCCTTGTCTTGACAACTTCAAGAAAAGCCTTGAACGAGGATCGAGGGTGCATCTTCCTCCCATCATCCTTCTCACCAGGTTCATGTTTCGCACCACCCCATCGAATCTCTGCAGCAGTGTGGGACCGGAACCAGAAAATCATGTCCTTGGATGTTATCCTCACAGCTGCCATTCCACATATTACATCACCTAGAGCATGAGCTCCAGGGTAGCCCGCATCAAGCAAGCTATCTGTACTCAAACCAGTGGAATCCATGTGGTGCTCGGAGAGCCACAACACTATGTCATGAAGCTGGGAATCACTCGGAGCGATTCCCAGTCTCCATATCTTGTTTCTGTACAATAGGGCAGCCCCATCGCACTTCACTAAATCCATTATATTTGGGCTCTGTGACACAATACCCAAGGGTGCATCACGCATCAGCATATCACACAACAGCGTCTGAGTCCGCAGAATATTCTTCTCAACAATCTGATTTTCTAACTCTAATTCCTTATTCACATGGATGGCAAATACTTGAGCTAGGAATTCACAGGCATACCTGAGAGGGAAAGGAACAAATCTCGGAGACGTGTTATGGCACACAACTAAACCCCAGAGTCTCTTTCTCTTTTGCGGTTGCTGCGAGTCGGGGCTGTCAGCATCATCATCTCCCTCGTTGACTACTACTGCCATGACCAGAGAAGCAATAGAGTTCATGTTCTCCATGTACTGCAAGTGGCAACTGTGCGGAGCCCTTAAAGTTGAACCGCACAAGGTTAGATCAAGCGGAAGGTTCTCATCCTGAAACACCTTAACATGTTTCGCGTTACAGTCAACGATCATGCGAACTTTATTTTTCATAAATAAAAATCTTGCAGCTTGGGGGATATCAGTGGCTGGGTAATGCAAACCCAAATATGGCTCCAGACCGGGTTTTGTAATCTCAGAGACCACCTCCCCATGATCGTCCTCGTGAAACTTATAGGCCATGACCCTGTCATAACCTGTGAGTTCAAAGACCTCCTGAACCATTGTATCACAAAGCCTTTCCATGCTCCCGCTAGGCAAAGATTGCAACCGCGTGATTGCTTTGGCTGCTAGTTTGTATGATTGCAGGGCTCCAGCAGCGGTCATGGGAACTTCGTAAGGCTTAACTGGCTCAAAGTCAATGATCAAGCTACCAGTTACGCGATGTACAATTGCGTAAAAAGGCTTCCCAGAGGTCTTGCAATGAACTAATATGGGATTTAAGAGAGAAACATCTCCAAATCCCAGGGCCTTTTGCAACGCAGAGGCACTTGGAGCAGTAAAAATCGACCTCACATCTGTTCCAATGCCTAGAACAGGGTGATCCCCGACACTTGGGACAGCATGACTGACCATGGTCAGCATTTCCGGGGCATTCTCACTGTATGCAATGACCTTCAACGTTTTCTCATCCAGGGCTAGCAAGCACCCAAATGGCTGAATGAACTTTCCTTTCTGAATGTGATGGAGGTAAGCGGTTGTGACTTTGTTGGACCTAGGTTGTTGATCTGCAGAGACCGAATTGCTGACAAGAACAGAGCTCGAGTAGTCAAAGGAACTACCAGACTCCTCAAACTCTGCGTGGAGCTTCGCATCAACTGTTGTTTGAGCAACAATCCTAGCACTGTGTCTGGATCGCCCCGAATTGCTTGATGACTGGCTGGGTCTTGAAGTAGACATTTTCACTGAAACCAGAAAAACCAAAAGAAACAGAGAGAATAAATTTCAAGTACAAATGTACAACATGAACGATGAAACAAATGAAGATTAGAGACCAAAAAAATAAAAAGTTAAGGATGGAAAACAATCGGCTTGTTGATTGGAAAAATCAAAAGTACCAAGTCTTTTCTTGTCCCTTTTCTTTTCAATTATTTTCCTCCATAAATGGTAGCACAACTTGAGATGCCCATCAACAAAATTTGACCCTAGAAAGCCTCTTTCAATATGTGACAGAAACACACTAAACAATATTTACATCACCCGTACACACACACACACACACACACACACACACACACACACAAACACACAATAAGCAACCAAATTCCAACATACACCAACCACCAAATGATAACAAGTCAAAGTCATGAATTTTTCCCAAGAAAACAAGAACAACAACCCAATTTTCAGTATCTAAAACTTGCCCAAAACAGTAAAAACCAACAAAAGTAGGAACCTGGGAAGCTAAAAACTTCTAATCACAAGGGAAAACAAAAATGGGCAAAGGAAATTGAGTCTGAGACGAGTACTAACCTTGTCAAAGCTGAAGAAAAGCAGCAGCAGAAAAAGCAAAGAAAACAAAGAAGCGAAAACTCTCTCTAGATCCAAAACTCCCCAAGTTTAAACAAAAGTGGTAAGAAAAAAGAATTAACCCAAAGTTAAAAAAGATGGGGAGCAAAGAAATTCCCGACCGTGCCAACACAAACTCCGAATCCCATATCTCCTGGAAAAACCCATAAAAACATCGATCACCGCCTCTCCTGTCTGTGGACCCCCCCAGCCACTACTCTCTCCATCACCAAGCCCCGTGCATAATTATTATTATTATTTAAAAAAAAAAAAAAAAAACCCTCCTAAGTAACTCTCCAAAAAACAAATAAACAAATAAAAAAAAAAAGAGTACAAGAAATGATTATAGAAATTGGGTTTACTGTAACATGAAGCAAGAGAGTCAAATTTAGGCTCAGTGGCAGAAAAACCAAAAACTATTGGGTATGACAGCAGCTATATATGTATATATATATAGGAATATATATACATATGTGTGGATATATACAGTAGTAAGAGCAGTAGAAACTGGAGTTAAAGGAAGAAAAAATCTGGGAAAATGGTGGTGACTCAGGAAGCAAGTTTTCCAGTTGAAACAAGTGGATTTAAGGATTTAAAACCGGAAATAAAATCCGACCCTTGATTAAGGGGGTGTTTGTGGAGGTGGGTTTGTTTAGCTTTTGGAATTATTGATAAAGAATTTGATTAAACAAATAGGGGGGATCCGACAAAGACAAATGGAGAGTCAAATAAATGGGTTAGAAAGAAAATAAAAAATAAAAAATGAAAGAAAAAAATGAAGAGAGAGAGAGTGTGTGTGTGAAATACCGGAAAAGCCCACTGCCCATTGAGTCGAATGACTACAAAAAGATTGCGTTACGGCAATTTAAGGTGTCACGTGCCAAGCCCTATCCTGTTTTCTGGATCAGATTTTTCTATTATTATATTATATAATATCTATTTTTTAATTTTTCCTCTTTTTGTCTAGAGAGTTGTTAATTATTATAGATCACGTTTGCCAACTGCCCACTTGGCCAACTTTCAACCAAAAAAACAAAAAACTGCCCACTAGGACAACTCGGTTTTTTTTTTTTTTTTTCCTATTTAATTCTACTAAAAAAAGCATGTCTATGTATATTGGAAAAATATTGGGGGTAAGAAAGTGGATCTCATATTTAAAAGGAAAAAACTATAATAGAATCTCTTTTAAATGATTATATTGGTAGAGCTTTTTTTAAATGTTAGATTTAATCGAACAGTTGAATATCATGGTTGTATCATATTTATCATACACCTTATGTCATATAAATTTTTCATCCTAAGTCTTCTCCGTCGTTGGCGACGACCCACTCCGACGACCACCTCGACTCTGGCGACTCACCTCCGGCCACCCCCCACCCAGCCCCCTGCCCTCCCCTAACTGGACCCGGCACCCCCCAGGCTTGCCGGCACACCCCCCAGGACCCCCCACCCCCCCCCCCCCAGGTTGGCCCACCATCTCTATTCTCTTCTCTCTCTCTCTCCCCCCCATCTCTTCTCCTCTCTCACCCCGACCCCGTCGCCCCCCTTCACGAGACCCCCACTCGACGGGACCCCCACCCCCTCTCTCTTTCTCTTCTTCTTCTCTCCCTCTCTTCAGGCCCTCGGCCCCCCCACCCCACCCCCACCACCAACGAGGACCCCCATCCCCCCCTCTCTCATCTACTCTCTCTCTCTTCTCGCGTCGGGGATGTGGGGGGGGGGGGGGGGGGAAGAGGCCGTGGGTCGGGAATAAAGATATAGGAGAGGAGAGAGAGAGAGGGTGGGGATCCCATGGGGGGGGCCACCGGGGGTGAGGGGTTTAGGGGAAGAGAGAGAGAGGAGAAGAGATAGAAGAAAAGAGTGGGGGAGCCGGTCGGGGGGGGGGGGGGCTGGGGGGTGTGCTTGCGGCGGGACCGGAGGGGTGTGCCGCAGTGGGGGGTCGGCGAGCCTGGGGGGTGCCAGGTCTAGGCGGGGGAGGGCAGGGGGTTGGGTGGGGGGTGGCCGGGGGTTAGTGGTCGACGTTGGGGTGGTCGCCGGAGTGGGTCGTCACCGGTGGGAAGGTCGCCGTCGACGAAGAAGACTTAGGGTGGAAAAGTTTATATGAGGTAAGGTGTATGATAAATATGGTACATCACTGATATATCAACAGTTTGATTAAATTTAACATTTAAAAAAAGAGCTCTACCGGTACAGTCATTTGGGAGAGACTCTACCACGGTCTCTCCCTAAAATATTAATTAATGGTTTGTTGGGAAAATATATTTATTTTGTATTATATTTTTACAATATATAAAGAAAAATACGAGGTGATTTTATCAGGCACCTTTCCTATATGGTATTGGTAATTTCTTTTGTGATACATTATATCAATAAGATAATTTCAATATAATATTTTTCAACTATTACATATGATTAGATTTTAAATAGGAACTAAATATAAAGTTGTATATAAATCAATTAATTATTATAAGTTTCTAAATGAAAAGTTATAAATTCCAAATGGTTTATGGTATCAGATATGAGACCTTTCTTATAAATATAATATGAATTTAGATGTCATTTTTATATATTGTATTCAAATATAATATGTGTTTGAATTGTTTATATTTTAATAATCATTCTAATGTGTTTCAGTAAAAGAGAATATACATGGTATGATTGACAAAAATAGATATAAAAAGTAAATTGATAAATAATAAAGTAAGTGAATATACTCTTTAAATATATTTGTAATGTAATAGAATATATAAAATACGCAAACACACATTATATTTTATTGGATAATATAGAACGATGATGTTTTCAAACACACCATAACTCTTTTTGTCTCCTTAATTTTTTCTCTGTCAACCTCATTATTAAAAAGGCTTCGGGTTACGTTGGGTTTGGATATAACTATTTTCAAAAACTAACTTAAAGAATTCACATATAATTAAGTACCAAACAATCCAATATTATGGTGATACGGGACAAATTAACTTTTAACACGTACCACATGAATATAAGCCGAATAGTCAAACACAAAATAATTAAATGAGGTGTAAAAATTGATCAGAGCGATAACTAAAAAAACATAAAAATAAGATAGCATATATGAATTCGTTTATGATACTAGATGTTACTGAAGCTATTCTAACATTCTTAAAATATCTGTAAGCATAATCTTGTAGTAGGTAACTTTAAATAAAGAAAATAAGATATGAGAATATATAGATAGTTAATAACATATCATACTATAATTATATCAAAATACAATGATTTGATTAAAAAAAAATTTTAGGACAACTTAATATATATTAGTAAGATATTTTGAAGAAGATTTAGCAAATATTAGTAATATATTTTTAAATACCGTCACTGAATTCTAACATCCTTTCATTCATCAATATGTTTTATATTTCATGTGATTATGTGTGTATTCTTATTTGAATGAATATACAAAAAAAATAAAAATTTATAACTATTCGATGCAAATATGACATGAAATTGGAAAAATAATACTAGTAATTTAGATATTCTACCACATAAATCCTAATTTTTTTTTAAATGACGAGGAATTTATAATATCATGACATGTGAGGAATTTATAACATTATGAATTGGCAATTAAAATATTATATCAACTAAAAATTATGTTATATCAATAAAAAAAACTTATATCAATTCATTAATTTATCATAATGATATTAGACAAGACATATGAGTCAAATTCTAAGATCGGGCTTTCCAAGTAATCGGAAAGATTATTTACATAAATATCTAATTGAAAATTATGATTTTAAAAAATGTCTTCTTTTTTATTTACATAAATATCTAAATTGATACTTATAAAACCCATATTACCCTTTAATCAAGAATTGAAACTAAATAAATAAAAAATTGATTAAAAAAATGAAAGAAAGAATCTCTAAAAAAAACACAAAACTAAACAAATTTTTTATAAAAGAAAAAAAGCATACTATTTTACTTGCTTTATTATAAAGAAAAAATGATCATAACTGATATCAATTATATGATATATGAAAAATAATCATTATAATAAATAATTAATCATTAAAATAAAATTCACAATGAATATATAAAAAAATTAAATAATATCGTAAAGAAATATAAAACACCTTAAAACATTAAAAACATTATAATGATATAGTAATTATCATTAAAAAAAGACATAATAATGATATAGTAATATCATAAAGAGAAAAGGCATAGCACATTTAAAAAAATATTATAATGATATAATAATTATCATAAAGTAATAAATAATTTCATCACATATTTAAAATTTAAAAACTAATTATTAAAACAATATCAATAATAATTAAAAATAAATAAATTATCACAATAATGTTATAATTATCACAAAAAACGTAAATCATACTAAAAAAAATAAGGTTTCTAAAAAATCTAATCATATTTAAGAAATATATTTATAAAAAATATTTTTTAAACTAACAACCATCACTATAATAAAGAACTAATCATTAAGATAAAAATATAATAATGATAGATAGATAATGAAGAAAAAATATGAATCATAATGAAAGAAAATAATATTAAATTTAATAAAATGAAAAAAAAAACTACAAATAATTACTTTTTTAAAAAACAAATATTTACAGAATATTATCTAAAAATAAATATATTTTATAATAAGACTCTAAAAAATAAATTTTTTTGTATAATTATTTATAATGGGAATCCTACACACACCAGCACCAGAATTGGCCCCATGCTATCATGTTCTCCATTCTTACGTGTAAAAATAGCTGTATAGGCTCCCTTTAAAGGCCCCAAAAAAAAAAAAAGAAAAGGAAAAAGATAAATTAAAAAAATAATAATAATAAGAGATTGAAAGCACAAAAGTAATAATAAATAAATAAATAAAAAGTGAGACCCACAGATTGCATGAAGTGGATGGGGTGTGTTGATGTCGATCCTTATCCATCCTCCTTATCTGCTTTTGGGGAGAAGTGGGCCGTGAACGAATCTGGGCAGGGCAGGGCAGGGCAGGGCACCTTGCCCGAATTTCAGAAACGGGTCTCCGCAACGTTAATTGAAATCGACCACAAAAATTATGTACCTTCGCGAGTTCAGATTTACTGTTTTATCTTCGTATCTAATGATTATCATCTTAATAAAGGAGAGGTTATGGTAGATTTCTCTCAGAAATCTTATTAGTAGAGTTTTTTTTTTAATCGTTAGATCTTAATTAAACGGTTGATATATCATTATTATCATGACCTTACTTCATATAAACTTTCCACCCCAAGTCTTCTCCCACCAGCGACCGATGTCGGTGACGACCCCAACCGCCGACTCACCCCGACGCCACCTTCCCCTTCTCTTCCCCTTTCTCTCTCTTCCCCTCCCCCTCCCCTCTTCCCCCCCCCTGCCCCCAGTCCGGTGAGCCCCCCACCTCCTGCACCCCCCTCCCCCGACCTCCCCCCACCCCCGCCCCTCGCCCTGCGCCCCGCACCTCGCCCTCGTGAAATCGTGAAATCGTCGGCATCGGGGTGGTCACCGACGTCGAGGTAGGTCGTCGGCGGCAGAAGACTTGGGTGGGAAAGTTTATATGAGGTAAGATCTATGATAACAATGGTATACCTATAATATATCAACTGTTCGATTAAAATCCAACGATTAAAAAAAGAGCTCTAACGATAGGGTCTCTGGAGAGGCTATATCACAGCTCTCCCCTTAATAATAGTATTTGATAATTTATTAATTTATTTAAAAATTTTAGTCTTTAAAATTTTTTAATATGATTAAAATTTTAAATTCATGATAATATATCATAACAATATAATGAGAATAATAATAAAATAAAAATTTAAAATAACAGATTTTAATTCGTATCCCTACGATATGACCACCTTCTATCTCCTCTCTCTTTTTTCCCCTTATCAATAATAAACAATATTTTTTTCCGTGAAATAATATTTCTACAGGAATAATTATTAGTAAAATAATAATTTTTAGAAGTAAGTTTATTATTTATTATTACATACTTTAATATTTTAAATATTGTTATTTATCCCTTTTAGTTTTGTAAAAATGTTGCTGATTATAATTTTTAAAGGATAAATTGTTTGTTTGGTCCACAAATTTTTAAGTTTATACAGCATTGGTCTCTTTTTTCATAGCTTAAATGATGCGAAATTATTAAAACATTTTACAATAGTTAATTTTATAAATTTTTAGACGGAATTTGTCAGTAATTTTAATAGATTCCATCAAAAAATAAAAGAAATACTATTGTAATAATATTTATAATTTATCATTCAAGTTGCCAAAAAAGAATAGTTCAAACAGAGTAAATAATATTTGGTTGATTTATAACTTGTTCATTTTAGATTGGATTTGATTTGTATACGGATCAGATTGCATTAGATGTCATGTTTAGATCAATATAGTATTGAATTATATTGGTTGCGGCAAATACATATTAGATTGGATGGTCACTCCCAAACTTGAGGGGGAATTTTAATATTTATTATATTGCACTGTTCTCTCTCTCTCTCTCTCTTGATAAATTGAAAGTGGATTCAAATTCTATGCTTCATATTGAAGTGACTAATAAAATTACAGCTAATTATTCCTGCATTATGCTACACTTTGAACATAGTATTTTATTAATAATTTATTATGTTCGTTATATATAACAATTCCATAAAAATAACAAACACGAAATGAAATTTAACTAAAGTAAAAAAAAAAAAAGTTCTTAAAAATATATATCATACAATTTTCTTAAATAGTCATTCAAAGTGAACATTTTTAATTTTATTTGTGAATATTAGACAAATTAGAGTTTTTGACTCGTGGTATCAAAATAACATAATTTATCTACTGCGGATGTGACATGTGGGCGTGAATGAATGGATCGTGAAAGAAAATTTGTTTTAATTCTTTACAAACATAATTATATTATTTAATAAGATAGTTAATTATTGATTTCATAGGTTTACTGTATTTTGGTGATAATTTTTCACAAACAAGTGCTAGCAAAATTTAGTTGTGGGGACAAATACCACCTTAAAATATATATATATATATTACTTATGTCTCAAATCCTTACTTTTTGTTTCCTTTTTCTGTACTCAAAAGTTTTTTACCCATTTTTTTTCCCCAACAACAGTACCTCTTGGAACGAAATCACAAATATATTTCAGTGAGTACGTACATCAAAATTTTATTTTCAAGATAAAATAAATTTTAATAACGGCTAAATGAGAATTTTTAATTTGTAGCAGGTTTATATGATAAATTTTAATTTTTAATGGAGACAAAATAAGGATTGCATAAAAATTTTATATTTTCAGTGAGGGTAAATTGTAAAAATTATAAAATTTTTGAGGTAACACTAAAATAATAAAATTTTCAGTGGCCCGTCCCCTCTCGCACCTCTCCAAATCCGTCACTGATTGCCCCCTTGTGGAAGTTCTTCGAGCCTTTTTTATGGCTTGGAGACTAGAAATTAGAAGACCATGTGTTGTGGCATGTTCTTATCACCAATCTAGGACAACAAAATTTGCCAAACTTCAAAATTTCTAATGCCTTTGATAATAGCGTAAACTCAATTGCAGACAAGCTCCTCGGTAGAATCACGTTAGACCCACTTTACATAGTAAGTATCAAACATGAATTGTTGAGAAGAAGAAACCAGTGGAAATTAAAGACTCGAGAAATTAGCAGGCAATTAGACCTTTCCTTTCTACATTGTATAAAGTGAACACAAAGCTCAATTCCCTTCCGATTTGGTCACTAACCCAAAAACATGAAATGTTTATTTACGGGAAGTTGTCGTGATGAATTACTATTTTAACCGTTAGATTAACATTTATGATCGTCTGGTATATAATTGGAGGTACAATCTTGTGTATTTTTATCATGAATATTTATAGATCATATAGTTAAAATGTAAATCCAATGATTAAAAAACATTCCCTAATGATATGACAAAATAAGAAAACCCACTGTAAAACCTCCCTTATTTATAAAAAATAAAAAATAATAATAAAAAAAACCATGGAAATATCATGGAGAAGCTAAATCTAAAGCCAAAACAGGTGGCATAAACACTTGACTAGCAGTCTAGAATGATAATTCACACAGCCATTCTTCCATAGATGCAGATTTAATATATGGCCAAATGCATTGCCAGTTAAACGACACTAAAAATTAGATAACGTATCTGAATGTATACTCAAAAGCAATGAAAACCAGTACCCTTTTTTGCTCATAAACTATAAGACGACCTTTTTCTTTTTAATAATAAATACTAAATTCATGCATATCAAAGACACACAGAAACAATATACAGAAGATGGCAACGTTTAAGCGAAACATTATCCAAATGTTTCACATATGGTAGAGAGACTACACACACACACACACACACACACACACACACACACACATATATATATATGCAAAACTCCTACCATTTTCCTTCCATTTTAATGAATATCATCCACCAGAAATGGAGCTAGGATCCTCTCAAACATGTAACTATAAGTGGATTCCTAAGTGTTGTTAAGAAAACAAAAAAAAAAAAAAAAAAAAAAAACCTTGAATTCTATCATTAATTCAAAACTTTTTGTTACATTCTACAATAAATGTGAAAGTAAAATCTGATGTAAGGACCAAGAGAGGACAGAAAGAGAGAAACAAAGAAATAAAAGAAGAATTTAGGGAGGAGAGAATAAAAAAGAGGAAACCTGTGCATTCCCTAATAATAGTCAAAGCTTAAAAATATAAAATACCGTGTGTGGCTCTTTTATAGCTTAATTAATGAGCTCTAGTAAGATAGATATAACACGAACAAATCGTATAATCTCACTAAATTAATTCGTATTTTAAATACTTAATTATTTATATCCTCATGTATCACACTATGATTAAGAGAAAAAGATCAATACGAATGGATAATGAGCCCAATTTGCTTCAACTTCTTCACAAAAAACACCTTGAAGCCATGACTGAATCATATCGTATTAAAAATAAAAATGAAATGAAAAAAATTGGAGCTACATTTCCATACATTTACGGAACAACTAAATGAAAACCAAAGCTCTGTTATATCCAAAGCCGTCCCCGGTATTACCTCTTGGAAAAAACAAAACAATAAAAATAAAAAGTCCTAAAAAAACTAACGACATTTCCTCATTCCCAGACTGAAGAAGACACCAAAAATTTCCAAAACGGCGTGATCTCTAAAGGGTAACTATTAACTTCCATATATTATGAGCCAGAGAACAAGAGAGCTTCCAAATTCAGCAAGCTCTTGTCCATAACCATTTCAAATTCTATAACAAAAATTCTCAAAAAAAAAAAAAACAAAAACATAACCAAGCTTATAAAAACAACAACAAAACAACACAAATATGTGAAAGAATTTCCCCCCAAAAAAAAAAAAAGATAAATAAAAATTCAGTCTTTAGCACAGTAGAGATCAGAATCCAAATGGGTATTGCATTCCTTGGAATAAAAATCACTCTTCTCCATAAAATCTCTCAACATATCATAAGTAAATGTTGGGTCATTTGAGTCACTGGTGTGAGACCCAATTCCCGATTCCCCAGACGGGTTTGGCCTAAAACAATAGAAACAACCTTTTCCACCACCATCAAATTCAACCCTCTTACCTGAAGCTGAAGATTTTGATGATTTTCTAGAGAGCTTTTTGTTTAATAATGGTTTCAGCACAAATTTCTTCGCTTTTCCCAAATTCCTTGAAAACCCACTAAATTTACCATACCCTCTCCCTCTCTCCTTCGTTCTGCGACCATCTCCATCACGTTTTTGGTGGACCCCACCACTATTCTCTTCATCATCATCATCATCTTCGTCATCATGATCATGATCATCACCAACACCTCCACTAGTATCTTCAACGCTTGAGTTCTCCTTATCCGAAATAGACATCAAATTTTGTATGTACACGAACGGATTTATCTAATGCGTCAGACCACTTTCATGGATATATATATGTGTGTGTGTGTGTATTTAGAAGGAAAAAAAAAACTAAAGAAGAAGGAAAAATTTTGACAGGAAAATATTGGGTTTTGAGAAGAATCAGAGAAACCCGGTTGAGGATTGGAAGTGAATCTGAATTTCTGAGGCGTAGAGATGAACTGGAGTTTCCGATTTGTTCGCCAAAGTAATCGAAAATGGATGCTCTGTTTCTGTGTTTACTTTTTGTGGGTTTTTTTTTTTTTTTTTTTGAGGTGTATTGCCAACTTGATTAACAAAGACGGACGAACAGTGACGTATTTAATTAATTAATGATTAAGATATAATATAATTATCGATAATAATGTTCAAAATACGATTCGGTTGTGAACTTGCGAACAAGATACGCGTTAAAAATTCTTCAAAAAAAAGATAAAAGGAAGATACGTGTCAATAATGGCGAAGCTTGGTTGAGTAAGAAAGCAGGGAAAAAGAGACTTCCTCAAAGTAAAAGCCATAAGAGTTACTATTTGTGATTCTTTTTTCAAAAATAAAATCATTTTTTATTTTTAGAAAAAACAATTAAATGACAGTAAGAAAAATAAAAATAAAAAGAAGAAGAAGAAATAAGAACACCTCAGTCAGTCCCACACTTATAGCATGTTTGGTGTACAAATTGAGTTTGAGTTGAGTTAAAATTTTTAAGTTTGAATAGTAATTTTTGTTGATTTTTTCAGAAAAGATAAAAAAAATTTTCAGAAAAAATAAAAAACATGATGAAAAAAGTACAATTTAATTTGAGTAGAGATGGAGAACCTCAGTCAGTCCCACACTTATAGCATGTTTGGTGTACAAATTGAGTTTGAGTTGAGTTAAAATTTTTAAGTTTGAATAGTAATTTTTGTTGACTTTTTCAGAAAAGATAAAAAAATTTTCAGAAAAAATAAAAAACATGATAAAAAAAGTACAATTTAATTTGAGTAAAGATGGAGAACCAAACTTAACCTTAATACTTTCTAAAGTAAAAATACACGTGGCCAAGTCTCGTGCCTAGTCCACTCGTCCTAAGCAATAAAGAATGAAAAAGCTCTTTGACCAAATAATTAAATAAGATAACTAGCATAGTTAGTCCTTAATTATTTTAGATTTTTGCATATAATACGTCTATATATATATATATATTTTTTTTTTTTTTTTTTTTCCTCTTAGCATTTAAATCCTCAATGCTTATTTTATTCACACCCGCCAATTAGGATGGCAATCAAGCCAAACCAACACTGAAGAAAGCTTAATGTTTAAGGGAAGATGTACATTAAAGAATAAAACTTCTAAAAAGATTTATATAAATGTAATCAATTTTTGGTGTAGACAAAATTAGAAAAATGTAAAATTTTTAGAGATGAAATTGAATAAAATAAAATTTACTGGGGACATAAGATCCTACTCATAGGTGACTCCGCTCTTAAGTGAAATAAATTTAGGAAATAGTCCATTAGTTCTTCAAATAAATTCCCATATTGATCTTCACCCCTTCCGCCAAAGGAGAGATAGAGATGGAATTAAGAATCCCTATTGAGGATTTTTCTTTCATTTTTGTATCATATTTGTCTTAATTTGTATTTGGTTTGTCGGTTAAAAATAAAAATTTTAAGCTGGAGTTTGTTGAATTTTTCAAAAAATAATTATAAATTTTGTTGACTTTTCAGAAAAAGACAAAAACTCCAATGAAAAAGTACAATTTAGTTGAACTTAAACTTAAATACCACACAAAGCCTTAATCTTTATTATAATACTCATCATCGACGAAACTTTCAATTAGATAATAAGAAAATAATAAAGTAAAAGTTAGATTAATTGACCTAAATTGTCCTTGAATACTTTCAAATGTGATGGTTTGATCCATGTTCTTTTTTTTTTTTGCCAAGATGACCCTAAACTCTTATTTTTTGACCATTATGGTTCTTTTCGTCCAAATCCGTTAATTTGTGAGGATATTTTAATAATCTAACAGTAAATAATTTAACAAAATTTTTATAAAAAAAATCATAAAAAAAATTTCCTCTCCTTTCTCTCTTTTCTTTTCTCAAAACCTAATTCGGCGGTGGCATTAGGGGGGTGGGGGCCTAGATTAAGCCAACACCCATATCGCGAAGGGAGAGGGTGAACTAGATCGGAAGGAGAAAGGGACAGGGAGGCATCAGCGTTGCAATGGGGTGGGTTGGGCATTAGCGTAGCGATTAGGGGAGGGACCCAAAAACCCAGATCGTGAATTGGAGGGGAGGTGCGAATAAAGACGGGAGGGGGGGACCTAGTTGCAGGGTGGGGGACAAATGACAGCGGGAGGGGGCGTGGGGGACGAATGGCAGTGGGAAGGGGGCTGTGAAATCGAGATAGGGAGTAGGGGGGCAACCCAGTTGAGGTTGGAGTGGTAGACCGAGAGAGAAAGAGAGGGAAGGGGGAGGGGAGGGGGGGGGGGATGGGGAGAGTGGAGGGTATTTTAGTAATTTTAATATAAAAATAATCATTTTAGAAGATTTTGTTAAAAATTTAACAGATTTGGACAAAAGGGACCATAACGGTCAAAAAAATAAGAGTTTAGGGTTATCTTAGCAAAAAAAAAAAGGAGCAATTTATCATATTTGAATGAGTTTAGGGATTATTTAAGTTAATTACTCTAAAAGTTATCCTAAAATCTATTTTGAAAAATCTATTTAAATTCAACATTCAGATTAAACAAATCAAATTGTATCAAAAATATGTATAAAGAGTTGCCTATTATTTATCTAATAGATAGATTATTAACCTAATAAATTTATTTTATTATTATTTATTTTAAATATTTTAACATCATATTATTTATTTATTTTTTAATTTTATATGAATATTATTTAATTACAATTTCTGAAGGGACAATAGCGGGCCTCGCAAAACCTATTGCTAAAGTCGGGCAGGCCTCACATGAGGCCTCGCAAGGCCTATAGGCATCATAGATCTAGCTGACTTCGTTAGGCCGCCATACGATCCGAGTAGGGTAGGCTTTGTCCCACTCCCGACGGATTTGCACCAATGTTGGGAAAAATCAATTTTAATTTTAATTTTTTTTCTTTTCATTTTCTCTTATCTTTTTCACAAAAATAGTTGGTGAGTTTAGTGCTTGAAGTTTTGTTCAATTCTGCGTTTGATTTTTTTTCACCTTTACGCAACTCTGGCAACTGAGGTTCTTGAAGGTCATCCATTGAATCTACTAGGTGAATAGTTACATTATTGAGTAACCCCACTTTAGCCACAAAAAAAAAAAAAAAAAAAAAAGAGCAATCCCTAATTATTTAAAAATTGACAATGGAATGTGTCTAAGGAGTCGACTACGAAACTTTTAAAGTCATTAGTTGGGCACTTGATGCTTCGACAGTAACTTCGGCCACCAACATCGGTGATGACCAATGGTCACCTATCGATTCGTTCTATTGACGCATGTAGTGACTGGTGACTATCCAGTGATGACTCCGATCGCCGGTGATGAGTGGCACCGAGCATTGATAAGAGAAAAGAGAGACTAATTGGATTGGATATTCATTAACAACTGAATTGGACTTGAATGGTAATTATATTCCTCTAATTGAATTGGACGGCTCCTGTTAAAAAGGATTTGGAACTCAAAAATCCAAGGCAACTCATCGGATTCAATAACATATTTCCCAACCAAATATAAATTAAAAAACATATTTTAATCGTATTTAAGTAATTTACCGCTCTCTCTCTCTCTCTTTCGTATTTGAACCTTCAACTTTAAGTAATAAACCCTAACTTGTTGATGGTTGGAGTTGGTTTTATGTTCTTCTTTGGATTTCTTTTTATTTTATTTTATTGAAATTAGGTAAGGAAATTCGAACTCTACACCTTATGGTGGAGTCTTATACTTGCAATCACTTTCTTTTTTTGAAATTCAATGGTATGAATAATTTTTATTCTCATTTTTTTTTTGTTCTTTTTATAATTGGGACATTAGGTATTGAATTACTCAGATGTCGATAACGGATTGAATTGGTTGAATAAATAGATATTTTATACATCAACTAGACTCGAGAAATAATAATTGAAATAAAAATATCGGTTCAATCCTACCTACATAGAGCAACATAAGATGTGTAGAGACATTTTCTACAAACAAATGATTGATTAAATGGCACACCAAATCGATAACTGCCTCACATGGCTATTAGAATCTTATGGCAGTTCGAGAAGAATGAAACTTTTGCAGTTTGACAAATTTTTTTCCATGTTAACATATTTCTCAAGTTCAACCATATTCTTTCTCGTTTTCTATATCCTAATGTTATATACAAGCCAAGTCATGACATTGAAATGAACGAGAGCATATACTACT
This sequence comes from Ficus hispida, assembly GCA_025413025.1. Lineage (NCBI taxonomy): Eukaryota > Viridiplantae > Streptophyta > Magnoliopsida > Rosales > Moraceae > Ficus > Ficus hispida. Next base: position 13,297,536 of record CM046363.1, read on the forward strand.
TTTGTCATAACAATCATACACACAAATCATGACCATCAAAAAGCTTGAATTTTTTCAAAACGACAGGGTGGCAACAATGAAAAGTTGTTGAGGTCATGTCTCTCTCTCAATTCGTTTTGTAGTAGTGTTTAATGGAAAGCAAATCTATATGTATATATATATATTACCTAATTTAATAACACGAATGCACTCCTGGGCCGTCGCATGATGTGTCCTTCACCCATCACGTGACTTTTTTTTTTAATTTTTACTTTTGTTTTTGTTTAATTTTATTTGTCTATTCTACATGTGTGGAGCGCGTGCTTGCCAACTAATATATATCTATGTAAGAAAAGGGGCGACATTAAACCTACCTAAAAGTGCAAAGTAAAAAAGTGTTTGGGAATCTCATCTTGCATATTCATGATGTCTTCCAAGGGGGATATAATAACTCTCTTTTAAGTTAGTGGACAAAAGTCATCAAACAAAGACATGTTATAATTGAGCCATCGCTGTAAAGAAAGACAAGACATAATAAACTCTTGTTTCTGTGGTAGTCCTTGGCGCCTCTCTGGCTTGGCCCCTCTCTCTCTCTACAACTGCTAATAACTTTCCAACTAATACAAACCGTATCCCACTTTCCTGGATACTTTCCTTATTCCCTATCAAAGTGTGTATATATATATATATATGTATACACATATATAAGGATAGGACCACTAAAGATCAAGTTGATCAATGTGAAAGAAGTTGAAGTGAGAAGGCAAGAGTTTTTGACATGAGGAGGGCGTATCGGAAAATGTGGCGCGCGGTGCCTTGCACAAGCAGGAAAACGCTGCGAACGGATTCGTGGAAGGACATAGAAGAGATCCTCAAGAGTAAGCTTGCAACAATCAAGGAAGAGCCAGAGATTTGTGAGGAAAACCAAGCTTCACCAAGACTGAAACGCTTGGCCAAGAAAGGGAAGAAGAAGGGCTCCAAAGATAAGGCGGGGAATTTTCTTTTGCCGCAGTTCAGCCTCAAGGACTCCTATTCGCTTTTCATGACCAGATTCGCCTCTAAAGGCAGCTTTGCTGGACTCCTCCAGTACTGATCTTCTCATTTAATAATGTTCTTGAGGAGTATAACTCTTTTAACATTTGAATTCCTGTGTTTAAATCTTAACATCTTGTATATTCTTCTTGTAATAATTAAAGTTTAGTTTTTAATCGTTATGTTGTTAATTTGTATCGCAGTACTTAACATGAAGACGAGACAAATTTTGTTGTCCTCCTCTTCATAGTTATTAACATATATACTCCTTGAGAAATTGGTCAAGAGATTTTCTTTTATTTTCATGTCTTTTATTCTCTTGGTAGTTTTGAGGATAAAGCAAAGAATACAAGAGAATCTTGACAACAAATTATCAGCTGTGAAACAAAACCAGCTTAGCTGGATTGACCCCACTATTTATTCATTAAAAGGAAGCCAGAGACCATGATGTAAACAAAGCACACTTGAACCAGATCATTATCCCACTTTGAGGTTTGCATCTTATAAAAAAATCTGGATTTGCTGGCTTGAAATTGAACGTTAAAGCGACGGATATATGGAGATTATTAATCGAACCTCGGGAAAAATACCTGTATCGAGTTGAAATATGATGAGTTTCATATAACATTCTCGTCGCTACATGTCACTCACCAAAATAGTGGTGATCTTGATTGAGTTTCAATTATCGCTGCTCAGTCATCGAAATGAAAACCAGAAGAAAGAACAAGAAAGGTAAGGACCAGGGTTAGTTATGGAACAAAAAACAAATGCTGATACGATAGATACATGTCGACAACGGGAACAAGAGTACTTATTTTTTGCACTTATTTTTGTGTTATTCGCAAGAATTTCTACTTTTAGTTGTAGCAAAAGGAGAAGCAGAAGTAGAAAACAAAAGCTAAAAAAAAGAAAAATGTAACTTCTTCAAAGAACTGTAAAAATGCGTCGGCGTCTCTGTGAAGAACTTATGGACACTTTGATCAGGCACACTACTTGTATCTGCAGAGGACTTTTTTGGGGTCCCGAAAAGCAATACCAAACTAGCCCTCAAACTAGCTGCTAACCCACAAAACAAGCTTCCTAGTCCCAATAAACTAGGCCTGATCTTATGTTCCAAGACAAAAGTTGAAGCTGCAGGCAAAAGCAATTAGAAACTGAAAGACAAGGTCGTTATTACAATCTTGATATAACATTTTGTTATTGGAAAACAGGTCAAGTTTCTAGTTTCCTGTCAAAATCACTCTTTCTACAGTTTGACAGACGAATGAGAGAGAACCGGGAGACCCCATTGAGAGGTGAAGATAATATTGGGATACACACCATCAATGCTCATTCTGTTCACAATCTCGTTGTATATCCTAGCGATCCGGCTTGTAAACACAACCAAAGAAAACACCTTCAAAGTAAGCTTCCTCGAGCGCGATAACCGAATACCCTTGAGCCTTCCATTGGTTTTCTTCACCCAACACCTCCCTGCAGGCTTCGTCACCTTCTCACCAATGTTGCTTAGCCTCTCATACCGACGTCGCAAGCGTCCCCCAACAACGTCTTGAAAACTCATCTTCAGCATCGATGAGAAAGGCGAAAAAAGAGATGAAAAATGGGAAATTGAGATTGGCCTAAAGAGGTTGATATAGAGAAAGCTATGCAAAAGAAAGAAGCAAGCTCTGATTAAGATTGTATGAGGGTACGAAATAGACGTGCATATAAATAGATTAAGAAAAGTGGTTTTAAATTGTTAGTTGAAACAGAAAGAAAGAGATGAAAATCGCCGCTTTGATTCCATTAATTTAATACAGGTTTTCCATTATAAGGAATTTTAAACTCGCTAATGCACTGCATGTTGAAAGAGAAGAATTTAGTTCAAACCTTCCTAACACATGGCTAGCATCAGTTTTTTTCACAACCACCGTTTCTCTTTGCCTGGTTTTGATATATATATATATATATATATATATATATATAATTTATGGACATAAATTTTGTGATCGAATAAATGGCTAGAGGGATATAGGAGCCATGTGCAATGATTGATTCCATGCTAGAGTTTAGATCAAAGCCAATCATTTCCAAGAGAAAGGAATGCATGCAGTGTTTGAACTTTAGTCAAAGGACGATCTGTAGGATTGTCTTTTAAAAAACGCGTCATTAAGAGAGGACAAAAAATATAGACATATTTTGTTTAAGAGATTATTTTCACAATTTTCTCTTTTTAAGTTTTTTAATTTTTTGAAAGTAATTCTTTATTTGTGTGAACCCAATTAGTCCATGTCCAAGTCAAGAGCATGGACTGGTGGTCTAATTTGTCTCATATTGAAGACAACACAAGTTTGCATTTGTTTAATTTTCTTTTCTTTTCTTTTGTTTTTTCTTTTGTTTTTTGTTTTTTGTTTTTTCTTTTTAGTTCTTACTCGAGATTGAATTTGACTATACGTTACCCAAAGTTAAACAAAAAACACATATATTCTCAAGCATAGGGATTGTACCCAAGGTTATATATTAGCTTGCTAGTTTGCATTAAATAAAAAGCAAAAGAAGTTGTAAATTTTGTGTAACTTGCAATTCAGTATTATTTTGTACTCAACTCAACTCAACCAACTCAACCAAATTGATGTTCTCTGTTTTCGATTATGCAGATGACGAAAATGTACCAGATAAATAATAACGTAATTTTTTTTAAATTTATCTAATAAACTAGGTATTTATCTAGCAAATTTAATATTTATTCATTTATTTTAAGCTTGGCATATGAGGTTTTGAGCTCTACACTTTTGAGTGGAGTTGTGCATGATATTACTAGTAGATTATACCTGTAACTATATTTATTTGAAATATTTTAACATGTTACAATTTATTTTATTTAATTTCGTAAAAAAAAAAAGGTTTATTACAATTTCCATTATTAGATTGGGTGTTAAAATTTGATCTGAATACTTGATGTAGTTTTTTCTTTTTTCCTTTCTTCTTCTTTTTTTTTTTTTTTGAATATGTAGTTTTTGTTTTTTTTTAAATAATTACACGAAATGTTCATTTTTAGAGTCTCGTTTTAAAATATGCCAATTTTTCAATAATATTATGTATTTGTCTATTTTTTAAAAATAAATGTTTGTAATACTTATTTTGTCCTTTTATTATAATTGATATCATTTTATTTTTATACAGAATCTTTTATTTTCCTATTTTGTTTTTTGATTTTAATGATGCGTTTTTTTTTTGTTGATAAATGTGAATTATCTTTAATAAATCAAAATTAGTTATAAACATCATAGTAATTATAATAAATATACATTATTTACTATAAAAATGATAGTTCATACTAAATAACAAACACAACACAAAATATTGATGATAAATTCATACTTTTCAAATAAAAACCAATGAATTCTTTATAAAAACACCTATTTATTTATGTAATCAACTGGAAATCAAATAGTTGTCATATATGTCTTAACCAAATAAATTGAAGAATTACACAATAAATAAAATCAAATTCTTATAAAAAAAATACTATTATTTATATTAATTAGTAGAAATAAAATTGAACATATCTTTATAATAAAGATATAATCATTATATAATTTTTTTGAGATTTTTTTCTTTATTTAGTTTTTTCTCATTAATGTGAAATCTAATTTTGAGAGAATAGTCTCTTTTTAAGCTCATTATGAATACTTAAACATTATTTACAATAAATAAAAAAAATTTAAAATTTTATTTTCTATCAATTCTTTTTACAATTTCATTAAATTAACTTTAGTTCTATTTGATAAACATCTTAGATTCCTTTTTTTTTTAATTTTATTTTTCATAATTTCTTTATTTGTTAATTCTCTATTATTTATGAAGGATAAAATTATCTTTATAATTACTCTTTTAAATGTTTATATAAATAAAAAGAAATATGAATATATTTCAAATTAATAGCCCTAATTTAAACATATATCTAAACAATCTTTTTTTTAAAAAATTGTTTTCGCTGTGTTTACAATAAAACCACTGGGCTTTGGACCTCCTTACGTGGAGTGCGGGCCAAGTTTCCTGCCCAGTTTTAGACCCACACCAGAAACCAGTGGAAAAAAAAAAAAAAAGCGGAAAATTGGTCTGAACTACAAGTCGTTATTCGATACGATCAATAGGAAAGGCGCGCGCAATCCTTCCCTTCCAACTTGGCTTCTTCTTCTTCCTCTTCTTCTTCTTCTTCTTCTTCTTGCTCTGTATAACAGAGCTCTGCAGAGCCAAAAATCCGAAGCCGCCGTTAACTTTTCATCGTCAATGGAGATTAACTTGCTGACTTTTCCGGCAGATTGCCCTCCTCTCTCGGTTATCGCCGGCGTTCCTTTCACCGCCGACCCCTCCGCTGCCCCGAATCCCCCCCTCCTCTCTCTTCTCTAATGGGTATTGCTCCTTTTCTGCAATTTTTCTACTTATATATATATATATATTTTAGTTTTGAGATTAATCTTCTTTCTTTTTAAATGAAGCAAAGAAACAAACCAGAACGATAACTTGTTTAATGTTTATGGTGTTTAATATTAGCCTCGTAAATCGGATAGTTCATGTATGATACCTCTGGTATCTATAATTTTTTAAAATTCTTTTGGTGAATTTTTGTTTCTCTTTCTTTTTCTCCAAGCAATGGGTTAGTTTGATTCTCTAGAGTAGAGAAAATTTTGGGTTGTTCTTGTTTCAGACAGTGTATGAAATAATCCGGTTGTGGGTTCTTTCTCTTGCATTGTGATTTCTAGAATCATTTTGTTTTGTTGCATTTCACAAATTAGGATTTCTCAAACTAGAATTTTAATCATACTTTTATCTTGGGTTGAAAATGCATGGAACATATGTACTTCTTCCATACATTGGTCTGGTTGCCGGTGTTCCTAATTTCTATGGGAAGAATGCATTTGATGCTACTCAGGTGACTTTCCGGAGATTATATGGCTTCTTTTATGTTCTTTGTCTCGATCCGTTCTTTTTGTTCAACTTGTTCCCTTTACTAGTTATGTTTCAGATTGATGAGTGGCTGGAGTTTGCTCCTATCTTTTCTTCGGGGTCTGCATTTGAGAACGCGTGCAAATATGTCGATGATTATTTACGAGGGCGTCCTTTTTTGGTCGCTCATTCGTTGACGATTGCAGATATAGCAATCTGGTCGCTTCTTGTTGGTGAAATAGTCATGTTCCTATCTTTCCTTTTTATTCTGCTTCTTCAAGAACTGGGCAAAGATGAGAAAGTTTGAGGAGGTAAAAGAAGTATCAAAATCTAGTCTGATGGTTCAACTCAATACTAACAGAACACAATGATGCTCTCAGCGACGTCACAGCAACATATGTTGGCAAAAGAGGTATGGGAAAGCCAGCAACTGCTAAATCAAAAGAGAATCAAGGTGTTACTCAATCAGCAAAGTCCGTAAATGGAGATATATCTGGTAAATCAGTAAGCAAATCTTCTTCATTTGAAGTAGAACTTCCGGATGCGGAGCCTGGAAATGTGAAGCTACGGTTTGCTCCTGAACCCAGCGGCTTTCTTCACATTGGACACTCAAAAGCAGTACTGCTGAACAAGTATTTTGCTGAACATTACGGAGGAATAGTTATCGTGTGATTTGATGACAAAAATCCTGCGAAAGAAAGCAGTGAATTTGTGGATAGTTTTCCGATTGATATTGATACTTTAGGTGTCAAGTATGAAACCGTTACATACACTTCAGATTACTTCTCTCAGTTGATGGAAATGGCTGAAAGTTTGATTCGCCAGGGAAAAGCCTATGTTGACGATACCCCACGTGACAAAATGCAGAAACAAAGGATGAAAGGAATCGAATCTAAATGTCGTAATAACAGTGTGGATGAAAAATTAAATTTATGGGAGGAAATGATCGCAGGGTCTGAAAGGGGTTTGCAGTGCTGTCTGCGGGGGAAACTGGAAATGCAGGATGCAAACAAATCACTTCGGGATCCAGTGTATTACCGTTGCAACCCGATTCGACATCATAGGATTGGATCCAAGTACAAGATGTATCCCACTTATGATTTTGCGTGTCCTTTTGTTGATTCTGTAGTGGGTATAACGCATGCTCTACGATCCAGTGAGTACAACGATCGCAATGCACAGAACCATCAAATTCAACAGGATATGGGTCTGAGAAAGGTTCATATTTACGAATTTAGCCGGTTGAATGTGGCATATACTCTTCTGGGCAAGCCCAAGCTTCTATGGTTTGTCCAAAATGGAAGGGTTGATGGATGGGATGACCCTCGATTTCCAACTGTCCAAGGAATTGTTCGTAGAGTTCTGAAGATTGAAGCACTCATACAGTTTATCCTTGAGCAGGTTCGTTGTTGTCAGATAATGTTTAAAGCCATCTCTTTTCCATGACATGCTTCAGTCTTACTAATGCTTCTTTATGATTCCTCCTAAGTTTGAAGCAACATGCATGTTAAAATGTTCTGAACATGTTTTCTTTTTTTTTTTTTTTTTCTTTTTTGAAGAATTTTATTATTTTCTGTTTCAGGGAGCTTCAAAGAATCTCAATCTTATGGAGTGGGACAAACTTTGGACCATCAATAAGAAGATAATTGACCCCGTGTGTCCTAGGCATACCGCTATCATTGAACAGCGGCGTGTGTTGATGACCATGGCTAATGGCCCCGAGAAGCCATTTGTCTGCATCGTACCTAGGCACAAGAAATAGGAAGGTGCTGGAGAGAAGGATACAACATTTACGAATAAGATATGGCTTGACGAAGCCGATGCTGAGGTACTGACAGTAGACGAGAGTAGACGAGGTGGTTATGTTGATGGATTGGGGTAATGTCATTATAAAGGGAATTTAAAAGGACCAAGAAGGAAAAGTAACGCAGTTGACAGGTGTTTTGCATCTCGAGGGATCTGTGAAGACTACAAAGTGGAAGCTTACTTGGCTACCGGAAATAAACGAGCTCGTTAACCTCACGCTGGTGGAGTTTGATCATCTGATTACAAAGAAGAAGGTTATGTATTAAGCATATATGTATGTTTATGTGTATGTTTCGGAAAACTAATCAAGGGGTTCTTAAGAACTAAGACGTGGGCTAAAGCAAATAGTTATGACATATGCAACTGAAAAAAGATGCACTTAGAGTTGTGCGCTACACGCATGCTTAGAATTCCATGTCAAGTGTTCTGTACACAATCGTAATTCCGTTGCTGAGCTATATGTGAACTAAACCGTTAATTTTGGGTTGTCATTGCAGCTTGAAGAAGGAGTGGATTTCCTCGACGTGCTTAATCCATGCACAAAAAAGGATACCACAGCGATTGGAGATGCCAACGTGAGGAATCTCAGGCACAGAGAGGTATTGCAGCTTGAGAGGAAAGGGTACATCCGATGCGATGTACCCTACCTAAGGCCTTCGAAGCCTATCGTTCTAGGTGCAATTCCAGATGGTCGACAGCAAACCTGTTCGAAGTAAAACCTACTTCCGTTCATATGGCTCTTTTCTATTCAATTTCAAGTGAGCTGATGAGTGTTGTTGGCTTATTCTCGCTCTAATATTTGTTTACACCTCCTACTAAAATAACAGAATTTTGAATTATGAACTTTTGTATCAAGAGCTTTTGAGCTTTTGCTTTAGACATTTATCTCCTAAATGCATTCGGGACTCGGGAGAGTTATGCAGTGCAGCCCATCAAACCAGATCAAACTAGTATAAATAAAAAACGAAAAGTTATGAGTCCCTAGAAAGTAAGCTAGGTCTTATGTGCTAAGACAAATGTTAAACTTGCAGACACAGCAATGAGAATCTTAAAGAAAAGTTCATTAATTCAAGCTTAACATAACTTTTTTTTTTTTTTTTTTGGGGAAAACAGGTCAAGTTTCTTACTTGCTGTCAAGAACTGACTACACTTTTCCTACACTTAACAGACGAATGAGAGAGAACCGGGAGACCCCATTGAGAGGTGAAGATTACATTCGGATACACACCATCGATGCTCATTCGATTCACGATCTCGTTGTATATCCTTGCAATCCTGCTCGTGAACACAACCACAGAAAACACCTTCAACGTAAGCTTCCTCGAGCGCGATAACCGAAGACCCTTGAGCCTTCCATTGGTTTTCTTCACCCAACACCTCCCTGCAGGCTTTGTCACCTTCTCACGATCAATGCCGCTAAGCCTCTCATACCGACACCGCAGGCGTCCCCCAACAATGTCTTGAAAACCCATCTTCAGCATCAGGGAGAGAGTTTAAGGTGATGAAATTGGCCTGCAGAGGGTGGGTCTGATATAAAAGGCTATTCAAACAAAAGGAGCAAGATCTAAGAGAGATTATGTTTGAAGATGCGAAGTGGATGTGCAAATAAGTAGATTGAGAAAAATGGTTTTAAAAATGTCAATTCAAACCGAAAGAAAGAGATAAAAATCACCGTTCGGATTCCGTTTATCACATGGCTGCCATTAAAAGGTATTTTAAACTCTCAGCATACAGTGCATGGAGAAAAAGAGAGTCTGTTCAACTCTTCAAACACATGGCTAGCATAAGTTTTTTCACAACCACCACAGAGTTCTCTTTGCCTGGCTTTTTTTATTTTTTATTTTTATTTTTATTTTTAATAATTTAAGGACATAAATTTTGTGATTAAAAAAAGGGCTGGAGGAATATAGGAGCCATGTGCAATGATTGATTTCCATGTTAGAGAGCAAAATCAAAGCCAATCATTTGCAAGAGAAAGGAATGTATATGCAGAGTTTGATCTTTATTAATCAAAAGTGGATCTACTTGTTTTTATTTTTACTATTTTTATTATTTTGTGTGAACCTGATTAGTCCATGTCCAAGTCAAGAGTATGAACTGGTGGTCTAATTTGTCTCATTTCGAAGAAAACACAAGTTTGCATTTGTTTAATTTAATGTTTTGTTTTGTTTTTTTTTTTTTGTGTGTCTTTATTCCAATATCCAGCGAGAAAGACAATCTGACACCGTTTGTGTTGGGAGTAGCTGAACGTCGGGTCATTTGCAGGATATTTTAGACATTTTTAGGTCGAAATAAAATGTTAATTCATAAAATATTTATTTTTACATTGAATATTGTATTATGATACAAAAATGTGTGACTTTAAGATATATTGTCTACTTTTTTGAATAAAAACAAAGTAGATAATACAAAAGGTGAATAATCTAAATTTAGTTTTTCTTATCTGAGTATAAAAAAGGTGAATAATCCAAAATTTAGTCTTTCTTTTTAAGGAAATTTTGAATATTTTTAACTCAGAATTAAGTATTGACGAGCAAAAAAAAAAAAAAAAAATTTTGCATATAAAATGTAATTCGAGGATTTTAAAAATGCAAAATTTAAAAATTCATAATATATTTTAGGAATGAAAATCAAAACAGAGTGTGAAAATGAAAATGACCCTTCATATTTCTATCAACAAAGTACCACTTCTCTCTAGACTTGACCAAACAAAGAAAAAGGAAGAAAAAAATTGGAAAGAGAACTATTTTTTGCAACGTATCTCGAAGGAGAAGAACAATAATTTCATTCTTTCTGTCAAAGAAAAAAATTAGAAGTTTATAAATGCTGTTTAAGAAAATAATAACTAGAATATTCTACAATATCACTCATTTTAGTAATTAAGTTTCCCAAATTCATTAAAGGATATGAAAACATCTCAATAATGATGGTCAATTTATTTCTCAGTGATTGTTGATTATATATGTTATTTATTACTTATCAGAAGGAAAAAGAAAAACGTTCAACCTTCCCTTTAAAAAAAAGAACAAAAAAAATTGTACCTTTTTTTAAAAAACAGGTTACCACCTTTTCGTATTCTACCATCTATAAAAGTAAATTGTATATTTACCTTCTCTCGGTCTTGAATTCTCTCATTCTCTCATTCAAAAAATAAAAAAAAATAAAAATAAAAAAAAAAATCTCTCACTCTCTATACCGAACCACATGCACCAGTAAAATCATCACACACATGATCTTACGAAACATATAGACCACAAAGGTGTTCAAGAAGAGAAATTATAATAAGATCATCGAAATGGATAAGTGGATCGCAATAAGATCATTGAAGTTAAATCATGCTCTTTTTCTTCACAATTTGAACGGTTAGTTGATCACTCTTTATCAGGCATTATTATATTCTCAATTCTCTTTGTATAAATTTTTTTTTCCGTATTGTTTCTTTTTTTATAAAAAATATGGTTTTGATAGTTAATAGAATTATTCGGATACAATTTTTCTTCATCAGTTTAAAAATAAAACCTTTTGAATGTCCTAATATCGAGTTCACCGTTTCTCTCTATTTTTTCATTCTAATTTCGATTTAACACAATACTTTTTATCTTATTGCACATATATTTAGTGGTTTTTCGTTATAATTTGTCTGTTAATGTTCATACTAATTTGTTTGGGGGTGTCAATAAGTTAGTACACAAACAATTTGGAAGAACCAGTTTTTCTTAGGATTTATGCTTTGATTTTTCTCTCCTTCTTTCAATGTATTTTATTTTATTTTTTATTTTTTTGCTGGAATTTCGATGTTTTATATATAACATATATATTAATAAATTTCTTACAATATCTAAATTTACCAAATGTAATTGGTTGAAGAAAGTCTGTAAATTAACTAAATTTCCGTTATAATGAACGAGAAAAATATATGGAATCTAAATTACACAAACTGTTTATTTTTAACGCTCATTTTCGATATATGTATACAATTTATTGCATGTAAAATTCAAAAAGTGATTAAGTTTTTTATTTCATCACTTCTTAGAGAAACGTGTCTCGGCCCCGCTGGAATCCAAAAAACCATTTTACACATAAAAATTCTTTTTTACAGGAAAGATCAATGATCATAATTTTTTGCTGTTTTTAATATGTATATACTTTTGGATTTCTTTATTTCAAACTGCATATTATATCTTCCCATACAAATTGCATATCACTCCATTTAATTATCAATTAATTGTATTCATTCCCACATGATAAACATATAAATATAATTTTTTTTTTTTAAGTCAATTCCCTTTTAAAATGCACCATGTACGGACGTTTTTCTTTACCTTTTTTTTTTTTTTTTTCCAGAAAACAAAACAACGGCTCCCCCCCCCCCCCCCCCCCCAACAGAGAACTGCAATAGTTTTTGGTAACTGCAAATGCTTGTGAGAGATAAACTGTTTATAACTTAAAATAGTTATTTATTAATTTTTTTTATCTGTTCATGTTTAGGTGTTTAGTTCAAATTCTTTCACCCTCAAATTCAAAAAGAAAAAGAAAAAGATTTACAAAGAAAAAAAAAAAACTCTAATCTCTTCCTTAAGCTTCTCTCCACATTCTTACTCCTTAGAATTACTTTAAAAGTTTTTTGATGTCTCTATCATTTTTTACTAAACATTTTTTTTCAGCTTATATCTTGTTCCTATTTCTTGCCAATCTTTATAATTGTTTTTTTTTTTTTTTGAAATTATAATTGTTTCAGTTTCGTAAGAATCAATTTCATCAGTTCATTTTTTCCTTAAAAAAAATTTTCATTTCATTTTTTTTTGGTTAATTTTTAGTAATTGGTTTTAAACCTACTTATTAGGGAAACAAAAACCAAAGGCAAGTCGAATAGGTATAATTGACTTTAATATATATATATTTTTTAATTTGGACAAAAGCCTCTTTTAGAATTTATCTGCTTAAGGTCCCAAATTTGCTTGAACTGACCATGTAAGCTACCTCTTTTCGATTCAAATTTTCTTTTCTTTCAATCTCCTTCCAGTGTTTCCAGGTTTGGTGTTTTCTTCTCTTTCAATTTGTCTGTGAATTTTCTCATCCTTCTGGTTGGATCAAAGTTGCTTCTTTTTTCTCCTGACGCTGTTTCAAAGGTGGTATAATGACAACAGTGAGACCATGCTATGGAAAGGGATCATCACACTCTTTTATAAGAAAAGAGGTGTGGACTCATCATGGCTAGAAATGAACAGTTTTTATTACTTCGTAATAAGAAATTCTCAAAATATTAAAAAGCTCTTTAATTAAGTCACACTTCTTCAATAGGAAGCTGATGTCATGACCGAAAGGTATTCGAGTTGTTAGATGAGATTTGGGATGGTGGTGGGGGTGATGTAGAAGAGACAAAGATGAACGGTGCTGCAGTCAAAGCTATCGTGGATTCACTGAAAGTAAAGCAGCTACATTTTTTTGCATGCAGCTTCAAACGAAGGTTTCAAAAAGATATTGAATGTTGATAAATTTGATTGGACATCAACTTATTTTTCTTCACAAAAAGCTCAAGCTCCTCACTATGAAGCCTTTTGCAGTTGGTGTCTTGACTCCTGTTTCTTTGACTTCGGAGTCCAATCAAATTCATCAACCTCCGATGTCTTTTTTAAACCTTTGCTTGGAACTGCATGTAAGAAAAATGTAGCTACTCTGCTTTCAGTAAATCCACGATAACCTTGATTATAGCGCCGTTCATCTTTGACTCTTTTACATTACCACCAACATCATCCTCGAATCTTTTTTGACAACTCAAATGTCTTTCGGTCATGACACTTCCTACTTTTAGCATTGATCTTAATACTTATTAACCTCTAGATTTTATTCGAGAATTGTGACTTAAAGAGCTTTTTAATATGCTGAGACTTTCTTATGAAGTCAAAAACTATTCATCTCCAGTGATAATTGATCCCTGCCTCTTCTCATAAAAGAGTATCATCCTCTTCCATAACATAATTTCATAGTCGTCACTATATCACCTCTGAAATATTTCATTTGGCACCCACTCTTCTAATCTTCATTTCTTCTTGACAGACTTTTACACATTTGTAGCCTCAACCTCTCTCAAACACTTCTTCTATCTAGGACCTTTTTTCCGATTCACCTCCATCAAGTCAGCCGACTTAAACATGAAGAACGAGTCGTCGATATAATCGGAACCCTAGCTTCTTGGTGTGCAGTCTTTGTAGGTTTCTACGATTTCTTCTTTTTCGGATCAGGTTTAATCATCGTCTTGGTGTACTTGCACATGAGCAAAAGTACTTATTATGGGCTTTTCAAATTATCTTGCCCTCTCTAATTAGAGAGTGACGAGTGAGAGGCTCTAAAAAATCAACAGGTATGATCAATCCCTTACAACAAAAAATAAAAAGATAAAAAAAACGAACAATTTTAATATTATGAAGAGATTCTTTTTATTAACGAAAATTATAATCACAAAGATAGCAAAAATTTCACCAGATACTTCTTTATATCAACTTCAGGAATTTATCTATTTATTTAATGGGGAGAAATATTTTTTTAATTACATTATTACTAAATAAATCTCATACTTTCCTTTTCATTTTAGGTTTTGATTGAATTATGCGTATACTGTACTGTTATCACGTACACAATTAATTTGTTTTTAAAGCATGAATATTTGCTATTAACGACTCTTATAAGTATATGATATTTATATTTGTTCCTTTTTTTGGGATGATAATTCTAAATATTCGAGTATTCCATTGTTCATTTTCGAGCTTTTTCCTTGGTCATTTCATGTTGCAGGAACATGCAATCTCCACCTCATTCGATTCTCGTATCCTCTCTCTCTCTCTCTCTCTCTTCTCTCTTCGGTTTTAATTTGCTTTCCTTTAAAAATGAAAATAATCATTTCAATTTGCTTTCATATTTAAAATTAAAATTTTATATTTTATAATTTTTTATACTTGTCAATTAAAAATTAAAATTGAGCGAAGGGTCAATTTTCTTATGGAATGAGCTAATTAGTGTGCTTAAAAAAGAAGAAGAAGCAAGAAGAAGAAGAAGAAATATAAAAATATTTTTATCTGAATTTCTGAGTATTGTTTCACGACATACATTTGGCTTTCACTAAGCTACTTATGTCAATTAAAATTTAACCACAAATAATAATAGTCAATTAAGTTTAGCTACTATGTACATGACATGTGACTGTGATATTTATAAAGGATTTATTTATTATTATTTTTTCTACAAAATAAGAAACTTTTTATCAATATCTAATTTTGATTACGTGCTTCTATACTGGCATTTGAATTATCCAAATAATCTATGTAATGTAGTAAATTGTACAAATGTAGAGATATTGTACTAGATAATAATCCATTTCATTAATGACGTAATAAAGAAAAAGAAAGAAAAAAAAGTAGAAAAAATAGGCATTGTCATAAATAGTTGACCTTGTAATTTAGACACTATAAATTTTATTATAGAGCAATATCAATATAGTATAAATTAGTAGTGTTGTTTTTCCTTCTTTCACCTAGTATTATTTGTTATATGCTCTTGTTTCAATAATTCCTTTTACACATAATACACGATATATATATGCTAGATTAGACAAATTAATTTGTTTATGAGAGGCTTTGTGGCTTTCAATTTTATAACTGTGATTTAAATCATGTAATTACCTTCTTAATTATTTTATGACCTTTTAAGCGTGAGTTGGTTTATTAGCAAAAGTTGTTATATTTCTATAAAGTCACTCTTGAGTGATAGATGCATGCATTGGTTTTAGAATTCATACAATTACTATGAAAAAACGATTTCTATTTTCAAATATTCAAAATATTTGTTTTTTGCTAGTTCAAGGTCACAGTTGTTTCTCAAGTTATTAGGAAATCAGACCGATTTTTACAGTGAAATTATAATAAATGGGCAATTTTAAAAATATTTACAGTAAATAATACATTTTAAAATATTTAAGATTTGAGATAAACATGATATTTATAATAAACAATTTGTTTACTTACTATAAAATAGAATTTACCTTATATCTTTTCAATATATATTATTATATGCCATAAACATTTTCAGAAAAATGTTATTTTTCTCTTTCTCTTATGTTTACACTAGGAACAAACAAAGGGGATCTAGAAATCTACAGCCTACTTGGAGAAACATCTCCGGTTGAACTTGTGAAAAAAACTGTCTTTTTTCTTAAAAATTAAACCAATATTCGTATCTCAAAATCTCTTTTTTTTTTATTATTTTAAAAAAATTCAAAATTTTAAAAGTTCATAATTTTCTTATTATAATTATAAATAAATTGATTTAGAAAAAGAAAATTACATAAAAAAGATGATAGTAATAAAACAATATCCATTTATTATTCTTTTTGAATATATTTCAAATTTTTATACTTTTTAACTTGAAACAGTTTATTTTTAATCGAATATACATTTTCAAAAATTGAACTCGTTTCCGATCAAAAACATTTTTAAAATTGGAACTGCAATTTTCATCCGAGACAGGGGCCTAATATTTACTTCTCTTGGGCCTTGTGCTTGCATAGCAACCTCCAAATATATTCGACTAGCCCACCTTCGCCTGTAAAAGAAAAGAAAAAAAAAAAAAAAAAGGAGGAATATAAACTTCTTTTACTTAATAAATTATTTGACTCCAAGATTTTGATTAACTTTGACTGTAAATTATAATCTAGAATCTCCACACACTATGAAACAACTTGCCAATATGAAAGGAAATGTTGTTTCATCCTTGGATTTTTCGAGGTCCGCAGATTCTTACAGATTTCATGCAATATTTAAATGTTGCTTGAATATTGTTTTTGTGTCCTAATAATTAAACAACAAACGCTTAAAAACAAAACCCTTAATTAATTAGATTTGGAAAATCAAGGGCCATTACAAAATAACTACAAGGTCCAAAAGTCAGAGGTTTGATTGTGAAATTTCTGTGGCTTCTACTTCTACTTTGTCCTTGTGTGTATGCAGTTTAGTCTCCCATCAACCAGCTATGAAATTGACCTTCAAACTTTTGGTTATCTTATTTATTTATTTATTTACTTAAATAATGTTTTAAGGTCAAAACCTAAGAAAAGAGAGGTACCTACGTCCCATCTAAACATCCAAACACATTAACTCTAGGTTAATTATATTGCTTCTATCAACAACTTTGCTAGCTAGGATCCCAATTAATATATACACATATACAAACATACAATCGTATAATATCACTAGTGTTGATCTGTTCGATATATATATATAATAATTGAAGTCCATAAATGTAACATTGGACTAATTATGTATAACACTAATGTTATTAACTTTGGACATTTTTTGTTGATAAAAAAATATATTGTATCACTACATGTAAATTGCATGCTTGTTTACTTACATAAAAAGTTAAATTAAAATCAACTAATTAATAATTACATCAATCTATATAAAAAAGTTATATGTACTGAATCAATTTCAAGTATCATATTAGAGAGTAGTCCTATATATAAATTTTTTATGATAAAACATCATTATCGATAGTGCATGAGTTTTCTATAAAGTTCTATCGATAAGCTGTGAAACATCTTATCCGAGAATTTTTAATATGTATATATGGCCTTCTAGATCTAGTTTGGAGTCAAACAAATATTATTTCTCACGCTTCGTTTTTCTTAAGGAAGGATGTTACCGTTATCTTATATGGGTTGACTTTTTTATAGGTTGCTACACATGTAAATCTGACCTCACATATGCAAAGAACCCACGTTTATTTTAAGCCTAGATCCCCTTTTATCTCCAGTCCTACCAAGGAAAAACTTTTTTATTTTTATTTTTTCTTGAGGAACACTCTGTTACTCTAAAGAAATTTCTTGTTTGTACATCTCTAATTCCTTTTCTGACGAGTGACTAGTTTAAGAAGATCACCAACCGTAAGGGAGAGCCTTTTTTCTCCTCCGCCTTGTAACACATATCTGATGTCCATTTATTTTGCGTGTTTTGTCCATCCAATTTTAAGAATGAAATAAAAATACTGTTTTTTTTTTTTAAGACTTAAAGGCTTCCTATGGAATAAATAAATAAATAAATAATCTCATTTTTCAAAATCAACCATTCTACTCATTTCTATTTCAAATCTATTTTGCATGCACATTTACATTTTCTTATTCATAAATTTCTCTCTTCCTCAGTTTTAAATTTTAAAATTCTATAACTTTGTCACTTCATCTTCGATTAAATGATTTTTTTTCAATGTGTTCAAAATAAAGAGAGGAACAAATTTATATATGTAGACTACCAAAATATTATAAGATTTTATAAGATTTGTTAAAAAATAATTTCAAATGATTGCTTTTAATAACTGTCCAAATATCATAACTTTTCATTTTTTCGAGATTACAATTTAATTGCACATCCAAACGCTATTTCACAATAAAAAGAGTTCTCATTTCAAAACAAGAATAATTTTTGTTTCAAAACCAAACACACAAACCAAACGTTGATTTTTGCTTTTGAGAAAAAATGGGAGAAAAGAGTAATTTTTTTTCCCCCTCTAGACATGACACGTTAACCTAATAATCTTCAGAGTATGCTATCTGCTTACCTCAAACTCTCTTTTTTTCTTTTATTATTATTATTATTTAAAGAGGAATGCTTACCTCTTTAACATATTATTTTAGTGTTAAATGTTGATGATAAACGTTAATAAAAGGTGATAACCACAATTAATTAATTTTTCAACCAATTATGACATGTCACGTTTGTAATCCCATATGTGACGTGAAAATACACAATTAGTGCAGGTAATTGGCTATTAGCTGTTTGTTTGGATTCGAAAAGATATTTGGGACCTCTTAATTAAGGAAGGGTTTACCACCAAAACTACAAATAGTTTCTCAATAAAGTTTTACCCGAAATACTTTAAATTTGTACAATATAAGCCTTGAAAAACATAAGTAATAAAAGATATATATATATATATATATATATATATATATATACGTATATGCCACATGGGCCACTATATTATGAGTGATATTCATCACTTGCATTGGAGTATATAAATATAAATATATATATATATGCATTAAAATTAGGCATGCATGCTTGTTTATTTATTAATGTCATAGTGGTTTTCCTTTACTTGTGCAAGTTTATATCTTGCTCTTCACATAAGTAAAACGTCAACTATATGTAGCGAGCCTCGTTCATGTTATGATGAGTTGTGTATCGACAAAACTATAATATTGTTTACAGTTCCAACGGATCATTTGTATCCATTACGAATCGTCAGCCTCTGACACCAAAGATGCTTACTTTCAGGGCAAAAAGATGAAAAGAAAAAAAAAAGAAAAAAGAAAAAAGAAAAAAGAAGAACAAAGTGATAGATGCTTTGCTTGAAGAATTAGAATTGGTTCTCCACATGTGTACCCCCTAAATTCTGATTCGAGCAATATTATTCCACCTTTTATACTATTTACCCGTTTGACAAACGGATTTGAACTCTTCTTATTCGATTTTTGACTTAAAAATATGTTATCTTTCGAATTCTAAATTATATCCACTTTTTCATCGTACACCCATTTGAATTAGATTTCCAGTTTAAATTAATGTAACGAGTGATGTTTTTCTGTTTTTTTTTTTTTTTTTTTCCTCCCTTGTTATTATTGGTTTTGGCTAATGTAAGAGCATTAAAACACATGTAAAGTACAAAAACTGCACAATTGGTTCATCTTGGGAGAGAAGACAAATTACATTTGTAGATATATATATATATATATATATATATATATAACACGCATGAATAACATTGTCCTATAATACCTGATGATTAGATCACGTGCTTACTTGTTGATGATTGTTAGATGCTTAACAATTCAAGTCATGATTTTTTCATAATAAAACAAAAAAGGAGAAAAAAAAATAATAAAGTACTGTTTTAATCACTTGGAGAATTCTACTAATAGAATTTATTTTTCATCGTTAAATTTGTATCATATTTTATTAATTTTGATATGATTTTGATCCGTCAATCCTTCGTAAATATGCACTGATAACTCTATCTACATACTTTATTTTTCCCTACTCTTTTGGGGAAATTTATTGGGGGGGGACGGGTTAGGTTTGGTCTTTCACACGCAACTAATTCCTTTCGAATTTCACACTCCTACGCAAAATTTTTACGTAGTGGGCACTTGGAAGGCTAGCCAGGCACCACCAACCATAAAACCTGAACATACCCGTGAAAAGAAATGTGTGCGAGAGTGACCAAGCGAGAGAAAAAAAAAAAAAAAAAAAAAAAAGATAAGCCCCCAAACGTGGAAAAAGTAAAAAAAGGAGAAATTAAAGACAAATATAAGGCAAAAGACTAAAAAAGTCATGCCTATAGCGATCATTCCAATCAAATTTTCAACAACAAAACGCACACACAACAACGTGTTCTTCCATGCAAAGTGAAAAAGAAAGTACAAGGTCCCCCACCCACAATTATACAAAGAAAAATGCTAAGAATGTTGATTCTCATGTCAACTTTTAAGTATTAATTTACATAATAATAAGTTATCATTTTTTATTAATAAATGTAATCGATTAACGTAATAATATTTTAATTATTTTTAATAAATAATGAAAATCACATATCATATAAATTAAAAAAAAAAAAAAATAATAAATTAATATTTAAAAATTAACATTAGAATTAGTATTCGTAATTAGTTAGTTTGTTTATATATATATATATACACAAGAAAAATATGACTAATCTGCTTTTTTCGGCTACTTTGGTTCAAACTTTGATCTTTGAAACTCTTGACTTTTTGTACAATTTCCCCTCTCTCGAGGGTTCAAAATTAGACCTTTCAACTTTCAACAAGTTTCTCAAGCATACTAATTAAAAACAAAAACTTCTTCTTTCTTATTTTTCTTTGTTGCCTCTTGGCACATAAATAAAGTGGTCTCCTCTTCTCTCTCTTTCTGGTTCTTCTTTAACTTTCTTTACTCTAAATGCACCGAAGGGACCAAAAAGGCCTCGAACTTTGTGCGAAGTGCACATATTTTATATGAAGCTTGTTATACATATTACCATGGTGGGATCCAATTCATAATATTCTATGTGTGCGTCTTTGTATATATGTATACATAGATATATGTATCTTTTCAGTTTCACCAGATGAATAGAATAGTCAAATATTGCTAACCGGAAACTTTAATGTCAGATTGGTGAGAACAACTATACAAGAACATTATGGCAACAACTGCAAAAAATAAAGACACTATATCAAATATATATATATATATATATGTACGTCACCGAATCATCATTTTGTATATATATATAATCATATCTTACACATAAAGTCGTCGGGGGATAAGATTACCGGTGGTGGTGGTGGTGGGTGTTAAAGAAATCTGATTAGACAGATTTTAACCCCCTTTTGCAAAGATACTAATTCCATAACAAGAAAAGTAAAAAATAATAATAATAATTAACCCAAGTTAAAAAAAAAAACATGATAATGAAAGAAGATTTATAATAGTCTTCTACCACAAGCAGTTGTTGTTGAAGTAGTACTTGTTGTGGTTGACAGTAATGAGACGGATGAATCTTTTTCTCCGGTAAGAAAAGCCGCATCTGATTCTGAAACAGGCCAATTTTCTGATCCTACGGGCTGATTTGAGCCTCAGCCAGATGACCCTCTTCACTCTGACTAGAGACCTCCTGATTCTCTCGCTCAACGTCTGCTTTCTGCAGAACTGGTAGCTTCTCAGAAACAGCTGCCTCTTCTCCATCATCATGTAGTTGTAGTTATAGCCGTTTCCATCTAAATAGTTACTGCTGCTGTGGCTCGAACCAAAAGACTCACTCCTGCTCAGTGCCATATTTCCACTCTGTCCCGACAAAGCCATGGAAGATATTGGGAAAAATGATTTAAACAGATTTTTTTTTTTTTTTCCCCCTCTCTCTTCTTGACTGATAAACCTAGAGAGAAGAAGAAGAAGAAGAAGAAGAAGAAGAAGAATGAGATAGGGTTTGACGAGAGGGAAAAAAGAGACGTGTGTAAATATATATTGGGAATTAAGGAAATAATAAAAAGAAGTATATATTATGTGTACCTGTAATTATGTATGTGGTCTTTGCTTAGTTTTGCTTTTTTGCTTTGCTTTGTGGAAATGAGGGGCGGGCGGAGAGGAATGCGCCGCCACGGGAGCCGTATTGGCTAGCCAAGCCAAGTCTCTCTCTCTCTCTCTCTCTCTCACTTCACTTTCTTTTTAGTTTCTATGGCGGCCTAACTTAATACAGTCTCTCTTTTGTCTTGATACGAGTTTAGTTCTAATAAAATATATATATGTACGGGAATAAATAGTAATTAATAACCTTATAATCGACTCTTACACGTGGACAGTTGGATGAGCCTTCTTTGGTCTTTCTAGATGGACGGTCACGTGCATTATGTGTTTTTCTTTATATGTGTAATTTGCACAGTTGGTCCTCGATCGTGTTATTTTAGTAAATTTATCAAAAATTTATCTCTGGTGTCTTGATTTACTAGCAGATTTGGTCCAATTGATAATATGTGTCCAAAATTGACTGCAACGGAGGACCCAGAAATGCATGGTAAGCCATCTAGGAAGAGGGTACTGCATGTACCGTTGCTAATCTTATTTCGTGCATCGATTTTGTCTCAAGACATCTCATATTATTTTCCAACGATTCTATTATAACTCCTAATCTTTCACCCTAAATCTATTTTATTTTCTATCTAATTGATCAATCCCATCCGAAGTAACTTGTTTACCCTTAAAACTAACCTCCAATGAAGTAAATTTTGGATGCCTGTCAGTAATTGGATCAAATTTGCCAACAAATCAAGAGATCGATAATCAATTTCTAAAAATAAAAAAATCGAGGATCAATTTGCTAGAAACTGAAGGGATGAGGGACCAATTGTGTTAATTACCGTTTTCTTTTATCTTGTTGATCTTGATTATTATTATTATTATTCTTTTTATTTAGAGTCATACATGTGGCTTATTATTTAATTGATGAATGAACCAGGCAAGGAGATTGGATGGTTTGGTTGGGGACTAGACTAAAGAAGAATATCTAATCTCATCTCATCAACTTTTTAAAGCGGGTTGCGGGCCTCCATGGACCGCCAGATCTTGTTCCACCTGGGCATTCCACCATCAGCAAGTGGGCCCCACGGGTAAAATGGACCCCGCTATCTAATGGGTAGCTGGGGTCATAAACCCCACTTGAGTCGATGAGGAGGATGAAAAAGTAGGGAACCATTTAGTGGGTTGTCCATTCATTTCCGAATCTGTCCATTGATCAAGGTTTTAACTACCATCTTTGTTTGTACAGACAACTAACGAGCTCGTATATGCGTATCAAATTGGTCCTACAACTGGTATAAATTAAGGCTATAAAATATAAGACGAGAACATGTCCTCCGTATCAAAATAAACAATTTATTTTCTTGTCTCGTTAGGCTAACTCAGCGAGAAAAAATAAGATTCTATATCTTAAATTCTTATCTAAAATTTTAAAGGTTTAATTCTAATCATACGATTGGATGAACTATTAGAATAACTATAATTATACTAAAATGCAATAGACTTTGAGTGGAAGATCGACGGTTAAATTTTTTTTTTTTTTTTTAGGATGTGTTATTTACCAATCAAGTTACATGTGTCTAACATATTCATAACTAACGATTTTCAACAAAATGATGACGAAAGTATTGCTTTTACAAATCTTTGTAATTTTTTGACTCGATTAGATTTAGATTCATTCTTTCGTAAAGCTAATTACTTGATCGCAGACTCTTATGGAACTCCTCTAACATAGGGATAAATAGTCAACTTTGAAAGAACTTATCATCAAACCTCATTTAGATATGAACCTGTCTTATTCAAAAAGAAAGAAATTGTATCAGTATCTCAATTTCAATTCAAATGGAGTGAAATAATTTGAATGTTTTACTACTTCCCAACAATTTAACTCAAATACAAATGTTAATCCAATTTTCATTTTTTAGAAATCTATGTCACAATCATTTTCTACCATTTACATTATTCAAATGTTACATTTAATAAAAAAAAATCTATCCAAACATACATACACGTTCTATTTGAATTCACAATTCGAATTCTACGTCTGAAACAATTATTCAGTTTGAATGAACATTTAAATATAATCTATGATCCAAACAGGTCATAAGTCAACAAAGTGGATTTCATATACCACGTATATATCTATATAAACTTCATATACATTTGGCTCATGCAGTAGACGATGGGTTATGGCTATAATAACAAGACGAGTATTTAATAATTAGTTCCAAGTAGTTTAAAGCAGAAGCAACAAGATTACAAGAATACAGATAGACAAGATAAGCCTAGCTAGTATTTTTGCGTAAGAAGGGAAAGCTTCAGCCGGAGATTATTGTCATTATTATTGTCTTAATTAGTGATTAGAATATTAAAAAAAAAAGTTTTCTAATTGGTTCACCCACCCCGTACAGTTTGTAAGTTATATTTTGCAAGCATTTGCCATTTAATTTATACGTGGAAAGTCATCAGATCATGCAGGCTACTCTGTATGTGGGAACGTCCTACTCAATTCTCTTTCGGTACAAGTTATATTTCATGTCAAAATCAATGTTTTTCTTTTTTCTTTTTTTTTTTTTTTTTGAGAAATAAAAAATACAGAAATAAGAAGGTTTTTCAAACCAGATAATCGTGATATAACATGTCAATGCATAGCCGTCATGAAACAAGTCCCTTGTCAATCAAGAATCTTGAATTGAAGTTGTTCATCATAGTGTGTATTTGGAGAAGATATTAATTTCTTACCCCAGTTCAACAAACCAGCATATTTTCTCAGCGAAAAAATTAAAAAAATAAAAAAATAATCAAAAAGCTGTGAAGTTAGTTGGGAGAGACATTTCGACAAGACAGATATAAGTGTCATCTATGTTTATATATATTTCTATATTTATATATACACACACGCACATATAAGGTCATTAATTCATCATCATCATCTAATGAAATTCAAGAACTGGAACATTATTTAATCATTAGCGAATTAGAAAGTAAATGCACACACCATCTACGACAAAGATTTTATGGCAATTGTTATTTGTGTCGGATCTGTTTCTAAGGGTCAAAATTTTTCCTTTTTTTCTTATCTCGAGTTACATAAATGGAGATAATTTGAGAGTCTAACAGCAATATCATTATGAATTTTAAAAATTAGATAAAACTTATCATATGACCCAAAAGAAAATATTTTTTTATAGGAGCTTTTAATGATATTTTACTATGTTATCTTTATTGATAGTACATATTTACGATTTTAAATTTGATTAAAAATCCCGCCAAAACAAAAAAAAAAATAAAATTAATAGAATTTGATAAAAATATCACGCTTTAAACACTACCACATACACACACCTTGTTGAAGTGTTCTCATTATCAATCATGCAGCACAATCTTTTCATGCAACCAACGCTGCAAAAAGGGTGAACTCAAAAGTAATTGCTTGTTGAGCAGCTGAGTTTCAAGCAAGTGGGAGCTTTTTCCAATCCATGCCAAAAAAACAATCATGGTAGTCTATATTTCAAGCATCATTTATGTTCACATACCTCAAAATCAAGTAACATATGAATTTGGAAAATTTTGAAAATAAATAACAAAATCTGATAGATAAAAAGATATAAATAATAGGTAGGGCTTTCTCTTATTTCCTTGTTTGTACTTTACCGGAAAATATATAAGAGAAAAGGAAAGAAAAAAGAGGCGGTGAAATCCACTACACAAATAGAAGTCGACAATATGTTGGGGAGTAAAGCAATGAATTCAATAAGACCAAAAGGGTTCGGTTCAATTTTTGATATTGTGGTCTTGCAAGTATAACAATCAAGAGGTTCTTTATCTACAATACACACGTGACAAACAGGCCATTAAAGACAACCTCAGCGGGAAGCATCATATATGATTCCTCTCGCATTAAGACCTTTACCACGACGATGCTGTCAATCGTTGTAGCACATGAAAATGAAGGGTGGGAGATAGCCAGAGAGGGATTACAAATGAAATTTGAAGCCAATACAAGAACACAATCAGGCTTCGCTAAAGGAACAACAGTAAGACCGACTTCCCGCTCTTAAACAATATTTTTCTTTCCTTGGTACGGACACCCTTATTTTATCCGTTCTACCACGTCTCATTCATTCTTGTCACCTAGGATCACTTTCCTTTGCAGCAGGAACCTTCGCAGGGTAACTCGACAAGTCCAAGTCGATAAGTGACATGTCATATGGCACTGAGAAATCAGCTGAAGTATCCACAAGCAAGGAAGAATTCATTGCCTCGCGATTTGAAGAATCAGGTGCTGAAGCAGAATTCTTAGGCGTGCTTGAATTCGAAGAGGACAGACTGGAAAGTTGTATGTCATCCAACTTGTTTCCGAGCATGTGCTTGTTTTTTCTGACAGCATCCATCTCTGGTCCGGTTGGAACAAAGGTACGCGACCGGTATTTCCTGGTTCCCTCTTCGCCCTCGCTGTGGTTGTAGAGCACATAATCATGATAGGTAGGTGCAAACTACAAGCAACAAATATACATCAGTTAGCTTGAGCAATGCATTGTCCTCTATGGGAACCTAAAGGCAAAAATGATTTAAATGCAAGGGTCACCTGGTGAACCGTATCATGGTAAAAGTCGTTTAACTTTACGGCGTGTGCAAGGCTTCCTGTCAAACCATGGGACCCACCAATGTTTGCACCTGCATACTCCTTGTATGGGAATGCATATAGATGTCCAACGGCAGCAATAAGCATCTCTACGCATATAATGAAATTCTGAAACTCAGCAGCTTCATCTGCGGTCTTTATGAGTCCAGATTTTGCTGCAAGGAAAACCAATACACCCTGCATTGCCAGCTAAAAGTTCAGTATCATATTGAAATTATAATTTGGGCTCTTGGTTCAGGCCCAAACTTCCAACAACAGAAACCTGAAGGTCCTGCACATTGTAAACAGTGGCAATCTGTTTTTACTCCTAAGCAAGATTTTAAAGACAAATATTTGAGAATAAACATATGAAAGAAACGTGGTATTAGCATCATCCATAAGGATACTTTATAAGAAATTAAAGAAGAATAACGGATTCCAGAATGCTTGGAAACCTATACATTAGTTATAATTTAACATATAGAAATCTAAAAATTTTAGCAAATCTCTATCCACCTTCATTACCAAAAAGATAAGAGCTTTAGCTTACATAACTATCTTCTACTATTCTTGCACATTTGCAAGTATTAACAAAAAAAAACAACAATATTCTGAATAATCCTACCAGTTTATTATACAGGGAACTGAAATTTTTTAATATGCTGCAAGAGTGAACAACTATTGAAGGATTTGGCCCAAAAATTTTCCTTAAGCCATTAACTTTAACAAAATCCTTTTAACACATTAACTGCAGTCGAATCCTCATGCATAGCATAGGCGTGCATGCAATTTACAACCAGTCCAAAATACCATACAAAGGCTATGTCATTGAAAAAAATTCTCCATAACTAAAAAGAAGGATGTAAACAGTTTTTACCTGCCAATAAGTCAGGAAAACGACAGATTTTATTATGATGAACTTGGGAACTGGATTGAATGGCTGAAGTAGATCTTTGCAAGCAATGTAAAACAAAGCCAACACATAGAGAGCCATTGTGTACGACAACGTATAGATGATTGTTAGATAAAGATATGACTGGTTTGGACTAAAATTTCCATCCTTGTATTTTCCTTTTGCATACAGTATCAGTGTCACAGCAGCTAATATAGGCTTAAGAATCACGAACTGTAAACATCCTTGCTTGCACCTACGTATAAAGCGTCTGCATCAAGAATTACGGAAGTGTGAGTCTACCAATCAATCTAAAATGGACAACTTTGAAACATACAACATTTTGGGCAAGACTTTGGCGATGAAAGTTATCACATTTTCTCCAGAAAATATGTCGACTACTGATAGGCTTGCATAGTTTATAAAGAAGACCAGTTCGTAAAGTTGGAAAATTTTTAAGTGGGAAACAAGTCCCTAAACAATAGAGAAATCTGCAATTTTTTAACACGGGGAAAAGAAACTTTAATGTTTCAATTTTGATTCTCCAACCGACTAAAAAGAAACAAAAAAAAAAAAGGTTTCTTTCTGAACTTACCCATCCAATGGTATGGGAGGAAAGCAACAAGTCATCAGACACCATGATGGCTTTAGCACCCGACCGGTTAAACTAAGGGCAACGGCCCCTGGGCCACCAACCCATGCCAAGCAAAGTGATAGAAAATTATAAATGACCCAAGCTTCATAACTGAAAGAAAAACATAAACAGACAAATAGACATTAGAATGAGTCAAAAATATGGAGCTGGTTACAGTCTACTGCATATTATTTATTTAAACAACAGAAATGGCAATATTAATTAAAATAACAAAATAGCAATAAACAGCTGTTTCAAACCAGCGTCTGTAGTAAGTAAAAACAAGTAGTTGTTGATATTAACAAGCATTATCCAATTGGCGAAGCAGTAGTGCAACGAGCTTCTTACAAACAGAGACCAAAACCAAGAGGAATAAGATAATATGGAGATTGGAGAACACTCCTGTCGTTAAACAAAATGGTCAACCTAAATAAATCGAGATTCAATATCTCTCACTGGAGCAAAATAGAAAACTAAAGAACAACCACAAAGACTAAAAAAGCCCTACTTCGAAAAAGATGGCTAATAGAACAAACTAGAGTTGTACACGACCAAGCTGCAAACTCCATGTTTCGATGTTATAATGGTGCATCCCTTGCTATTTTTGATATACCAGAAACAAATATATTATGCATTCAAACATACACATACACATGCGATAGTTTAGACTACATTTCCTGTTCCCCTCCACAATTTATAGAAAAAGATAGAGGAAAACAAGGCAAGAAAATGAACCATGAACAGAGTATTACAACTGAAATATAGAACCACTTACACTTCCCGGATTGAATTGAAATAGATTGAACTCGCGGGCAAAACAAGGGACAAGAAAGACATCAATGCATAAACCTGGCAAATACGACAAGATTCACACAGTTTAAACAACGTCACAAACAACCAAACAAGACCAATCCTTAAAATTCCAAGCACTATCATTAAATCCCAAGCATATAACAAAACACTCCGAAGCCGAAAAAATCACTCACCGGGACCATAAAGATGATTCTGACGATGTATCTCTGATAGGTAGGTTCAGTGTAATTCTTGAGGTGCCTGTAGATATGGAAACTGGAGAGAGCAATGGCTCCAACTGTGCAAAAGAATGCGAAAATGCTCAAGTAAATTGGGACCATTTCCCCCATTTTACAAAACCTTAACCTCCAAAATCCCCCCTATAAATCAACAATAACAAAAGCAATGATAAGAAAAAAGAACAAGCAAAAAACAAAAACAAAAACAAAAACTACCGAAAAGGTTAAGATAAGAACCTGGTATCAAATATCCTCTTTTTCTTCCAACAATTTTCACTCAAATTAACCAAAACATGAATTTATGGCGTTTGTTCCAGCCAAAAATGAAAAGCCCCAACCTTCCACCAATCCTTAATCGCCTGCCGACGAAAAATTATTTTTCAATAAAAAAAAAATGAAATTCGAACAATCAGGAGAGAAGACAAGAAAAAAGCAAAACTGAAATTGAAATTAAACTGGTCCAAAAATCTCGAATGGAGGGATTGAATTGAAATTGAATCAAATGAAGAGAAAATGAACCCATTTTTACCTGATTTGGAGAGGGGCTGATGAAAGAAAATCGGCAAAAAAAAAACTGGGAAAAATGGGGAGAGAAGAAATGTCGTCAGATCCGCGGCCAAAAAAAGTAGAAGGAGAAGTCGGCGACGAAAAGAACAAAGGAAGAAGCGCAAGAAATTGCTTCACTGGCAGACAATAATGGCGGCTTTTCCAGTCTCGCTGTAAACCAATTTTACAAATCTAAACGCTAGGATTTTCCTTTTATTTGTTTTTTTGTTATTTGTTATTATTTTTTTTTTTTCCCACTCAGCGAATTTTCTATTTCTAACATTCTGGAAAATTTACAGATTAAAAAAAATGAAAATACTATTGTGAAGTGGATATTCAGGTGTGCAACAGTCCAAGAAACTTCGATAGGCTCTATTCTCCCAACCGTTTAATTCGATGAACAAAAAGGTAATTTTTCTGGAATTCATCAAACATCATTCGCTATAATATATATATATATATATATGTAAAGATGAAGGTTTTAATTTTAAACTTTATAATACGTAATGGAATCAGGTAGAACTGTAAAGTCATATTTATAACTACTTAATTCCTATTTTTTTTTTCTACCAAAAAAAAAAATTTACATTATTTGTTTCATCAAACGTTAAATGATAATCTTTTAAATGATACGTTTATTTAGGAGTTTCTTTTTTCTTGTTATAACATAAGAAAATTCTCATTTTTATTGAAGAATATGATTTATTAAAAAGGACTAACAAGAAAAACCTTTAATGAACCATAAATCATTGTTGTGTTTCTAAAGTCCTGAACTAAAAAGTTGAAAACAAATTGTGCTTCATATCATTTTAAAAATGATTTCGCTTTGAATTTGAAAATAAAATGAGAGTCTTTTTAGAATGATATTGAAATCACTTTTTTTTTTTTTTTTTTTTTTTTTAAGAAAAAGCGTTGAGTTTATTCAATATTATTAATATTATATATTACAAACAGTCTTAAAAAAACGAAAATAAACTCAGTACTAACAAATCACTTGAGATCAAATCCGAAAATTTCAAAATTTCCATACCTTCCGGAGCCCTGGTAATAAGATTTGAATGTGGAAGGCCGAGGAATCCAGGGGTCAAAAAAAGGCTTTAATATTGACGTAGAAGCCGTCGGTACTAATCCTGCAAATCATATCCAAGAAGAGAAATAGGTTGAGAATCTCACGACCAAGAAAACGACAATAGTTTAACTCAAACGACAACTGATACTACAAGACAGAAACGACGCTTTAAAGGACCAAGCAACTAAACGCTGGGGTTTTATTACAATTTAGTAATTTACAACTCAGATAAAACGACACTACGCATAACAGACCAAGCTAAGAAACGACAACTCCCATCAGTAAGCCCCTCTTTAGCTCAGCTCCCATATTGAGCATTTCTGCCTCTTCATTACAAACGGCAAATAAAGAAACAAACGACAATGGAATGTTGAGACCCAAATACCAAACAACATGCTAATACTAGCTACTAAAGAGGACTTGAAAGCTCCTACATCAAATATTTTCACCATTTCCCACTTTCCACTGAAGACCCACATTGAGCGCCTCCCTCCCCAAAACAAGGGCTCGATTACCATTTTTCACTTCCCTTTTTTTTTTTTTTTTTTTTTTTTTTTTTTTTTTTTCTTACCAATAATAAGCTTGAAGAGAATAAAAAAGTGGACTCCATTACAATATTTTTCTCTCATCCATTACAACATTTTTCTCTCATACTTTCTTTTTCCTTCTTACCAAAATGCATCTAACATCAAAGTTCAACTCAATCTAAATCAAAAAAATTCAATTCATTTTTTGTTTTTTTTTTTTTAAGTCAATCTCAGTTTTACTATTTATAGTTTTTGTAACTCAAATTTCAATAGTTCATAATTTTATATATATAAATCTAAATGAGATGAAGTTTTTTTAATTACATAGAATTTCGAAACGAACGAAACAAGCTCCATAGTGATATTTTTTTTCCGAACGCATTTCAAGTTTTCACACTTATTAAGTTTCAACAATTCAAACTCCTCACCAAAATTCAATTTAATTCTAACCCAAAAAACTCAATTCAAACATGTGCACCGAATGCATATGTGCATCAATTTCCCTCCACTTCTCCCTTATCCCACTTCATTCATTTACCTTTTTCACCCTACCAAATATAACATTAAAGAGAAAACAATATAAATATATAGATAAAACAATAATAACTTTTTTACATTAGTACATCCTAAATTTATCGAAAAATTATAATTTACATATTGAAATTTTAATTTTGACAATTTGTACCAGGAATTTATAAATATGTAGCAAATTACACCCCATTGACAATAATATTAATCTTTTGAAGGAAGTTGATATGTAATTCGTATATGGATTATTAATTCATGACATAAATAATCTTTTTTATCTTTATTAATTAACAATCTATATGCAAGTGAAATATCAGCTTTTATTAAAAAATCAATATTAATTATGAATGGGGTGTAACTTGCTGCAGATTTATAAGTTTATGGTATAAATTATTAAATTCAAAATTCAAAATGTAAATTGTAACTCTATAATAAATTTATGGTGTATCAATACAAAAAAAAAGCAATAATAATTATACCAATATTTTATTTTATTTCTTTATTATTTACCAAACAACGTAACAGAAAACTAATTTTAATTTTTTTTTTTTACCATTCTAATTTTTTATCTTTTAAAAGTTTTAGGGCATCTTGAAATATAAAGTGACAAAAAAATGCACACAAACTTTTCCGATATTTGCGAAACGAAAGAAATGGAAAAAAAAAAAAAAAAAAAAAAAAATCCACACATGTCCGAAAAAGACAAACTGGCTAAATAATATCAGGCTACTCGGGTCAGCCCACGACCCAAAAAAACGACCCGATAACAAATCGGAAATATAAATGGAAATTAGTAAGTAGAGGCTAGAGCAGGGCAAACCGAGGTGGAGGTTTATGAGGCCATACGTCTTACACACACACACACAACACACAACACCCTCTGTGTCTGTCTCTTGCCTTCGCCTTATCCCCTAAATATCTCCTCCTCCAACTCCAAAACCCTCCTCAACACCGTCTCTCCGTCTTCTCATTTCCTAGAAACGTGTCTTATCCTTTTCCTTCTCTCAGTACTTTCGTCGAGCACTTGGTGTTCATACCAAACGACCCAGAAAAACTCGTTAGAGACTCTGATGGCTTCCATCATCGGCGTCTCGTCCATTTACCAGACGCCCAGTCTCGAGCCCTACCGGCGAGTCGCGGCTTCCTCCTCCACCGCCGCCTCGGCGACTCCTTCTTCTCTGCCTTTTGCCGAGAAGTCTCACTTCAACAGTGTTCTCAGAGCGTATAACAGTAGGCTCGGCGGCGGCGGCGGTGGTGGTGGTGGCTTGGTTGCTTCGGCCATTGCGACCCCGAATTCGGTGCTCAGCGAGGAAGCTTTCAAGGGTCTCGGAGACTTCTCCCAGGACTCTCTGGATGATGACTTTAGCGACGAAAAGGACTACGAGTCCGACGAAGGCGAGCTGGGCTCGCCTTCCGAGGACGATGACGAGCTCGCCATTTCCAAGCTGGGTTTGCCTCAGCGACTCGTGGATTCCTTGGAGAAACGTGGGATTACCCACCTTTTCCCTATCCAAGTACTTTTCATATCTCTCTCTGGTTTTTGCATTATTTTTGGTTGTTTTCGAATTTTTTATCCTTTATATTGATATGTTAGATTCTCTTGGAATTCTAGTTCGTTTGTCTTTTCTGCTCAATCAGCTTTTCACCAAGACTTGTAGCCATTTTCTATATTTTATTTGATGGAAAACCATGTTTGAATGCTATATTTTTAGTCTATGAGCTCCTGTTTCAATGCTGAACTTCCATATGATATGGAGGCTTTTTTTGAATTGATTTTTTGGTTTAACTTGATTGAATCGAAATACGTGTTGGTTTGATTTTTATTTTTATTTTTTTGTCCCGCGTATTTTACCTTTTTCCGCTTTGGTTAATTGGAAGTTTATGTATTTTCATTTATTTACTATTGTTTCCTGCAACAAATTAGAGAGCTGTACTAGTACCGGCACTAGAAGGTCGGGACGTCATTGCTCGTGCGAAGACAGGAACCGGAAAGACACTTGCCTTTGGGATTCCAATAATTAAGCGCCTTACTGAAGATGATGAAGAGAAAGGTTCTAGGAGGTATAATTATGTCAGAGTTACTGAACTTCTTTTACCTTTGAGTTTGTTTGGAACATGTCGTGATTGTTATTATTTTTTTGGTTAAAATTGTTTTCATAGGCGGTTCAGTCGTCTTCCTAGAGGTTTGGTCCTTGCACCCACCCGTGAGTTGGCCAAGCAAGTAGAAAATGAGATCAAAGAGTCCGCACCTCATTTAAACACCGTCTGTGTATACGGAGGTGTTTCTTATATTACACAACAGAATGCTCTTTCCCGTGGAGTTGATGTGGTTGTTGGAACTCCCGGTCGATTAATCGATCTGATTAATGGCGGCAGCCTCCAATTAAGTGACGTTCAATATTTGGTCCTTGATGAAGCTGATCAAATGCTTGCAGTTGGATTTGAGGAGGATGTTGAAGTAATCTTAGAAAAGCTTCCGGCTGAGAGACAAAGTATGCTTTTCTCCGCAACTATGCCTAGTTGGGTGAAAAAACTAGCGCGAAAGTATTTGGACAATCCTTTGACGATTGATCTGGTATAATATTATTCTTTTTAACTAGTTAAATGCCAGTATAAGCTACAATTGTTCTCAAACAGAATATAGATTCTTATGTTATTTTTCCTTCCTTCCTCCAAGGTTGGTGAGCAAGAGGAAAAACTTGCCGAGGGAATCAAACTTTATGCCATATCAGCTACTGCAACGTCAAAGCGGACTATTCTTAGTGATCTTGTAACTGTGAGTGCTAGCAGTCAATTTTATTTTTGCCTTTCTGCTAATTATATTTGTTACAAGTAGTAGGTCATGTTGAATAATAAAATATCCGGTCTATCTTGTGAGACCACGTTGATAGTTCTAGTGTACCTTTTA
The DNA here is from genome assembly GCA_025413025.1 of Ficus hispida. NCBI lineage: Eukaryota > Viridiplantae > Streptophyta > Magnoliopsida > Rosales > Moraceae > Ficus > Ficus hispida. Next base: position 13,332,158 of record CM046363.1, read on the forward strand.
GTGTTATATTTTCAGTTTTCTAATATATGATGTATATTGTTATCCGTTTTTCCAGATGAAGTACAAGTTAAAAGTACTATTTTTCTTAATCCTGCATTAAAAATTTTATTTTCAGGTTTATGCAAAAGGTGGAAAGGCCATAGTTTTTACACAAACTAAACGAGATGCTGATGAAGTCTCAATGGCATTAACAAATAGCATAGCTTCTGAGGCATTGCATGGGGATATATCCCAGCATCAAAGAGAGAGAACGTTAAATGGTTTCCGGCAAGGGAAATTCACCGTGCTTGTTGCCACTGATGTTGCAGCCCGAGGGCTTGATATTCCTAATGTTGATCTGGTAATCACCTGAATTTTATGATCCTGCTACCATGTGTTTCTGAATCCCTTTTTTTAGGGTAGTGTGAATAAATCTCGTGGAATCTTGAAGTTGTACAAAGTGTCATAATATATCTCCGTGAAGAATCAATGAGGAGGAGATTCCTTTATGTATCTGACTTTCTAACTCCGAAGTTAGATTTAGCCAAATAATACACAGTCCGCATAAATTACCATTTTAGCCCGAGTTAGAGTACTTGTGCCATTAACAATATGAGTGATACATTCTGATTTTTATGCCCTTTTCTTTCACAAGATGAGCTTTATTTTGTCTTTTCGAAATGTTTTCTATGTCATTTTATGACGATTAATACTAGTATCTTATTGTTCTTTCAGCAAACTGAATATCTTACTTGTTTTTCCAGATTATCCACTATGAACTTCCCAATGATCCAGAAACCTTTGTGCATCGATCCGGTCGTACCGGACGTGCTGGAAAAGAAGGAACTGCTATTTTGATGTTTACTAGTAGCCAGAGGAGAACAGTCAGATCCCTTGAGCGTGACGTTGGGTGCAAATTTGAGTTTGTTAGTCCACCATCTGTTGATGAGGTTCTGGAGTCATCTGCTGAGCAAGTGGTTGCCACTTTAAGCGGAGTTCATGCTGAATCAATCAAGTTTTTCACCCCAACTGCCCAAAAGCTAATTGAGGAACAAGGCACAAGCGCTCTTGCTGCTGCACTTGCTCAATTGAGTGGATTTTCTCGGCCTCCGTCGTCCAGGTCTCTTATCAACCATGAGCAGGTAAAGAATTTAAGTCAAGTATAAATAAACCATTAATTTTAATTTTTTAATTATGAGTTATGTAATTTCTTGCAAGATTTATGTATCAATGAGACAGTAGCTCTGAGCAAAATTTTGGGTTCCTTACGGTTAACATAAATGCTTTGCTTTTCCTTTACAAGAGATCATTAAAAAATAATGAAAATTGCTAGGTGTATAAGATGGGCGAGGACTAGTGAAACGTTGCCATAAAATCTTCAAGTTTTATTCACATTTATATCCAAGTTTTTTATTACTGGTTCTATACCGATATATACTTATTTTATTCTCAACCTGATTGTTTATATCTCAGGGTTTGGTTACATTGCAATTGACTCGAGATCCAGCCATTTCTAGAGGATTCCTGTCAGCTAGATCTGTCACTGGGTTTCTTTCAGACGTTTACTCTACTGCTGCTGATGAACTTGGAAAAATTTATTTGGTTGCTGATGAACGGGTTTGTATACACAAATATGGCATACGTTATTTATTTTCTTCTAATGTCTCTTTATGAACTCCTTCGTTAATAACTAGTTATCACTTACACAAATTTCAGGTTCAATCAGCGGTTTTTGATCTTCCAGAGGAGATTGCAAAGGAGTTGCTGAACAGGGAATTACCACCTGGGAGCACTATTTCCAAGATCACCAAGGTTGCTATTGAATTTTCTTTGTGTTTTCGTTACAGCCATATCTGCGTGAGAACGAAAGTTGTTGTATGAATCATGGGCGGAATCATTTTGCTTGCAGTTTGGTGTGCTTTCACATGCTCTTGTGCTATCCACATGAAAGCATCAGAGACTCAGAAGTGTATTTATGCTTGTATTATATTTATTTGCAGTTGCCAGCTTTGCAAGATGAGGGGCCCGCCAGTGACTTCTATGGTAGGTTTTCTAGCAGAGACCGCGGAGGAGACCGTGGTGGCCGCGGTGGAGACCGTGGTGGCCAACGAGGTACTAGGGGTCGTGGAGGATTCAGAAGCTCCAGGAGTTGGGGCGGTGGCTATTCTGTCAATGAAGATGATGGATTTAGGAGCGGTCAAAGTAACAGAAGATCTAACAATAGTTGGTCAGGGTCTCGGGGTTCTAGAAGCACCAGCGACGATTGGCTTATTGGAGGTAGAAAAACTAACAGTAGATGGTCTCAGGGTTCAAGCAGGTCTTCATCCAGGGACAGGTATCTTCCCACTTCCCTGTATAAATCTCTTACTCTTTTCTCTATTCTTAGTACCGATTTTAGTATTATTCCTCTCACCTTCCACTTATGTTGTTGAAAATAAAATTGCCTCTTTTAAAGCGAGAGGAATAGTAAAAGTGATCATTTCTCGTTTGGCCATGATACGGGTGGAACGAGTCCATCCCTAGATCTTGATCTGATTTGATCTTAACTTGTAAGATACTGATATCTGCACTTGCATACAGAAATTTCGGGGGTTCATGTTTCAACTGTGGGCAATCTGGGCACCGGGCATCAGAATGCCCCAACAAGATGGGTTTTTAAGTCCATCAAGAGCCATCAAGAGGAGTACTCTGATTTTTGAGTTGTGGAGGATATGAGGTCTTTCTTTTCTTGGCCTTCAGTGGGTAGGAGGCTGCTGCTGAGTATTGGTTTGATGGAATTTCATCTCTGTGCTGCTCAGAGATTCAAGAGATGCTCCTCCATACCATAATAGGAGTCAAACATTGAACCGAAATATTATATAATGTTTCCGTTGACATTTATTTTTCTTACCTGCATTTTTAAAATTTATTGCCCATTTTGATGTAATGTCTAGTTAGTGTTAAATTTTTCTTATGAATACTGGTTTTAGTGTTTGGCAATTTCAGTATATCTATTTTCCTTCAAATGTATTGCTAAATTGGGATTCCTACAAATTTAGTGCTTCAGAATGTGGTATTTACTGGAATGACTACTCAATTGAATCATTTTCTGACAACAAACAACAAATCTTTCCAAGCATTCATTTGTTCGATATCAACTTCCTAGGTCGATGCCGGAGCTCTCTTGCCAACAACATAAGATATATGGGGTGAAAATCTCTTCCAAAAAAAAAAAAAAAAAAAAAAAAGCCTACTTCCTAAAGAGAATGCTTATGACACTTCTAAACACAGGTCCCCTCTTATCCTTCATAACCTCTCTTGTAGCCTTCTCATCAGGCACAAACCCTCTCTCTCTCATCTGCACCAGAAACTCCCTGGCCTCATCCTCCTTCTGCTCCCTCACAAACGCCTCAAACACCGCCACGTAAACGCTAGCATTGGGACGCATCCCCTTTGACATCATCTCAATCACATACTTCTTCGCATCGCCAAGGAACTTCGGATTCGCAGCGAGTCCTTTGATCAAAACAGTGTAGGTGTACGCATTCGGTGCGACACCGGAGGTGAGCATCCGCAGGAACACCTTGACAGCTTCCTTGGTCTGCCCGGCATTGGTGTAGGCTTCAACGACGGCGGTATGCGCCACCACGTCGGGCATCAGGCCCTTGTCCTTGATCTGCGCGAAGAGCTCCAAGGCCTCGTGGGCGAGCCCGTCCTTGGACAAACCGTCGAACATCTTGACTGCATTGTTGAGGAGGCCATCGCCGCGCATCTTGTGGAAGACCTCTTGCAGGTTTTTTGGGTCGTCCGGCTCCTCCACGGCGGGCTTCTTGCTGAAGGGGTTGTACGGCGGCGGGAGCTTCGACTTGTCGACTTCTTTCGTCGTTTTGCTGTCGTTTTCGTGGTCGGTTTCGTCGTCGGAGGGGACGGAGAAGTTGACCGGTGTTGATCTTGGTGGGTGAGTCAGAAGATGAGCTGAATAGCATATGCTTAACACATGATGTCGGTGGAAGAAGCACTGTTTTGCGATGGTTTGGAGTGAGAAAAGAAGAAGAAGAAGAAGAAGAAGCGGAAGAGAATATGGTTCTGGTGTGGCTGCAGTTAGGCGTTAATGGCGGTGGACGAAGGAGGAACCGTTTGCAGAAGAGAATGGAGAAGGAGAAAGTATCGGAGACGGAAGTGCGAAGAAAGGTCTGGGAAAGCCGTTCGCTCGCCATTGCTGCGCAGGCGTTTCTTTTGAGTTTCTTGTTCTGCAGCTTACGATTTTTCCGAGCAGTCAAAAATATATATGGCTTTATTTGGTTTAGATAGTTTAAATTAATCATTTTAATTTTTTTTTATTTTTTTATTTTAAGTTTTTATTTTTTTAAAAAAAATTATTTTATTTTTTCTGAAAAGTCAATATAATTTACTATTTAAATTTAAAAATCTTAACTCAAACTTACACACCAAACACCCTATATATTTCTCTGGTTTGTGTGTGCATCTGTAGACTATCAATAAACTATATACGAATAGAAAGCACAAAACCTTCTACTGTTCAAGGTATTTTCGTCCAAAATAATTCATTTTGGACTAAAATATTTTGAATTTAATTTTTAGTCATTTGTAGGGTGTTTGGTGTGTAAGTTTGAGTTAAGATTTTTAAGTTTAAATAGTAAATTATGTTGACTTTTCAGAAAAGACAAAAACTTTTTGAAAAAAAGATAAAAACTTTTGAGGAAAATGACAAAAAAAAGTTTGAAATGGTTAATTTAAAATGTCTAACCAAACAATTTCTTTTCTTTTTTTTTTTGATAATTTTGCCCCTTTTTTGTATTGGTCAATTTTTTTTTTTCATTTTAATCCTTTTATCTTTTTTTGTATATTTTTTTCATGCATCTCTTTTTTTTTTGGGGTCCTTTGTTTTTTTTTTTTTTTTGTGAGTCTATTTTCTAATTTAGTATTTTAATTTTTCAAATATATCTAAGTGCATTGCATATGTTTTAAACTATATTGGAAATGGCAAAACATGTTACTATGCAAAGCATTTTCGTCCAAAATGATTAGCTTTGGACGAAAATGTTTTGTATTTACTTTTAGTCATTCATTTTTCATTTTTTTTATTTTGGCCTAATTTTTTTTTATTTTTTATAATTTAATCCTTTTTGGTCCTTTGATTTTTTTTATTTTTATTTTTACCTAATTTTTTTTATTTTTTACAATTTAGTCCTTTTCGTACTGGACAAAAATGTTTTGTATTCACTTATTAGTTCTTCGATTTTCTTTTTTAGTTTAGCCTTTTTTTTTTAATCTTTTTAATCCTTTTCTGTATTGGTCAATTTTTTTCATTTTAGTCTTTATATATGTATATATATATATATATTTTTGGTATTTTTGCATGCCTCTCCTTTTTTTTTTAGGTCCCTTTTTTTGTGGGTCTATTTTCAAAATTTTTATTTTTTCTATATGTAGATAAAATTTTCAAATGTATCTACATGTGCGCAACACATGCTTTAGACTAGTGCTTGTACATATACACATACGTATAAAAACTTCAAGATTTTGTCCAGAAAGTTTTAACGGGAATATTGTATTGCGTTCTAGTCCTTGGCGGGGCAATGCTTATTTATAGGACAATTCATTCCTTAAAAAAAAAATTAAAAATTATGATGAAATATGTTTTCCAACCCCTGGATTTTATTTCTTCACTTGTATGTGATTATGATTTGTATTGGAAAATTCACTTTGTATTACGTGTAATTCCTACATCGAATATATAATAGATTTGCAATATTTTCAAAACATTAGTTAAATATTACTTTCGTCACACACGTATTATAATAAAGGTCTAATGTTTTGTTCGAATCATAAATTTAATTTTAAATATAATATAATACAATACTCGTTTATTTCTTTCATGCATTGTATTTAAATAAACTTTCATTTGAAAGTATAACTATTTATTTTCTAGTCTGTCATTCCATCTTTTCTATAAAGTTTTATCAATTATATTGAATACTCTCTTATAAATATAATTTAGAATGATTATTTAAAAAGAGGTATCTAAATATATGTTGGAGCAAATCCATTACATTAGAATACGTGATTCAAACAAACAATATAATATATTTTGTTGTAATGAAATAGTTTCGAACTGAATAACTTTTTGTCACAATATATTTTTGAAGTGAATAACCCTTTGTAGTATGTGTAACGACATGCTATATACACGTAAACTACTGAACTTCAGGTAGCCTTCGGTACAAAAGCGACATGTAGTTTGTTTTAAAATTTTGTTGTCTCTCAAGTTTAAAACGCATGAGATTTGTAGTCGTTTATCTCTTTTTCGACATGAGACTTGTATTCACAGCCTTGAATGTGGGAGCTATTCTAATTTTGATTTGAATTAGTCCATCCCGATCGCTATCTCTCGCCTCAAATTAAAGAAAATTCCTGGTCAAAAAATTCCTCTCTTGGATAAAACAAGTTGCTTTATTTTTCTTATGTAAACGACATGTCATTTTAGAAAGCAAAGTTACTTTTTTTTGAAGTAGTTTTTCGGTATAATTTATGTTGTCTAATTTGGAAAACCACATAAACTTCTATAGTCAATTCTAAACCTTTTCTATCACTTGAGTTTTTTTTATTTCTTTCTTTCTTTCTTTCTTTTTCCCCCCTCACCTTGAAGTGAGAAAAGTTTGCCGTGCCCTTCAATAACATAAAGTAATATAAGAAAATAAGGAACACCCAGTGAGTTAGAATTGAAAATTTTAACTTAAAATTTATTGATTTTTTAAAAATTAGTTAAAAAATTTGTTGATTTTTTTTTATAAAAAAAAAGATAAATATTAAGTTGAAATTTTTAAGTGGAACAAACCATGAAATAAATAAAAAAGAAAAGAAAAATTTTCCGGAAACTTATTGGATTAGCGACATGCCGTTTCAAGCTTATAGTTTGTTGTCGTTAATTCCTATATTTGACATGTTGTTTTCAACGTACTTTATATACATATATATATATATATATATATATATATAATGCACAATCTAAATCATGTAAAACTTCAGAAGATAAATTATTTCAAAAAATAAAAAATTCAGAAGCAAAAGATTAGAACAGCATACTATTTTTTACTAATATACTATTTTATAGTTCTTTGAGCCCACACATGGCAATAATAAAGAATTATGTTGTAGACAGGTGTGTCTGTAATATTCATATTTGAAATACAGATAATTTTATTTTAAAAAATATAATAAAAACGAAATTGGTGATTAGATAGGGGTAAAACTACGGTCAAGCTCTTTTTATATAACTTATTAATAAAGTTTATTTTTAAACTGTCAGACACAATCAAATGATTAACAAATGATTAAGATGTTGTTTGTGTATGGTAACTATCATATATTTTACCTTACAGTAGTATTTGATTAAGAAATTAAAAAGAAACAGAAAAATTAAAAAATCTACCTTCACCGGTGCAGGAGAGGCTTCCATCGTTGGGGTCAGGAAGAAGGAAGGCATTGGGCTGGTCGGTGTCAAGGGGGAAGGGCGGGGTGCCTGGCCTCGAGCCTCGGGGGGGGGGGGGGGGGGGTGTGGTGGGACCGTCTATGATGGGTTGGGGGCGCATAGGCTCTAGCATGGGGGCTTTCATCGGCGTCGGGCTATAACATGGGGGGTCTGGTTGGCATCGGGGGTGGGGGAAGGGGAAGGGGCTCAGGTTAGCGTCGGGGGTGGGGGGAGGAGAGGGGGGCTCAACCACGGAAGGGTGTGGTCGGCGTCGGGGTGGGGGAGGGGGGCTTGAATGCAGGGGGTCTGGTCTGTGTCGGGGGTGTGGAGGGGGGGGGGGTGGGTTTGGTCAGCGTATGGGGTGTAGGGGGCTCAAGTGCAGGGGGATCTGGTTAGCGTCAGGGGTGTAGGAGGGCTCGAGCACCGCGGGGGGGGGGGGGGGGGGGCGGGGGTCTAGTTGGAGTCGGGGGTGGGGGCATCGGCGATAAATGGGCTTGTTAGCGTCCGGGGGGTAGAGATGCATAATGAGGTAAGATACATAATGATTATTATATACAAATAATATGTCAACTGTTGGATTATATCTTAAAGATTTAAAAATAAATTTTATCAAAATGATATATAAAAAGGGGTTTTATCATATCCTTACGCTTAGACAATGGATACTTCCTCTTTTTTTTTTTTTTTAAATAATTATAAAGTATTGGATACTTCCTTAGATGCCAATAGAGAATCCCGTTACACGACAAAATAAATAAATGAATAGATAAAGCATTATTATACGTGAATTAAGACAACGACTTTATTCTTAAAAAAATATTGTAATGATGCCCTTGCAGTAGCAAAAGCGACTGAGACACTTAACCGAAAGATACATTTAATACAAACAACCGAGAAAAGTTGCTAGATCTTATCCTAAGATCTTATCCTAATCATACTTAACAATGATAATTATAATAAATCTTATTCTAATCCATCTTATTATCAGGCTAAACGTTTTTTTAAAAAAAGTTGTTATTTCGGATTGGAATATGTGTGTAAATCCTTTCCCTAAAAAAAAAATATGTAAATGATATTTTTAATTAATAAATATGTAAATTTTATAAAATTGAGTTTTTTTTAAATGATCAATCAATTTTTTTTATAAATATTTAAGAATTGAATTTTAAACTTATTGGACTAAACCTTTAACTCTCTATTCCCTGGCTAATTGAGCTGGTCCCAATAATTTAATCAATTATGAGTTACTTGATGATTGATATCAACATTTAATTTAATTAATTAATTATTAATTGATCATCGAATAGACGTGTTAGTTAAATTTTATTCGATCAATGTTTATTTTTCTAAATTTTAATTACCTAATTTTTAACTTTTATGTTACTTTGATTTTTTTTTTTTGAAAAAGGTTATTTGATTTTTTCGTTAGTTGAGTTTGAGATAAGATAAAATATTTAAATTTGAGTTGATTGACTGTTTAAAAATTAATTATAAATTTTATTGATTTTTAAAAAAAATAAAAATTGAGATAAAAAAATTAGAGTTAAGCCTAGGTATCAAATATATACTTATTTTTTTTTTAATTTTTTGCTGCTTTTCAATGCAATCTTCCTTAAAAATATAAATATATATATATATAACTTTTTTCTAACTGTGATTTTTTGATAATAATAATTATATTAAAAAAAAGACAAGAAACTGTATGACACGTGGCGTGGGTCACATTTCACGCGTGAGATAATCTGTTACGGGGGTTTTAAAGAACTATAAAAGATAAAAAAATGGTGGCGTCAAACTTCGGGTCCCGACTATTTCAGAGCTTTTTCTTTAGGGTTTCTTATCATTATCCATTTCTGAATTAGCCAGCCGAAATCTTCTCTTCCTTCTTCTTCTTCTTCACTCAGGTACTTCTTCTTCTTCCTCTTCTTCATCTTTATACTGTGAGAATGAGCATTTCTTCTAAATTTAGCTGGAAATTTTCAATCACAAGTGTTGATCTTAGTCGCCACTGGATTCCTGTTAATTTGATGCAAAAATTTTCTTGAGTTTCTCCAGATTAATAGTTTTACGGACATGGAACTTCTTCTCTTTACTTCGTATATTCCGTTTTCAGATTTTTTATTTTCGGATCAACTTTCTCGCGATTCTGATTGAAAACGATCACTGCTAGCTAGCGCTTACTTAGTAAGCTTAAACGATTTGGATGTCGATGTTTCGTTTGTCTCGATCAAATCAGTGTTTCTTTGGCTTGATTTGTTGATCAGATGATGTCGGAGTTTGATCGCGGTCTATCGATTTAGTTTTTGTGTTTGATCTGATTCGATTCGTCAATATTTTGATAAAAGGAATAATTTCTAGCTGATTCGATTTATCCATTTACTTTTGACTTAAATTCGTTTCTGTTATTTGTATTTTCTTTCAAATATGGTTTGAAAAATGTAATTAAATGCGATCCTGGTAGATTTAGATAAATTAGTAACGTGTTAATGACTATAATTAATCCACAGGCGTAGCTGCATTAATTGTTACTATCCACTTTACTTCTCTCTCACACACACATATATAAATATATTTATATTTTTTTCTCTTTTGAAATCCTTAAATTCTTGGCCTATTATTATCTTCTTGTCCAGTCTCTTTCTTCCTTTTTAAAAATATTTGATAACTTATAATATCACCAAAATATTTAAATATTTATTTTGATAGGAAAATTTGTTCAATTGGCTTCCTTTTTTTTTTTTTTTTTTTTTTTCACAAGCATTTTGACAAAGAACTGTTCATAAAAAGTTTTAACAGAAGAAAGAATATATCTAATTACAGTAGGTTAGGGATAAATTTATAATTAATTATGTAGATAGAAAAATGTATGCATATTCTGCTTTTGTTTTCACGTACATTTTCAATGTAGTACTGTATACGAAAGTTTTTGCTCCAAAAAACGATATATTGAATTGCAATAGGTTATGGATTCCCCTATAAGTTCATTTGTACGATAAGTTTGGTTTTCTAGTCCTTTGAAATTCCTCCAAGCTCTTCATGAATGCAATTATAAGTTAAGATTGACCAGGTGATAGTCTTAGAGTCTTAATTTTCTGTAAATGTAAAAGTATATTAAGATAGAGATAAGCACTTTTTTACTTGGTCCTTATCCTAGAAGTGGACAATAAAAGTAATTTTAGAGAATAACATACTAAGAGAGAATGGTCAATCTGAGGAAGCCTAAAATTGAAAATATTATCGAAGTAAAGGATTTCTTATTTAAGGAAATAAGAAAGGAAAAATTACCATGACTATTATTTCCTTCATTGGAGGGGCTTATTGCTTAAAAGGAATAACAATTTACATGAAGTAGAGCATCATATATAACCTCTGTTTTTCTACAGGCTAAAATGCAAGGAGGGATTCGAGGATTTTTGTCGAATGGAAGTGTTGTGAAAAATGCGGTTCTGAAGCGCATCTCTCTTGTGAACCCACTGTTCCAGCCTGCCGTCCTTTCACGATTTCAGTCAGCTACATCTCCACAAATAGAGGAGCATGGCTTTGAGAGCACGACTATTGCTGATATCTTGAAAGGGAAAGGCAAAAGTGCTGATGGTTCCTGGCTCTGGTGCACTACAGATGACACTGTGTATGATGCTGTTAAGTCGGTATGGACACTGTTTCAATCTTTGCAAAACTATTGTTATCAGAATTAGCTGAGAGGATTTTCTTGCTGCCTGGAGTCAAGTAATTATCATCATCTTTGCAGATGACCCAGCACAATGTCGGTGCCCTGGTGGTCGTGAAACCTGGAGAGGATAAATCAATTGCTGGAATCATAACAGAAAGAGGTATTGTTTGCCGATCTTTTATGGTGTTTTACCACACATTGCTGTGCTTTTTCTCTAAACCCCCATGAAATGTAGACTGGAAATGCTGCACTATCTAAGTACTAAAGTTTGGAAGACAAGTTGGAACTTTTCTAATCAAGTGATATCTTTATATTATGGTTTGTTTACAGATTATCTGAGGAAGATCATAGTGCAGGGAAGGTCATCTAAGTCGACCAAGGTCGGAGATATCATGACTGAGGAGGTATATATGGCACATGAGAATTTCATTTTCACTTGCAGAATAACACTGCATGGAAATTGACATACCGAAGTTTTATATTACATTTCTCACTGTGGATAACCTGTAATTTTGATCCATAATCCTATGACTCGGTGGCTGTAGAACAAGCTTATCACTGTCAACCCTGGCACCAAAGTTCTTGTGGCAATGCAACTGATGACTGGTATCATATTCTGTTCCTCTTTTTCACCATTTCCATTGCCTTTTTTTTTTTTTTCTATAATTTTTTTAAATGTTTAATTATTGAGTTTCCTCCCCATTAAGGAAGCTGATCTTCTGAATTGATGTTGTCCGGGTAGATAACCGGATCAGGCACATTCCAGTGATTGATGAAAGGGGAATGATAGGCATGGTGTCAATTGGAGATGTGGTTCGAGCTGTGGTGAGTGAGCACAGGCAGGAGCTGGACCGCTTGAACGCCTATATTCAGGGAGGTTACTAGATAATGATGATGATGACGACGAATATGATTCGAATTTGGACACAACTCTGTTTAGTTGCCCTGGTATGGTTAAACGCTGTACAATAATAAGAAGCCTGGGTGCTTGTAAATGCCGTTTGCTCTTTGCCAAGCCCTGTTCTTCTCTTTCAGTTTCTGTAAGTTCTCCCTGATGTCAAAATGGTCTATGACATCAAACACCTTGACATGTGGACTAACATGCCTTAACAATAATTATTTTGCTGTCGCTTGATAAGTGTTCTGGTTCTTATAGTGATGCATAATAGATTTTCAGATTAGATGGTGATTACTACTTGTTCGTTTCCATCGTAGGCTTGAAACGCAAATTCAAATTTTTATAAGAAAAAATGCTGTTGAAAACTTTTAATATCTAAAAGTCTTGCGACGGTGAAAGAAACAAACGGGGATGTACTTGGTTTCTCCTTTCTATTTTTTCTTTCCATTTTTATCGGATGTGGGGTTAAGGGGAGTTTTTCAGTTGGATTTCTCACTTGAAAAAGCCGACGTTGTCGTGATGGCCAGAGTGGCTGGGAAACGAAGGATTTTTATTTTTTATTTTTTGGGTAGCTTTAATTAGTGAAATTGATCAAATAGATGAGAAGAAGAAAAAAGGGGGAAGAGAAAGATGCAAACAATTATTTCGTCAATAAAGATGAGTGGAAAAAGAAAATAAATTACACGTAATTTACTTTTGCTGAGAAAATAAATGATGTAACTTTTAAGCAATTAATGTCGACCCTGTAAATAAATCGGGGCAAGCGAATGACCAGATCTCAAAAGGGTCAGTAACGTGCGCGAAGTTGTCTGTAACGTAATCTTTCTGAGCAAAAACCCAAAAAAAAAAAAGGAGAGAGAGAGAAAAAAAAAAAAAAAAAACTTACAAAAGCTCTTACATTCCTTCCTTCACAAAAAGTGACATACACACAAAATTTACATGTCCATTGTCTGCCACTAGTTTTAATTATTTCGTTTTAAATTTCATATCTGCTGAAAATTTTCTATCTCCAAAGCTCTAAAAACAGAAATATTCTAATATAAAATAAAGCGTTTTTTTTAATATAACTTTGAACAATAAGTTGAAGAGAAAACGTTGTTAAAAAAAAAGTTGAAGAGAAAACGTCAGTTAAAAAAAAATGTGTTGTGTTTTCGATTCTTTGATATTAAGGGAGATTAACTCATTTTATAATAAGATATAAAGTTTTAAATCCCATCCTGTTTAAAAAAGAAAATAGAAATATTCTAACAAAATCTTTTGTACATTTCTTTAAAGTCAAAATTCACGGGGCTGACGGGAGATTTTCGGAAATGTTGTCTTAAAAATAAAAAAATGAATGGACGAAGGGAAAATGTTTTCTTTTGTTCTTTTTTGGACCAAAATTTTCTTCTCTTTTATTTTTTATTAGCCAGAAATGAGTTAAACCGTCCAAGTGGGGTGGATAAAGTGCCTTCTACGGAGGACCAGTCTGAGCATAAAGTGCCTCCTATAGTGGACCAGACTGCGGATAAAATAATAATAATAATCATTTTAAATAACAATAATTAAATAAACCCAATCCAACATTCCATACGCTTCTTTGTCGCATCATTTGCTTCCTTATTCTCCATTTATCTTTCCCACAATCGCAAAAACAATTTTTTACTAGGATTTTTTTTAATTTACTGTAGCTGATCTGTCCCTTAGTCCATGGTTGTTATCATTAGAGAGTCGGCTTGTTGTTGTCATTTGACTCGGTTAATTTCTTTTCTCTGATTTTTTCGGCTACAAGAACAACTCAAAAACGGAACAAGAAACAAACAAACAAACAACAAGAAGAACAAAGAAATACGATTCTAAATAATCAAAAGTAAGTTTGTTTCTGAATTTCTGATACGTATTTGTTAATGGGTTTTCGTCCGTTTTCGCTTTTGTTACCTGTGGGATAAGTTTCTTTGTTCTGGGATTTTTGTAATTTTTGAGTGTGTGTGTGTGTGTGTGTGTGTGTCTGTATATGTATAATGTAAATATATGTATATGAAGAACTGTTTTTCTGGTGCAGGTTTTGGTGTGAAAATTGAGAAGTGGAAGCATGGTGGGATTTCCCTTTTCCATTGGGGCTGTTTCAATTTCTGGAAATGACATTTCTATCATAGAATATGGCAACCTGGCTTCTGTGGTTTCTGGCATGATTCTCTGCGTCATTGTGAGTTTTTGTTCTTAAAAATCCAGCTGCCCATTTCATTCATTACATGCTTTTATGTATATGTCTGTTGTATAGATAGGCTAGAGTAAGAATTTGTAGACCAATGAGGTTAACAATTGCTCAATGATTCAAAACCAGGATAGCAATGCATAGAGAATGGTTTAATGGATAGAAAAACGTAAGTCCGGAGGACTTGTTTGTGTGGTTTTGAACAAATGTATCAATTACTAGTAGGATGGTGCGGCAGTTAGGATGCCTTTCCTTATTGTCTTCGGGTTAAAGGTTTTAGTACTTGAAAACCTCACATTAAGGTGCCTGCCCAGTTAATAGATTGTGTGTTGCTGTGCTTGTAGTGGTGGGCGTGAAACTGAGTCTATTCTTTGAGTAGAATTGGGTTAGGCTATTTCTGTTCTATCGGTGGGCCCCTGGGATTTCTACTATAGGCGAAAAGATGGGATGGATCCAGTCATCCCTTTTGTCTTAGAAAACTTTTCTTTATATTATTCGTGTGCTATTAATGAATCCTTACGAACCTCTGTTTATGTGTGCTTCCTCCTGAATTTAGCAACTAATGGACTTTAATTAGTGTTCTAGAAAAAAGAAAAAAAAATTTCTTGTTAGTAACTTCCAAGTGATGTATGTATTTTGGTTCTTGAAGGTTTATAAATTAACAGGTCTATTTAGCCCTCGTTTCTTCAAGGGATATGACAAGTTAACAAATTCACAAAAAATTGAATGGAACAACAGGTGAAGATCTTCTGCATCTTACCTTATGATCTACCTATCATTTGTCCAACATTTGGTTTCAACATCTTAACCAGCATTATTGTTGTTGGGTTTACTTATGTAGGGGGTTTTCAACAGCTCATGCCATTCTCGTAGCATTTGCATCTTTCTACCTCGTAGTGTTATCTGATTTGTTTAAAGAGGGTTCTCGTGATGGGCTAATTGTCGACAGATCATCCACTTTGTCAAATACTGTGATGGGGGTAAGTGTGATGCATAAGAAGCACTACTAGGTTCTCTTATTACAGTTTCTTTCATCTACTCATTAAATATCTATTAAATTAATCTGCTTTTCAAATTTTGGTTTATATGTATATGCCACGATAGCTAACAGCTGATTAATGCTTCGAATTGATGCCATATGATGAGTTACACATTGCGTATACGAAACCGGACAGATTTCCTTTGCTTTGCAATTTTTTTTATAGACTGTTTTTTTGGAGATTTTGGTCACTGATTTTTTGTTCTCTATCTTCTTTTTCTGGGAAGTTAACTTAGGTGTATTTAATTAGTCTTGTCTCTAACCTTTACTGATCCGTACTCGGTGCAGATTTCCATTGGTTATTTTCTGACAGACTTGGGGATGATTTTTTGGCTTTTCCCAGCTCTAGGTGGTCTGGAGTATGTAAGTCCTTTTTAAAGCAAAATATTCGCTTGATAACAAATTTTATATCAACTACAGTGAATTGATCTTTCAAGAACAAAATACCTCGGTCCCAGATCTATTCAGGCCACTTACAACTGAATTTAAATTGTGATTGTTGAATAGAGCTTCGGAGATTGGGACCAGACTAATTGAGTTGCATGCACAGTTAGAAACCAGAGTACCAATTTTGCTTGTGTCATTTGTTTTTATCAGGTTCTACACCACGGGCTATCCATGTTTTCAATCATTCTCTCCCTCAGAGGTGGTCAAGGGCAGATGTACATACTAATGGTTCTCTTCTCCGAAAGCACCACACCTTTTGTGAATTTAAGATGGTAAGACTAGCATCTAGGAGTTCCCATATTTTGACATTCATTGTTGTCAACCTTGGCTTATTTTCTGAACCCAAATTCAGGTACTTGGATATTGCTGGTCAAAAAAACTCCCGTCTTTACATCTTCAATGGTGTTGCAATGTTCCTGGGGTGGTTGGTACAGTCTAACATACCCTAACACCTATGTTCATTTGAGTGATGATGAATTATTTATATAGTAGTCGGTGTATATAATAGAGTTCAGACAGATGAAATAGTCGGTGCAGATCATGTATCTGTAGTCTGGTAATCTGGAATATGAATTGCTATGTCTAGATTATGGAGATCCCACGAGTTGTTGAATTTTTTCACAAAAATTATAAAGAAAAGAACAAGTGTGCTGAAAGTATCTGTCGAAGCTAATGAGCTCTAAGCAACGATGGTTGCTAGTTAGTTTGGTGGTTCAAGGTGCGATGCAATGGAGAACATTATGATTTGACTGATTTTATCTCTACAATTCATATGACTAATTCGTCTCTAGCATGTCTCTCAAGGAGAACCCGTACCAACCCTGGATGCACAACTAATTTTAATATTTGACTTTTACGATGTGTATGCTTTCGTGTGTGAGTACAGGTGCATAAAGACATGCATATATACGTACATATGCATACACTTAGTGTCGACGGGTCACCTCGTTGAGACCTTTGATCTTATAAAAGTAATGGAAGCACTAATCTTTTGAAAGTTTTGATACACTTTTTTACTCTTGAGTGTCCGCTTCTAAATTCTTTAAATTGTTCTGTTACAGTAATAAACATATTAGGGTTATTTTGAATTCTCTGTTTTAAACTTCGTATAACTTTGCTTGAGCTCTCTTAACGTTTCTAACGTTTGTTGATATTGAATTTGAATGCCCGCAGGTTGCAAGGATTCTTTTGTTCATTTACTTTTTCCACCACATGTTTACCCATTTCGATGAGGTGAGTTCATACCATTCTTCTACGAATTAAAGAGTCTTGATAACCAATGCTTTAGGCATTTCATTCACTTGCTTCTTTTTACAGATACAAATATGGATTCCACCACGGAAAATCTCCACTATTTTCTTTTCAACATTTTCGATTACGGCCAACGTTTTATCTTGGTGTTAAATAATACTGAAACACAATGCTTAGTCCTAGCTGGTGACTCTGGATTCATATCCTGTGCAATGATTATAGAGTTCAACGAAAATAGATTTTTAAAAACATCATTTACTAAGCAAATGCCATGATAATAACGGTCAGCATCAATATTCTCGTTGTTTCAACTTTCAGGTTAAGACGATATTTCCGTTGGGCTTCTACAGCTTGCTGATTGTGCCCCCAGTATTAGCAGCCATGAATCTGTTTTGGTTCTGGAAGATTGCCAAAGGTTTGATCAAAACTCTTACCAAGACAAGACACAGCCACTGATGCCACCATTCAAAAATCGGTACTTCACATTTAACGCAACCAATGTACATTTGGTTGTTCCAGAGAAAAATGAAAAAAGAAAAAAAAAATTGTACATTTAGTTGTATGCTTTTTCACCCTTTCCTCGCACCTTTTTTTTTTGCAAAATACATTGATATTTTTGTCATGTTCATGATACATTCTGCACACGCACGTCTGTGTCGAGCGGTATGCACTTTTAGCTTTTACACTCATAAATCGCACCGTCAAAGAGTTAATTACATGGCTAAAAATGCATTCCACCAATGGGGCGAAACATCGTGTCTATCTGTAGAATTTTCCTTTAATCATGCCTCACAATCGCTGGAAAGTTTGTGATTTTATTAATAATGGGCCTCTTTTCCTGAATGCTAATAAAAAAAACAAGGTTTATTCCCAGTACAAGCAAATCTAATATTGGAATCTCTTTCTTTGTTTGGTAGAAGACACGTGATTTTAAACGAATGTATTATAATATTAGAATTTTATAATTGGGAGGATTGGAAACTAATCTTGGTGGGCAAGTTTCCTTTTTTGGGGTGTTGCTATTTTTGCCAAAGAAAGAACAAACTGAGCTCAACAAATCACTATCAAATTTTCTGATGTTAAAACTTTATAGCTTTATGTGTTCTGTTTCGTTATTTATTAGTCCTACAGTTTCCTTTTTCATAAAGTACGAAGTTTCCTTCTTCTTCTTCTTCTTCTTTTTTTTTTTTTTTTTAAATGAATATATTTATACTAGCATAAATTGCGAGCCAGATCACATAAATACAAACCAAAGGACTTTTTTAGGTTCTTCTATATATATATATTTTTTCCAAATCAACTTGGCGGAGGCCAGAGATGTTACATTATAGTACGATAATACATTACAGTACACCTACTCAGCTACTTCAACAGGTTTGCATAAATTATTAGTTGCTTGCCCAAGTGTCTTCTTCCTTTTCTATTCTCTTTTTTGTTTACTTTTTTTTTTTTCTGGGAATTTTGTTATTCTGATTGCTTCTTCTATGGGTTGTCTTTATATATGTCTTTTTTTTTTTTTTTTTTTGGGTACTCGTAACCAATTCCTCTTCATTGATTGACACTTGTAATGGGAACTTTTGAATTTTGTTTAAAGTTAGGCATGACAACGCTATGTAACATCTCATCATTTATATTATTTCAAATATTGATTCCTAAATGTATGTTTGAAATGTTGAGAAATAAAAATATTTGAAATGTTGGGAAATGATTAAAATAACAGAGGTAATTTTCTTAACAATTTCACTGATTAGTTTTGTGTTATGAGAGAGAGAAACCAAAAAAAAAAAAAAAAAGGAAATTAGGCATGTGGTAAGATGCTCAGGAAAAAACGAGGGTTGTTTTCATTAATTTAAAAAGAATAGAAGACCGTGTTTTGCTTTGTCTTAAAGTAATTAAGGATTAAGAACGAAAATACGACATTTTATCTTATCTTTCACACATGGACCATATGAAAGGATAACATTCATTTCACGACCATATCCCATGTGAACAATCAATGGAAACTCAATTATGAGACGAATTATAAGAGTGAGATTGGAGTGGAAGAATTCAAAAAAAAAAAAAAAAAAAAAAAAATCATAAACCGAAATGGGACGTCGCACAGCTTACATCGGATCTCCTTTTTTCCTCTACTTCAAAAGTAGAATGCTGCCAGTAACTGCCAAATCAATATAAAAATTTTCGTGACATATTTTGATCAATGAAGGTTAATGATATGAAAAATACTTGAATTTAAGAGACAATATATGTATACGAATCTCGAATAAGTGTCTGGATGAGTGCACAGTTTTATAAGAGAATTCTTAAAATAATAAAAATGGATTCATGACATTATAATAAGTGATATTTGAAGGAATTAATTACGCCTTTTACTATCAATTGTAATTTTCAAGAAAAATAATTGTGTCAGTCGTACATCAATCACAAACGTTCAACATCCGTACAAGGACCTACCAAAGAAAGAACCTATTTATTTCAATTATATAGTATATATATTACTTAGGAGCTTTTGTAAATATTTCCTTTCCAGTTTTGTCCTTTATTTTTTGCTGAATTACATAAATTAGCTGGCCCTCCTTTCCCAACCTATGCAAAAGGACCGAAAACGACAAATCATTCCCCAACCAACGCGGATGCCCGCCGCGCCATCTGCACGTGCTTGGCTGTCTCACTCCTTGCCGGCGTCACCGACCTCGTCCTCTTGTCCGTCTACCACCCCCCAAAGTAGCTGTTCCACGGCGGCGGAGCACGATGGCGGTGTCACCGGTGATCGGAGGAGGAAGCCGGAGCCGGCGACGGTGTCAGCGGAAGTGGCGGATGGGGCTGGCGGTGGACAAGGCGTGTGGGGTGCAGTGGGGCTGAGGAGGCTGAGGTGGAACAGGAATGCTGGGGTGGAAGCGGAGGTTATGGTGGATTCAAAGAAAGGTGTTGTCGGTCCAAGTCCCTTTACTCGGTCTCCTGGCTGTAAAGTTGATGGGCTTTGAAATTTGGGTCCCGGAGATTGTTTGAGACTTGGAGTCGAGGAAATTGACCTGGAAGGTGATGTAGAGTGGTTAGGTATGTAGTGGAGTACTGCATGTCGTTTTTCTTTCTACTCATAATTTCAACAAGTGACACCCAGAATTCTATTTCTCGTCTTATCTCACAAAATTTATTTAAAAAGAAAAAAAAAATTCTTTTTCTAGCTCTTATTCAACAGAGCAACAAACATTCGATGAAATTTCAATATTAGAAATTTCCAAAAAAAAAAAAAAAGAAAGAAAGAAAGAAAAAACACTTTTAATTTCACAAAAGAATCAAGCAGAACCAACACTTCATACATACTTTTTTTTTTTTTTTTTTTTGTTAAAGCACTTCATATATACTTGATACTTGGATAGTCATATTCGTAAATATCATGGATCCTTTCACAACGCATAATCCGTTTCCCCTTAAACCAAACGAAATCTGGTCATTAATCAGCGCTTAGTTCAATAAATTTTTCAAAAATTTCAAAAAGATTTACTTGTTTCTATTTATTTTTCGCAATTTCTAACTCAAACTTCGAAATCCCTATTTTATGACGATATGATAGTTAATTAAAATTTTCTAAGCTCCTTTGACTCTTGTACCAAAGTGACGCTGTCATCAGTAGAACTCAAACAATTTTTGTAGCTATTTTCAATCAGAAAAATAAAAACCTCCATAAAATTTATGACTTTTTCTCTTTTTGAAAAACAAGATGGTGGAGGGGGAAGGGAGAAGAAAAAACTTAACGCACGCAAAATATGATACAAAACTCTGACGAAACTTTTTCAACAAAAGAGTTATTTACACGTAACATATATTAAATAGAGATTATTAATGAGATATATTTTACATTTTAAAGAGAAAAAATAATTAAAGAAAATTGAGTAAAAATGAAAAAAGAAACGGTACAGAGAGGGAAAAAAAAAAAAAAAAAGAAGAAGAAGAAGAAGATTGGGATGTGCAGTAAAAAGCTAGCATATTATTAAGTGCCTTGGCACTTTTGTTGTCAATCTTTTTATACCAGCTTTGTCCTTCATTTTTCTTATTAATTACCATCGACTACATTGTTTTGCTCCCTTTGTCAATATTTTGGATTGACAATAATGTCCATTTGCTTTTGGTTAAGTCCCTTGCACGCTTGGCTAATAAGAAGGGGTTAAAGTTGGAAATGACTAGACTGAAAAAACATTGCAAAACTGACTAAATGCCAACACGTGTTATCCAGAAAAAAAAAAAAACCCCAACACGTGTCATACTTTTAGTTAGAAAAGTGTGAATTCTCTCTCCCTCACACCAAGAATTCCGATCTCAACGCTTCGCTTCTTTGCTCAGTTAATAGATCCGACTGTTACTAATTTCATTTAATGATTTTTTTCGCTAAAATTTTAATTAATGATTTAATAAACTTGTTTTATTGATGTAGAAAAATAATATACTTATCAAAAAATATTATTTATTACGATATCTAAATATTATATTAAAATTCCCATTAAAATGCAATACTCACTCTTAAAATCTTGATAACTATTCATATTAATGTTTAAGGAATTCTTTTGAAAGCGTTTAGATAGTGTATTAATGTTTTATCATCTCTTCTTAGACTTTTGATAATAATAATAATAAATTAATTGTAATAAACATTCTTTATATTTAAGGACATTTAACAATTGTATTGTATAATATCAGTGTAGTATTTTATATTAAGTTCAAATAAGTAGTACTCGACACTCATTGAATAATATTTTTTTGGATAATACCAAATATTGTATTGTTTTGTTCCTTTATTAATGTTTTTTTTAAGGAATATTAGATTTTATAAGAATTGAATCTAAGCTCTTAATTTATATAAAGAATAATGATATCACACTTTTAATTAGTGATGGCATTATTCTTATGGGGTCCCATCCTATGAGACGGGGATGTGGATGATATTTTATCCTCGAAAATTAGCAGGGTGGAGATGGAGAAAGTACTCTTATCCGCCCCATCCCATCCTGTTCCAATATACATGTGCGTGGTTTTATATGTTTATAAATATATAATATAAACAAAAATTATTTTTAAATATTTTGTTATCCATGAAATGAATATTGAAACTATGAGTAATAGATAAATGATAAGAATTTTATGTTTATTTTTTTACAGTTTCAAGCTTTTTTAGATTAAATATTTTATAAAGGTTTAGTTTTCAAAGTTTGTAATGTTTTGATGAGATCTTTAATGGCTTAATAGTTACGATTTCATTTGTATATGTTTAGAATTTGGTTTGTTTATGAAATATTTGATTTTGAACTAAATTTATGGTGCATATGAACTTTATTGTTTGTTTTTACTTTATTGTATTTTCAAATATATATTTATAATAGATAGAAAACAGAAAGGTATAAGGAAAGCCCTTCCGACGGAAAATCCTCATTGCTGTCCCTGGCCTCAGCCCGCTTTTATTTGAGCAGGATGGAGGCGAGGATGGGGGCGAGATGGGATGGAAAACATTTCCCAATCCAGTCCTGCCCGTTGTCATCCGTACTTTTAATGAAACGAACATTGTGTAATTAAAAAAGCTCTTATAAAATCAATAAAAATCGTCAGAAATCTGAAAAAAGGATCAAATCCAATTTAAAGATTAAAAATTGCACCCCAAGAAAAAAATGCCTTTAAACATTGCTGGTTGTATTTAGAAGTGCAAGAAGTGCATTTCATAAATATTTTTAGAAGGGAATGTTTATTTTATATTGTTTTTAAGAAAATATGATCTTTAAAAAAAGTATTCTGTTAATTTTTATTAATTGTCATTATAATAAAGTTAAAATTAAAGGAGTGTCATTGTATTGAAATTCAGTGTATGCCTATGTAATATTGATATATGTTAGGACTTAGGAGTGTCAACATGATTTTTTTTTTTTCAATTACAGTTAATAGCTTTGTATTAATCAAACACTACTGAGTTTAACGGAAAAAAGATATTCATTCCAAAAAAAAAAAAAAAAGAAAAGAAGAAGAAGAAAACTCTGAAACAAATGATAACACCAGAAACAAAAGTTGGGCAATGGTGAGCTACAAATTAACGTTGATGAGTATCACTATCCAAGATTGTAGAATTGTATATACAGGCATACCTGAGTTAGATTACAGAATAATTGATATTGTTTTACCTATGTTTTTTTTTAACAAAATCTCACTCTAATTGATTTGAAACGTGTACTACAATATTATAAGTTACAAATAAGATTTTTATACAAGTCAATTTTATTACATTCCATACTTACAACAATAAGTCTTAATTGATACGTATGTAAAACTTTAGACTTATTGAGATACATGCTTAGTTCTATGAATAGATTATCGATGACATTGAGATCATATTATATTGTGATTTTTTTGCTGAAACTAAAGTTACAAATTATAATTATTTCACGAGTTTACACAAATATTTAAGAATTATTTTACATCTTGAGTCTTGATGAGCTTGGTCTAATCTTGACATGCAAAATTTTTTGAGCTTGATCAAAGCAACAATCGTTGGACAACCATCTAAAAAACTTCTCTAGCGTGTGACAAGATACTGAATTTTGTTTGTCATCTCTGTTTATTTTGTTGTATTTTGTTTTGCTTTTTTCAAGATCAAACTGTGAAGGTTACTAAAATTATTCACTTATCTATTGAAAATGAGGTCATTTTTAATCTCAATGATACCAAGAAAATGACTACAATACCGATGACTACAAAAATATGACATCATTTCAGACTTCATTGAACTCTCTACATTTAATCAAACAAATTAAATGCTGTAATAACAGTTTATAAATGAAGTGAATTGAGTTATATTTCTATCAAGTGATTCTTATGATAAAACAAATTAAATGTTGCTGAAAGGTCTCTGTGAGAAATATATAATTACATAATTGAGTTTAACAAGTTACTAATTAATAAATGATAAGATTATAACTATTTTTTGCAACTTATTTTATTTTATTTTGATTCACATTATTATCAATGTGTACTTATTTTTGTTTTTTTAATCCTTGAGTAAAATTTTTCTTCTAATTATTCTTTTTGCAAATTGTTGTCCATATTTTACATTATTAAAATTTCAGTTTCAATCCGATGCAAATTTCAGTTACAATCCAATGATACACTTCAAAAAATAGTACTAATTAGAAGACTTGAAACGAAGTCGGTGGTCCCATATCCGTTGGCCTATCGTGATTTATCCGCCTGCCCTTTGGGGATATATGGTCCGCGTTTACAAAAAATCCAAGAAAAAACCCACAGGGGACCACTCTCCGCTTTACCTATTTTACATCACCATTATTACATACCAATCCGAATCATTGGGGTCCGCACTCTCCATATGTGGGCCCTGCCCAATGTTTTGTCTATTTTTTTCTTACCAAACCAATCCCATTATTTCTTGACATTTATGATTTATAATTTTATGCCATGTTTGTTGCGGTGGAAAAGAGGGGAAAAAAAAAGAAGAAGAAGAAGAAGGATATTAGAGGAAAAATAATTGGATGAGAAATAACAGAGCAAAAAAAAAATAATATTAATAAGAAGGATAAAAATCTAGGCTTACTTATCTTATTTTTATATATTATACCGGATTAATCTCTTGAATTATATGAGATTACTTTTGGGTTATCTCTTCTCTCTCTTCTTATCGGATGGCCGGATATCGGATAAAAGAGTATTCCAAAAATTATAATGAGGCATAGATGGAAACCTTAATTCACTCAAAAAATAACAAATGCGCAATTTTATCATTGTTTTTAAAATAAAATGACATAAATAAGTAAAATATATATATGTATATATATATATATATTCTTTTCCTTCCTAGTTTGTATGAACCGTGTCATGGCAGCGTTTTTTTCCTAAACCTTGTCGCTTTGTTTGCCTACGTTTTTTCCAAGGACGTGTCTAAATTGTCTTTTGGTGTGACCCAAACCTTACTTGCTAGTCTACTTTGCCCTTTTCAACAACCGTTCCCCTTATAAATACAAGGGAGAAAAATTAAACCCCCCCCCTCCTCCCCCCACACAAAATAGAAAAAAGGAAAAGAAAAAAAACCACCAACTGAGAACTGACAAATTTCTTGGCTCTTGATCTTTTCTGATTTTTTAAAATTAATTTAATTTTTTAATTTTCCCCTATTCGGCCGGTGACTTGTCTTTACCGCCCACGCCCCAACCACTACTCTTACTTCTCCGTCCTCGAGAATATTAAACTATTTACAGAATCCTACTTTTTTTAGTCTTTTATTTTTATTTATATATATATATATATATTTTTTTTTTCAGTTTCCTTCTGGTTATTCAAATCAAAATCTAAGTCACTTTTTATCGTTTCTTGCGTGATGAACCAATGAAATCCCAAACTCCTGATTTGGTTATTTTTGCCACTTCAAGTTTATCAAACTTTTCCATATGCTAACCACCCAAATAAGAAAGCAGCAGAAGAAGAATTAGCAGAAATGGAAACAGACCCATTATTTTAGTTAACTGTCCATTACCACAAATAGTTTTCGTAGTAGTTAACTCATTATTTTCCTCTTTTATATGTTTGGCGCTGAATTTTAGGGTCTTAAAAACATACTTTTTTGTTTTATCTTCGGAAAGTTTTGTTTTGTGAGAGATACAGAGAGAAATGTGGAGGAGAAAATGCGTTGTTTTTCTGAAGCAAAGTCTGACGACAGCGACGGCGCGGTGTCGGCCATGGATTCGAATGGACAAACCCTAGGCTTGTTCCTTCGCTTTCTCCGTCGCATCGGAGCCGATTGGTGGTGGCGCCCAGGGAATTCCAAGAGTGCGGAATCTCAAACGCAGGCCGCTGTTTTCCTGCATTGTTGTCTGTCGGATTTATCCAGCGATTCTCATCATCATCGTCGTCGTCGTCGTCGTCGATTTCGTTGGATTCGAAGTCGAGATCGAGCGACGGAGAGGAGGCGGCGGAGGCGATATCGGACGCGGAGGCCAAGAGGCTGATGAGGCTGGTGAACGTGGAGGCTCTGAAAGCGAAGCTTGGGGCGGAAAGGAAACCGGTGATCTCGTATTGCGAGCTTCTCGAGGCCTGCGAGAGCATCGGCGTCGCCAGATCTCCCGACGAGGCGGTGGTGTTCGCCAGAATCCTTGATGAGGCCGGCGTCGTACTTCTCTTCCGTGACAAGGTCTATCTTCATCCTGACAAGGTAAAAATAATAGCTCTTTTTTTGTTTTGTTTTGTTTTGTGGGGGCAGTGGGACCCTTTGCCTTGAAATTTGATTATGTTTACTTTCTTTTTGTGGAGAATCGATTTATTCCCAACTGAAAACTTGAATTTCTGTTTCTCGTTTGATACTTGTGGTATAATATCTGGGCAGTTTGGGAATTAGGATCTGTCTCGAGTCTTCATTATTAATATATCAGTATTGTTATCTTTAAGATTGTTTAATATGTCGGTTTTGAATTTTGATTGCAAAAGGAAAGGATATTCTCTTCGTGTGACACGCATTTCATGTGAATATCACCTGTTTTGGACCAATTGGAGGAGAAAATGTCCATTTCCTGTTGTTTACCGGTGTCTAAGCAGAATCTAAAAATTTGTCCGATGTTCCTGAAGTTGGAGAAAAACAAAATTAAGGGCTGGTTTGGATAATAGGTTGGAGTTGGAGTTGGAGTTTTAGAGTAAATGTTCGGAAATGTGTGTTTGGTTAAAATATGAATTAAGAATGAACCGTGATATTGGAATTGGTTGTCCAAGCGGCGCCTAAATTCGTTCTTTAATCCATACAAAATACAGAGGTCTATTCAGTTCCCAAGAACTCCGAAATTCCTGATGATGTGGTACTGTTAAGAACTGTCTCTTTTGGTCGACTGATTCTCCATTGGCTCGTCAGAAAACATCTATCGGTTTCAGCATTAACAAATGGGATCCTCAATTTACTATTGATCTGGTTTTTGATTGATTTACTAATTATATATAAGTTGATTATGTATGACATGTATACTTCCCGTGGAATAAGTCGAACTTTGTCCTCAAGTTGGTAAATTTTGAATTTTATGAGCAAATTGCATGTTTTTGTAAGTCTGTCGTGTGCTCTTTGGGTGAGGAAAAACATAAAACTTACGGAGAATGTGAAATTTTGCACTAGTGTAGTACATTTGAAGTTTTTCCGCATTTAGATTTTCTATAGCGTTTGATTACATTTACTAATGATGGTCCTCATTCTTATATGTTCAGGTACTGGATTCGGTTAGAGGCGCAGCTCTCCTAGCTTTGACTCTTGACGATGACCCCATAAAGGAAGAGCTAAACATGCTGCAGGAGAAGAAGGAAGAGATCGACGTGCTGGCACATAAGCAGGTCCGGCGCGTTCTCTGGACTGGCATGGTACTAGCTATGCTTTCAGTAGGGCTCTTCTTCCGGCTAACATTTTGGGAATTCTCATGGGATGTTATGGAACCCATTGCTTTTTTCACCACAACGACCGGTTTAGTCATAGGCTATGCTTACTTTCTGATAACTTCGAGAGATCCAACTTACCAAGATTTGTTGAAGAGGCTCTTCCTCAATAGGCAGAGAAAGCTGTTAAAGAAGTACAATTTTGATTGCACGAGATTCAAAGAGCTACAGAGAAAATGCAGAATACCTCATGACGCCACCGCTTCAATCAAGAATCGGGTTGGTCTGGAACTGGAACTCGATGATGCTTTACACAAAGATTAACAAGTTTTGAGTCTGGAAAGGAGGGTTTGATACTTTTGACAATTTTTTTCCTGACACATGATATATGTCGGTAACAATCGGATCCCTCCCGTTTTAGACTAGGTAGGGGCCAAACAATTTTACTCATTTTTTGGGGGGCGGCGCAAAAAATTTCACTCATTTTCTTTTACCTAGCATCTTCAACATACATTTAAATTCTGGGCACTTGAAAAATATTGTAATAGCCCAAATCCTCAATGTCATTTTCCATGTAGGACTGTATAAGATTTAACTCAAGCTTAATACATTTCGTTTCATTTTCGCAAACGACGCGTTCTTGAGTTACATTAGCTTATATACATTCTGCTTTCTATAAATAAGAAATTCGGCTTCGAGAGAACTGACTAGATCGGTGACGAATTCTTCGGATGATCCATTGAAGTGCTCCACAATATCTGACAGAGTAACCTGCAAAAAAACCACATAGGCATATTTTTCACCTCAGATTATCTAACAAAGAACACAATAAAAGGATTAACAAGGTAAGTTTCTATTAACCTTGGCATTGCACTCACCCCTTCATTGAAGTTTTTAAGCCAATCCAGTACAGAACTCTCCGTAGCCTTCAAAGGAGTGGCGGAGCTTTCTTCCATTGGTTCGGCGACTCTTTGCCGCTTATTTGCTAGTAGATCCTCACCACGGACCATCCCTGGCTTTGCTCGCTGGTCCTCAGCTAAGAGAACAGAGGCAGTCTCTTCACTATTTTCCAAGCCGTCGGAATTCTTAGATTCGGTAGGTGTTGATTCTGAAGCCTTGTTCACACAGTCTTCGGCATTCCAGCGGGGCAGAATTGCATCTACAGAAATCCCTCTATTTTGCATCGTCAAGCACGCCTTGATGTGCGTGTAACTTATCTGAAATTATTAAAAATGCTTTTATCAGTCGATTACAAGTGATTGGAGTTTCTCTAAATAGGCAAAGAATAAAAAAATGCCTAAAAGCAAGCGTTAAAAGGTTTGAGCTCACATCTTCCGGTAATTCATTCTTGATAGGCTTCAACTTTTCTTTAGAGCCGACCTTTAAAATGGCACTCTGAGTTTCTAAGAACATTTCCCGTGTTAATCCAATCTCGTGACATAATCTCGTCCAATCCATTTCCAATCCTTCTTGAGCCGCCTCAAACAGATATTCTGAAACGGTCGATTCCTTTATTGGAGCCGATCTATCTGGGCAGTTCTGGGAACAAAAAAGAGAAGGTAGAAATTATAGCATAGAGCCATGAGTACGAGGCAACTAATGTAAGCCCTTAATTTGTTTTTTTCCAAAAACACACAAACATACAGCAATTTTCTGAATTGATAGGCCATCTTCCTGCCACATTTTCCAGGCGTCGAACTTTGCAGGTGTTAACTTCCTCTGTTGGTTGGACTGGTTGGGCACCGGATAGACTTTTCTTGTTGTAGTGGTCTGTACACTTGCCTCTCCGTCCAAGGAAAGGTTAAGTTGTCGTGATAGACGATTAACAATTTGAAGGAAATGATCCCCATGTTTCATAAGAAAGTGCTGCAGAAAGTTAGTTTCGTTCAGGTTTAGTCACAAATATGAACAGAGTAATCATAACTTGAACGTCAAATGGCAAATATTTCACACACATTTTACTGGAAACATTGTTTCCTTTCGTAAGAGATACCTGGTTGACACCGTCGATGTTTGCTAGCCGTGCTTTGGTAGATGGTCTAGTCAATGCAATTCTTTTAACTGTCTGGTCACCACATATAGCATATCTACAAACACACAGATTTTAGTCCGAGATAAGTATCATGTACCAGATATAGGAAATGTGTTAACCAAAAGGTTTTTTGAACCGGTGGCATTGACAATATCACTGAAAAGATAAACTCTTACGGAGCCGTTCCAATCTGTTTCGCAAGTTTCATTCTTTCTTCTAGAAGCATGCGGTAGAGTTTTGCTTCAGTCTGAGTAGAAGAGTGTGAACAAAAGCAAAAGTAGATAAGTTAAAGTGCAATGAAGGGCTGCAGAGAGGAAAAAGAGAAGGAAAGAAAAAACATGGCAAAAACAAAAAAGATTACAAATAGGAGGAGATTCGAGACAAAGAGAAGTCAATTTAACAAAAGTTACCCGTGATATTTGAATACTGATAGCTAGCTATCAAATTTAGCTGAAATAGAAGAAAAAGAAAAATCCATGTCCAAGATGTTTTTTTCCTTTTTTTTTTTCCAAAGGCAAAAAGCGTAAAAACGACACAGAATGTCAAATGTGTATTCTCTCCATTGACAGAACTGTTTCCCATTTCTTGCCACCCCATCAGTCAATGGCTTAATTATGCAAGAAAATAAAAAGAATAGATGACAAGCAATGATGCAAATGAAATGAACTTCAACATAAGGCTTAATTTACATACCTCCGAAAATCCTTCACTCTCTAAAGTAGCCACACCTTTAATTTCTGCAACATCACCAGGTAAGCTCGAGTTTTCCTCGTCATCGAGCATTTCCCTAGTCACTGACAGAACTAGGGGTGGTTGATAATCAGGTGTGGCAGAACTAAGAAATTGTTCCCCTTTTGGACTGACACTGATGCAAATACGAATAAATTTTTTATCAAATCATCAGAAATATCAGACAGAAAAGAATTTCCATCCTATTCAAAAAGAAGATTTTTTTAATGATGGAAAATCACATTCAGCCACTTAACGAAATATGGATGAAAATAGTGCACCTTATAGTTCTGTACTTATCGCTAACAGTCTCTGTTAAATATCCTGCGAAAAAAAAGTATGCATATATAATACTATTATCATCCTGAGTAGGACAGTAATTCTTGTCAAGATAAAACCAGAGATGACTACTAAGGCCAAGTACCAATTACCAAGCTACCAGAAGAGATGTTCTTTTTCTACTAAAGTATCAGCTAAAAATGTTAGTTGTTTCATTTGTGTACCCGAAGAAACTAACTGGTAAGCAAGTGCTTTCCACCAATTTGCTGAATAATGTTTCCCAAGGCCATGAAGTGGCAGCTTGTCAAACTGAGCATCCACGATTTTTTTTGCCTGTCAGCCACAAGAAAGAAATAAATCGGAGAAAGAAGAGACACATAAAACTTGAAAAGCAACAGTAACAAATGATTGGAAGCACATTAAATTATTATTTTTGGTTATATGACTTGCATATATCAAGAAACAAAAAATAAAATTAACCAACTAATTGACATTCTATTTAAGAAACATAACTACAAGGACAAGAAGGCCCTCAGAAGTTGGGAAGGACATGTCATAGAAAAGTCTCTTGAAACCATCAATAGGAACAATTACAGCATTCTTACTGATAACTAATACAATTTAAGACGCTAATTATTTTCAAGGTTAAATGCACGAACCCTGACAAATTGTCTATTTGTCAAATTAACTCTCCTTTGTGTACAATAGACAATGCAAGCTCAGTATTCCTAACAAAGGGGAACTTACTCGAGAACCTCGGAGAATGTCTACTGGCATATTCAATCCCCATCTACCCCTGCATGATAGGATGCAAGCCATCAAAAGGAATGCTTCTTTTGACATGTCACGCTCCTTTGAGTTTGAGCTAATGCAATTATCACAATTTCCTGCAACATGTTGAAACTGTAAGACAATTATCCCATAACAATAATTTTCAAAGTACTTGAGGGGAAGGAAAAGGACATTTTCTACTTTTCGAAAAGTGAGAGTATCTCCGAATTAACCTTTTAAGTAAGCAATTTTTTAAAAATTTTTTGGTTTAGCTAAATTAGACCGGAACAATGTGATTCACTAATTTAGATAGTGCATATAAACAGCTATAATTAACAGACAAACTAAAAACGAACAAACTAATAAACTTGCGCAAAAACGAACCACATTTATCAGATGAAAAACTCTCCCCAAAATGTTGAAGCAAGAACTTTCTTCTGCAAGTTGTCAGTAAACAATAGCGTTGTGCAGCCATCAAAGACTCCATAATAGCTTTCCGTTGATTTGCCTGGTGAACAGCATCCATAAGTACTCTCACCATGAATCAACAAAACAAATAGCAGGGTTGTCGAGGAAAAGGCAAAGCACATTTAGTTTAACTAACATGCATGTGAGCAATCGATTAATTAGGGAGACTGATGATGCAAATTTTCTGAAAGAAGACAATACTTACTGTTTGTGATTCAGAAGCATAAAAGTCGGCTTTTGCAAAGTCACTTCTTGTGTAATAAAGCCAACAGACAGATGCAATGCCATCTCTCCCACAACGTCCACTTTCCTGGTAGTAGGATTCTAAACTCTTAGGGCAACCATAGTGTATTACTTGCCTTATGTCTGGCTTATCAATTCCCATGCCAAAAGCAATAGTAGCAACCATAACTTGCAGTTCATCCGTGATAAATAGTCTGAAAGAAATATAAAACCTAGATTAGTTATGAATGACAAACACTATTGCCTGCTTACGGCAATGAAAGAAAAAGAGGGTGCAATTGTCTGAGATTGTATAGATGACATGAGAAGAAAAGAAAGCTACTACTCCAAATATACGTCTAATAGAGATTGAACCTGTGGGACTCAGCGCGAGCTCTATTACCCATCTGTCCATGATAAATTCCAGCCTTAATACCCACCTCCTGAAGCGAGTTGAATATCTAAGAAAAGAGAAAATACGTTGTATGACAAAATCAGCAACTTAAAAATACAATTGTGGACAAGATGCTCAATATCGACAAACAAGAAACTTCCAAGGCAATTCATGATAAGCATATATTTTGCTCTGCAAACATAACCAAATGCTTAAAAAAAAAAAGGCAGATAAAATATCCAATCGAAAAGGAAAAAGAAGAGAGAGATTAAAAATATACCTGCTCAACATCCTTAATAGTTGTGCAATAAACAATGGTTGAACAAGCACTAGTCACAAATTTCCTAATTTCTTGAACAAGCTCATCCACAGATGACTGACTGCGATTGAAAGGCTTGACACCATAGAAGAGATTTTTGCGATCAAACGAGCCTATGGAAACATAGGGATTGTTCATCTTTAAAGAACTCATAATATCATGTCGAACCCTGGAATAATGGGTTAAAAAGAGCAAATAAGTTGGATTAAAAATAAAAACAACAAAGTAAATACCTCTCATATCAGATCATGAAATTTACAAGTAATAGTGCTACACGAAGATAGTAAAACATACAGTCAAGTCACAAAATAAAAAGTGAATATATGGGAAGGGAGGAAGAGAGAGAAACATACTTTTCAGTAGCAGTTGCAGTTAAGGCAACAAATGGAACATCATACAGAATGCTGCGTAACTTATCTAATTGCTTGTACTCCACCCTGAGGATACAATAAGCGCCAGGTATAAGGATAAAATAATACTAGGCAACAATATGGTTAGAACACCAATAAAACCTATTAGGTACTGAATATAGAAAAATTGATTAATAAGTCATTTACAAAAATATTTGCAAGGTTAACAGCCAAAAACACATGAAAATATAATGAGAAGAGAAACCTAACTTGTAATGAAATACGTAATGCTACTAGTTACCAGATGAAGAAGGCAATATTAGCGGTTACTAATTATGAAATTCAAATGAAATGATCTAAAGCATTTTGAAGACTCTTTTTTTCTTTTTCTTTTTCCTTTTCCTTTTTTTTTTTTTCCTTTTCTAATTACAAGTAAAGCATTTTCTTAGAATAATAGAAGTAAAGCATTTAAAGACATAAGAACATTCAGAGAGAAATAAGTTAATATTTGATAGGGTGAAAGCCAAGAAACTAGTATCCAGCCTCTGAAAACAGGGCCTCTTGAACTTGATACACCGGAATACCACCATACCCGGTCAATTATCTAGCGGCCTGGATGACCACAAGTAAAATGTTCCTTTTTCATTTTTTCGTTTTTGGTACAAATGAAAGTTAATAAATACAATAAAAAAAAATTCACAGGCCAGAGGCAAAATTTTCTGAGCAATCAAACTAGTAAAAATCAGCATCAATAACCTGAAGTCATGCCCCCACTCTGAAATGCAATGTGCTTCATCAACAGCAAATAGACAAATTCCCACATTGAGCAAATTTGACCAGAAGCTGAAAAATAAAACAAAAGAATTAGGATACCGGTTTCTGTGGAAGAAAATCAGTTACGATTAAGCGATATCACCATAATATCAACTTGCATGTCCCAATAACTCCTGGAAAACCATTTTTATGTTCACAAACAAACTCATTTTCACACATTTCCAGACAAAAAGTCATCTTGTATTTCCGATATCTGATGTACAGCACGCCTCGGAAACTGCTTGGAGCATGTTTTACAGTGTCAAAACATCAAACTTCTAGTCTACTAAACCTTAACACATTGGTAAATTGGGTGACGAGGATTACCTCTTAGGAATCAGGCAGGCCTTTTCCGGAGTCATAAACAAGATATTGAAATGACCACTCTCGGCTTTCATCTGGACCGACAAATCGGTCTGAGCGCTTCCAAGAAACTCAGCTTTGATGCCCCGTTGTTTCAAAGCCATAACCTAATCAGCCAAAAACCCGAATTGTTTTCTATCTTGAAGCGAAAATGAATCAACAATGTCGAAAATAGCCCAACTGACAAACAAATACCTGATCTTGCATCAAGGAATAAGCGGACTGACGACGATTCCGGTCTTTCCGACGACCAAAGGAGGTACCTGATAGCTGTTTAGCAATTCAACAAACAATTCTAGTTAATGCCAAAAGCCATTGAATGAATCGAACAGAACAACCCGGAAATCGAAGAGAGGGAAATCGAGATAGGGTAAGCTTTATTACCATAAGGATTTTCCGCTCCCAGTGGCCATGACCACCAAACAGTCCCTTTTTTCCAGGATTTTCTCGACAACTTCCTTCTGATACGGTCGGAAAGAAGAAAATCCGAAGAAATTCTGCGACCAAGGAAATCCATATCAAAACAACTGACTGAGTTCCTAAAAACATTCACGCTCAAAAAGAGAACTTGAAATGATCAGCCCTAACTGCAACAGGAACATCGAGAAACATGAGAGAGAGTGTGAAGAAAAGCTTACCTTGAGAACGGACTCCATTTTTGGGAGCTTTTCCGGAGACGAGAAAATGGGTGTAGGAGAGGGGAAAAGAGAAGCATCAAATTCTCAAGAAACGACTGCCCTGGGGCTTTGGAGAGTTTTCTGTCTATTTGTATTCGATTTAATTGATTTTTAATTTGGATCAAATAAAAATAGATTGTTTCCCGCCATTTCCTTTGGAGGCCCAAAGAGCTAGTAGGTTGGTTTCTTTCTTTTTCTTTTTTTTTTTAATGGTCAAAAATATGATAACAACAAAAATTTTATGTTGTATTAAAGATTTTTTTTACTAGTCATTTTTTTAAAATTTTTATTTTTTTCAGCCATTACATAATTTTTTTATTTTCCATCAAAAAAGAAAATTTCATGTGTACTGGAGTTTTCTCATGTAATGTATGGAGTCATTTCACGCTAATAAGGTATATTTTCATTTTGTCATTAAATTCGTTATTGACTCTTTTAAATAAAAAATATTTGGGGAAACCAACATACTAAAAATCATCATAAATCCTTTCAAAAAAAAAAATTAATTAACAAAATATATGTCCTCAGTGACTCACATATCATAAAACTCATTTTTTGTAGTGGATGATACTTTACACATAAATAAGGTTTCAAAGATTTTTTTTTTTTTAAATTAATGTTTCAAAGATATTTAAAGTAAATAAATAAACAGTTTATTTATTAAAAGCTTATAAATCGTTTGCCGTGAATATGTTATTTACTTCAAATATTTAAAATCTTGTAAATTTTTTTTTTAATTTCACAAAAATGCTATTTACTACATATTTGGGGGTGTCCTTATTTTGCTCGTCTTGCTATTTTTCTATCTCAAAAGTATATTTTGTAAAATGAGCCAAAAAAAAAAAAAAAAAAAAAAAATCAGTTAATATTGCGCCACTCCAATCCGTTCGAAGCATGTGAACAAAGATATCAAAGCAGAAAAATTTAGCAGATGTTTAGAAACTAACTAGTATCATAATAATCTAGATTAATAACAAGTCACAGAAAATGGTAATGTCTACAAGAAGAGCTTTCTGTATTCCTCTGCTTCATCTGCCATCTCCTCAAGGCTTCTGTCCTTCCTTTCCTTATCTAAGTCCAGCTTCTGCTTCATTTCCTTCTCATTTTCGTCGATCTACACCACCGAGATAGAGTCAATATCCAACTAAAAATGGAGAAAAAGCAATTTCATACCAGATGAAGTTTTGATCTTACCGCGTCGTATATCTCATCATTCTTCTCAAAGTCACCACCTTTCCTTGGGACAATATGTATGTGACATGCGGTACGGTTTGTCCTGCCTGGGTCCATCCTAGGTTTCAAACAAAGCTCATGAAATCAGTTTCTTTAAAAATTGAGTTGAGTCGCAGTATGGTAAAGAATGTTCGTAAGAATTACGGTTTATCAACAAACATCGGTGTCAGTTTCTACCTATCGAGCATACACAAAATGCAGGCAGAGACTATTCTAAAAAGTCATCACTTGAAAACATGATTACAGTCGCATTACTTGATAATGTGAAGGAAGTATGAAACACGTAATACATAATGAATATGTCGCATGGTACTCTCTAGAAATTATCCGGTAGAATTAGCTTACAAACAATATGGATTCAAATGGAAAAAAATAATAGTTGACATTCAAGTAGCAGACTTACTTGTATTGCAAATGTAAGAGACAATGCTTTATGGTAGCTCTCGAGCTGACTACCAACCTTCTGCGCTGTGATCCATAGATCACTGGTCTCATCAGCGGTGAGATCAACAAAGCGTTTCACTTCACGCCTTGGGCAGACAAGCACATGTACATATTGTCAAGGCGATCAAATTGAACTGACTTGAGAATCTAATATTTCGACAAACCTATTAACATGCCAGTGAAGCTTAACATGAGCTTCAAGTGCATTCAAGCATGCAACTTTGATTAAGTAGTCAAAAAGAGAGTAAAACAACAAAGTACAACCGCAATAAACGATTTATGCAAAACAAGGCACTACTGCAACAAAGTACTTGAATTTTTGCGGCTTTGGAGGGTATGTCTGGTTCGACTGAATGACCATTGAAATAGAAGGGCAATTCTCATAATAATTGTGAATAACTAAAATTCAATGCTTACCAATAAAAATATTGGAATGACTTAACCAAAACATAATAATTGTGATTCCGATATTAATTCCAACATTTAACAAAACAATGAAATTAGAGTGGTTATAAGCAAATGCAGAGTTCGATCCCCCCAACAAACCATTGAATCTAATCTCATCCCTATTTTATTATGTTTCCATTCTTAATCACATTCCTTTTTCCATTTCATCAAGCCAAACACAACCTTAAACAAAATTGTTTCGTTTTAATCTCCTCAAGAAAAGGATATGACCTGCAAAGGAAATAGGAAAACATCACTGCCAGTCTCGATTCTCATTATGGGCAAAAAAAAGAGGGACAAACAAAACTTTTTACACACAAAATTAAAGGAAAATCAACTCGAAAATGGAGAAATCTCATCCAATGAATCTCAGTAGAAAACTCGTTGATCACATTTATTCAATTTTCATTTTCAGCCCGATCATGAGGATACATACCAGGAAGAAGAGGACGGAGATTGACCATGGCGTAGGACAGCTGGGTTGAGTAGAAAACTTCCTTGCTGTCTATCTTGTAAGGCCCAAAGGTATAGTTTTCCGTAGCCATCTGTAGCAGCAGAAATTGGGGGATTCAATTGATTTTGAAACGAAAGTCGAAAAGTGGATGAAGAAGAAGAAGAAGAAGAAGAAGAAGAAGAAAAGGAAGAAGTGTGCGTAGTTTGAGAGAATAAGTTGGACTTGCCTTGGTGGTGAGGTTGGTGGAGGAGATACGGCGGAGAGCGAAGGAGGAGGGCGTGAGGAGACGGCGGCCAATTTGGGGAGCGAGGGTGGGAAGTCGTTGAAGCGCTATATGCTTTACCATTTGCACTCTTTGCTCTGTTATCACTTATTTGTCGTTTGAAGTTTGGTGGCTCTTTTATTTTTTATTTTTTATTTTTTTTTATTACAACGAATTACCGATGGACATTGGAATGGAATAGCCGAAACCTATATAAATATGACAACATTATTCGAATAAATTGCTCCAAAAAGAAAAACAATATTCGAATTAAAAAAAAAAACACCAACATTTGAAAAAACGACAGTAACTAAAATGATAAAATAATAATGATTACGGGTGCAGTTTAAAAATAATTTTATATTTGATTTTATTATACCTTAAAAAGTCCCAATTTCTTATCTCTCTAAGTTGGAAAAAAAAAAAAAGAAGACAAAATAAGAAAAGCGAAATCGTTAGAAAAGGACAACATCTCCCCTAAAAAAAAAAAAAAAAAAAAAAAAAAGACAATACCGTTAACATGAAAACGACATCGTTAGATGAAACGACAACAATGTGTACGACAACGTAAACGCAAACGACAACATTTTTGAACAAAAAACGACATAAACACTATTAATGACAACATCATACTACTAATCATAATATGCCACGTATTGGTATATAAAAAATGCTTGGACTAATGGCGTAGCAAAACGACAATCGCCTAAAAATGAGAAAGTGAAGATTACGTAAAACGACAAGGTCTCTAGAATCGACAACAACTACGGGAGTCGTTAATACTCGTTATAAAAAACCACAAAACCATATTCGGACTGTTAACGAAATCGTTATGAATTTCCGAAACGGAATATAGGGATGTAAATGTAATTCAACTTTATCCTTTCTTTCCTTGGTCCCACCGAGTCAATGTTAATCGGACGGTCCGAAACTTCCAATCTCGATGGAGCCATGGGTTGAATCACTCGAACATTATCACTTCCCAAAAGCACAGCCTAACAGTCTGATATAGCTCTCCCTCTCTCTCTCTCTCTCTCTCTCTCTCTCTCTTCCTCTCTCTCCTTTATCCAAACACACCGCCGGGAAAAACAACGAGAACAAGCTTGGAAGCTGAAAAAATGGGGTTTTGCGCAAACGCAATTGTTCCCAGTAGTAGCAGTGGCAGTGTGTGGAACTTGGCGTCTCTGAAATCAGCCCTACCTTCTGTCTCTTCTTCGCTGCGCGTTCCGGTGACTTCCGCGGCGTTCCCGTCTTTCTCTCCCACTGGGCTCCGGTCGTCTCGGCCCAGGCCCAAGCCCAAACTTGCCCTTCGCTCCTTCTCCGGTCTCGCCCCTGTTCTACCCACCCATCTCTTTCCCATTGCTTCTCCAGGTACTTTCTTCATCACAAATTAGCTGGTTCGTTGCTCTCTCTCTCTCTCTCTCTCTCTCTCTATATATATATATATATATATAATTTTCTTTCTATATAGATATAGTTTGGGCGGAGGAGGCGGGAAAATTTAAGTCAAGTCTGTTGCTTTTTGATGATTTATTTTGTTTCGGGTTTAACTCGCATTGACCCTTCTTTTCGTTTTTTTTAGAGTTGATTTTGTAAAAGTCATTGGTTCCCTCTTTGCCTGTTTGTACTTAAATTCGATTGGCAAAGGCTTCGGTCCTTCGTGAAAGACGGGTTTTACCCGTAAAAGCAAAAGAGTCTTGTATTGCATTTGTTCTAAATAACAATGACTTTGGACAGTGTTATAACAATATATTCACCTATCACATACAAGTGTTACACTTTTTTGAAATCACATTGCATAGAGAAGGTGCTATGTTATGTCCTTTGCTTCTACGTGTTACAATGTCGGACCGGTCTTTCATGAAGGACCGATGAAACATCATAGGTTGATTACTTTGGTTGTCGTTGTATTGGTTGGTTGTAAGACATGGGCATGTGGCTGACTTGAAAGATTTGTTGGAGAAATGGAAATCTGTGTTTTTCCTTCACCAGGATGGTTTTTGTTTCTCGGTAACCAGGAATTGTTGTGTTAGCGAAAATGTTTTCGTGGCAATGTAAATGTTAGAGGTGAAGTTTGAGCTTGTTGTCCTCCCTTTTTATGCTCTTTGGGTGACGTTTTTCTGTCCTTGCCCTCTTCCTAAGTCATCAAACTTTTATGAAAAACATGGGATACTATGAATTAACGAGCTTCTTAAAATGAGTGAAGAAGGTTTGGAGATAACTGAAGAATGTAAATTGATGAAAGTGCCACACGTCTAACTTTCTTAAGAAAAACAGATTTTAGGATTGACTTATTATTCCTGGGGATGATCCGAAGCCTACTTCGGTTCTAGTTATATGATAGTTTGCAGGAGTTTTAGATGTTTCCGGCATAGTTAAAGGATCATATTTTCGTGCTTCTACTGTAGGAATGTAGTTCTTGGCCTAAAGAAAAAAGTGGATCAGTCTAACTATCTTGATTACCGATTTCGGATATACCAACCAGAGTTAGTTTTTAAGCCAAATGATGTTGACATTTTTCTTAGAGGGTATATATAAGGCCAGCTTGTGAAGCAATTCTCGAGTGTTATTCTTTGCTCTATTTGACTTTCAACAATTTAATCTCTTGTTTATGACCATCATTCTTGATTCCTTTTTGAGTTATTGTTAGTAACATTTTGTACAAGCTTCCTCGGTTTCTCTGTTTTTCCTTATGGATTATTGTTCCTAAATTGTATTTATACTCCTTGTCGTCTGAAAGAACTTGTAAAATTTCC
This sequence comes from Ficus hispida, assembly GCA_025413025.1. Taxonomy (NCBI): domain Eukaryota; kingdom Viridiplantae; phylum Streptophyta; class Magnoliopsida; order Rosales; family Moraceae; genus Ficus; species Ficus hispida. The sequence continues at coordinate 13,372,509 of CM046363.1, forward strand.
CTCTCCTTATTGGTATAGAAACAAACAGCTTTGAGAATTGCTTTACCATAGTCGACAATGGTGGGAGGATTTCTGCTATGAGACATGGGAGGAGAGTCCCCAAACTCAATAGGCCACCAGACCAACGGCGAGCGCTATTGCGGGGGCTAACAACTCAGCTTCTTAAATATGGTCGTATCAAGACTACAAGAGCAAGGGCAAGCGCAATGAGGAAGTACGTCGACAAGATGATCACGCTGGCAAAAGATGGGTCTCTTCATAAGAGGAGACAAGCTCTTGGCTTCATCTATGAGAAGCAGATTGTCCATGCCTTGTTCGCTGAGGTCCCGGAGAGGTATGGGGAGAGGAATGGAGGTTACACAAGAATCATCAGAACTCTGCCAAGGCGAGGCGATAATGCACCTATGGCCTACATTGAGCTTGTCTAGCTAGCTCCTCCGATTATTGCATTGATGTCTCGGACTCGAACTTCCTAGTTGATAATTGCAATTCTCAACTAGGAAATGTAATTTTGTTGTTAAGTGAAACAAATTCTTTCTTCTTTTACTTCGAATAGTCGGTAGATTTTGCAATGTTTTAAATATGATGAAATAAACATTATCTTGGCCGCAGAACTAAAAGGGCTCAGTGCTTACGGTAACCTTATTTCTTAGTGAAAAAGTACAAGGGAAACCATACGGTTCTGTCGAAGGGAATCCCCATTTGGAGGACAAGCCTACTCTAACATTGACTTCATTGATCATGCTCAGCTTGGTTAATGACAAACAAGTCCCTTCTACTCTCACCTCTTTTTTATTTTTATTTTTATTTGTAGTTTTATTTTTTGTGTTTTATTATTATTTTTTTTTTAACTTTTGGATCTTGGGGTTGTTTTATTTAAGTGATTTCGTTATGTGATTGGTTAGATATTATTCAGGACATCAAAATTAGAGAAAATCTTATCTATTTGAAGTTTGGTTGTTGATTCGTTCCCCACCATCTGATTCGTTCCCCACCATCGATCCGTCCCAGGAATGAAAAATAAAATTGGAAAAAAAATACCTCCCTTGAAAGAAAAAACTAATAGTGTAAGAAATATCAATAATATTCCTGACATTGTTATTATCAATTCACGTGGTTATAAATTATATTTTTTTTAATTGGTATTTACAATTAACTAATATGACAATCTTTAAATACTTATAAATAAAATAAAATAATAAACTCACCTAGGTTGATATTCAAAATTTTATTTAAAGTTTATGTACCTAACATTTTCCAATTAAAAAACAACCTGAAAACATAGAAATTATTAACAAAACCAAGAAAATGACAAACATGAAAACAAAAGGAGAATTTATTCATGGGTTTAATAATTTTGTTCAATAATCTTTACGAGTTTAATCATGCTAATTTGCCAATTTTCCCTTTTAAAAAACTTTATGTTAAAAAGGTTGAAAATAAATGGTTCTCTTTATGTGACAAGTTAAGATAAGTGAAAATGTAGATAAACAGACAGATATCACGTATAGATAAGGTTGTGTATGTTATCTCTCTCTGCCTCTACTGTCCGACTGAACACACACTCCGAGAGTCCCAGAGAGAAACCCAGTAATCCCGACGGCGATTCTCCTTTCTCCGGCAGAGACGATCGGAACAATGACCGGTGTGGCGTCTCTCGGCCGAGCTTGCTGGTCGGCCGCGGCCATGGCCATGGCTCAAAACCAGAACCAGAAGCTCTATTCCCAAGCAAACAAGCCAATTTCGCTCCCAATGTCCGCCAATTGCGCCTGCAACTCGTTCTTCTCCTTCAACTCCGCCGCCCTACCTCCAATTGCCGCCAAATCCTCCGTCAAGACCGCCGTCGCCGCCGTCGACTCCGACGGCCTCACCTCCTCCGACGCAACCGCTGAGAACGTCCGTTCCTCCGCCTCCTCCGCTTCTGGCACAAAAAATCGGCGAATTTTGACTCTCCTCCATTTCTGACAATCGGAAAATTCTTTTGTAACAGGAACAGGCGAGGAAGTACTATTTCGTGGTGGCGAATGCCAAGTTCATGCTGGACGAGGAGGAGCATTTCAAGGAGCTTCTGTTCGAGAGGCTTCGTCTCTACGGAGAGAGGAACAAAGAGCAGGATTTCTGGCTGGTGGTTGAGCCCAAGTTCTTGGACAAGTTCCCAAACATCACCAAACGTCTTAAACGACCCGCCGTTGCTCTCGTTTCCACGAATGGCCCTTGGATCACGTAAACCTCTCAATTTTCATTAGTTTCACCATTATTTTCACATTCCTATATTTGTTTCCCCTTTCAATTCTGATACTTTATCTTCATGTTTATATCGATGTTTCTATTATGAAATTTGTTGACTTTATTTTAATTTTTGACATTCACAATTCTTATAAATTCAAAATTGAGAACTTGTTCTCTCGAACTAGAAGGTGAATTCATGATAATCATTATCGAGAAGGTGCAAATTGAGATAAATTTTCGAGTCTAAGAACCACGGAGGTTACGAATCTAAGTTTGGGACACTCGTAATTCGGAGTGGAGGGTGAAATTAGCCCGGGGTTTTTAAGGTGTTTGTAATTGCTATTACAAAGTCAAAACTGTAGTCTCAAAATGCAAATATGGTTAGTTAAGTTTGATGTTGTGCTTAACTGAATATTGGCTCGAAAACATTATCGGGTTTGCTTGTAGGATGGTTATTTACATGTTAGTGTCAATGTGTAGGTTCATGAAGTTAAGATTGGACAGAGTGTTGTCAGAGAGCTATGAAGCTGAGAGTGTTGAGGAGGCATTAGCTTCGAATCCTACGGATCTCCAGTTCGAGAAGCCGGAGAAGTGGGTGGCTCCATATGCCAAGTACGAGTACGGTTGGTGGGAGCCATTCTTGCCTCCGGGATCGAAAGAGGAGGCCAAAGTATAGAGCACCCTTCTCATGTCTGTGTTTGCATATTTGTGAATCTGGATTTTTCATGATGTATTATTACTAGCTAACTAGCGGTTTGAGTTAGTGCATAAAAAACTTTGGTAGTTAGTGGAGGCAAATAGTGATTTACTTCTCAAGTTTTAGTACCTGAGGATTTTTGTGTTTGGAATATGATGAGTTTTTGAGGGCTTAAAGTTGAACTAGAGTGAGGTATTTTGCCTGCAGAGGCACTCTGCTGAGTTTGCATATCTCCAAAGCTCATGTCACGTCCAGAATGTATGAATTGCTAAAAAAAAAAAAAATTTTAAATCCCTTTCATTTTTTGAGGAATTGATTTCTAATTAATTTTTTTTTTCCTTTTTTGGGTTGGGAACTTTAAATTAGAGATGATTAATGCTCGTATTGGTGAATCACTCTATATATATATATATATATTTGGTTTATTTTTGAGTCATATCCAATCCTGGTCAAGGACATTGGGAGAAAACATTTGTTCTTCCTCTCTGAAAATACTCAAAATTTTTAGCCTGGCACAAATAGTAAATAATCTCATTGCTTTGAGTGCCTCGATGGAAATGTATTTTCATGTCAAAGCCTCAAAAGGTGTTTTTTTTTTTTTTAATTTAATTTTTTAATTTTTTTAATGCTACAGTTTTCCTCCTCTGCGACTCTAATTTCTAACTAAAAGCAAGATATAAACATTCCTTCTAAAGTTTAGGCTTAAGTTTGAGTTATAATTGATTTAGGTTTAAATTTTTAAAGAAATTTGAATTAAAAAATTAGTAAAAATGATTAGTAATGCTTCTTAGGCTATAATTTGCAAAGTCCTGTGCAAAAAATAATTCAAATTTTAATGGATTTAAATAAGAAGGATTGACAGTGCCAAAAGTTATAAGTTCGAGGATTGTTGCTAAGAAAAAAAAGTTTAGGCACAAAATTACCAAATCTGAAAAGTTATATTTATTTAAAAAAAAAAGTTTAATGACTAAATTATCAAATCTGAAAAGTTAAGGAGGTGTCTATGCAAAAAAGCATTTATTTATTTTCTTAATTCTATTTGTTCAGTTATTTTCAATTATTTTTATTAATATTAATTTCCTTGTAAAATTGGATTCATCCACGTCAGCAATTTCTACCTCCCCTATTAACCCTGTTGGAGAGAGGGGGCAAAAAGTGTACCACCATTGGTCATTTCGGAGCTCGCGGGACAACAATGAAATGTCATGGGCAAAAGCTTAGTACTTGCAAAATTTAGAAAAGAATCAGCACCGTTTTTGTATGATTACCATATACTAATAAGAATATATAACAAACATATTTTTATGGTGACTAGAATCATATATTTAATTTGAAAAATTCTACAATAATATATGAAAAAATACATATCAATAAGGTTATGTTTTAAACTAACGTATATGAATCAAATTCTATTTCTTTTTAAGGAATTTGATGAGGTAATTCTCATGGAAACAAGAAACCGAACACAAATATTCTTTCTAGCTTCCCTTAACCCGTCAATATCGTCATCAGCGTGTTAGATCAGTAAATCACTTGTCCAGTAGTCAGCACCATCTTCATGCCCTTTGAGCAACTTTAACTTCTGCAATTTTAAACAAAGCATGAATTTAAGCAAATTTAGACCCTGAAAATCGCCATGATTAAAAGCATATTTGGTTGCACTAACTGTTGTAAACGTCGCAGGATCGTCGAGACTCGAGGATCCTAGAACAACTTGCCTCTTCAGCTTGGTCGTAAGCTTGTGGCAAACCCGGAGCTGAACATGATTCAGATAACATTTTGTAAGATATAAAATCAAGTAGAAACCAAAAATAGAATAAAGCAGAAACCACCTTTCTCAATCCCTTCGAGGAATGAATTCACCGCACTAATCCTACCTCTGATCCAGTAGCTCCACCGGCGATGAATACAAATATATGCGGTCCCTTCGGGAAATCACTGCAAGCATATCTTACAGAATCAATTGGAGCACAGCAGGCAAAGGAGAGAATTGTGAAACAAAGGATCAATGAAATATCAAAGAAAAACACAGACGAAATAAACCTTGAATATCCATTATCATGTACCCGATGCCAAGCCCTCATTAGCGGCTGTCTCGGTCTCCTGGAATCTCCCCAGTGACTAATACACGGATAATCTTCCATTGCGAGAGTTCACCTTTGCTAAGTTTTTCAACAAGTTCCTGAAAAATCAAAATAATTTACTTCAAGGACAACCAAACACTTGCATTTGAAGTATTCGAAAACTCTTGCACTCAAAGCTCTTAGACATGACAGGCGTTTCGTATGAGCAAAACTAAAAGCAGACACAACAAACTAAGACGTACCTCGATAGGGAGATAGAAATGTGAGAGTTTCCGTGTTTCTTCTTCAGTAGTATGTTTTGTTCTAACCGCATGTTTTTTATGAAAATGCTTCAAATCTTTTGTTAGTTAGATGTGATTTTCAAACATTGAAAATCCAAGAGCATCATTAACCAATAAAGACATTACCGCATGAATATCGGACTTGGAAAAGGTAGAACTCAGCAAGCTTTTCTGGGTATCCGAAGAATGTCCCCCAAGCAACCTCATATTATTTACGGCATTCATGTCGCTGGGTTGCAATTTTGCCAGCTATAACATACGGGAGCTAGAGGAAGTAAGAATCCAAGTACACATAATTTCATGATTCATGAACAAGGAATTAATAGATACAGGATGATTATACTCTTCATGGAGTGCAACTAGTAATCTCCCTGCACTCATAATTCGTTTGCATGATTAAGAAAGTCGATAAAAGTTGCGAATTTTCTGTGAAAAATGTTCATGTGCTTCTCACGCTGTTGCATGTGCAATTACATGAAGAGTTTAGCAGGTTTTGTGCAATTACATTAAGGATGACAAAAGACCAACCTTCATCAAACTATAGCCCGTTTCACCCTCGAAAACTTCGGGATAAATGGCTGCAACGATCATCAGCAAGCGCAGCTTGTGTTCACGAATTGTATCCTGCATAAAAACCAGTGTATCTGTCATTAAAATAGATATCAACAAGGAGTTTATGCATACCGTCATGTATATATGTCAACAATATCTTACAACTTTCGACTCGAGATACTTGATTACATCTTCAATTCCAGCATCTCCAAAAACAAGATCCTGCTCTAGCTGTCCAAGTTCTTGAAGCCCAAACTTCAAGATAATTTTGTAAAGCTCCCCAGCAATCTGGTTTCCAACGAAACAAAATTTGTTTAGCCTTAAAATAACGTTGAATAAAACATTTTAATTCCACGGATTTGTAGGGCACAAACAATCAATTAGACGAAACAATTCTTTCGTTTCCTGTTAAAATAACCAACCTATGCATGACGGCCGAGCTTCTCTTTCCGTTCAATATAGTCCGGAAGTGCTTTAACCAATTTGAACAGTTTTGGGATTGGGACTTCAGTATCACCTCTATAACACCAAACCAATTTGTAAGAAACGTAGTAGTCGTAGAAACAATTACAATTCACAAACTCACTAGTTACTTCAGCTCTGAAGAAAAAACATAAAATACAGAACGAATGACTACTCAAAAGCAGTCCGTCACCGCTAAATGGGTACAAGATGATATAATGTTAACTCGGAGAAGAATGTCACTAAATTTTAATTGACCAAAAGCTCAAAGGATGAAAAAGAAAAATACATGGAAAAAAATTATCCGTAAATGAAAAATGTGGCATGTCCTTTTATTTAAGGTATCCTCTAAACGCTACGAAAACCGAAGAGAAAATTGCACACCAGATACCTCTACAACATATCTGATGTTCATAGAACAAATAGACAAGATAGGAAAGCGTACTGCATTTTTTAGAGCTGAAGCAAGCTAATTACCTTGGACCGCTCTCGAATTGCGCAGGCGTAGTATTTGCACAGTCGTCTGTCTTCTCGTGCAATCGTTCATAAACCCGACAGTTTACATATTGTTTAATGAAGCTTACCTATAAAACAACTATGCATAAAATGCAAGCACAGGACATTCTTCTCCAATATGGGCATGGCGAAGTTCAAGCCAGATTGGATCGTCTTCTAAAAGAAACTCTCCTTTCTTCAGTGGACCGCTGGTTTTGCTACGAACCTAAACAATCAGTTAAATAATAGAGTAATTCAAAAAAAAAAAAAAAAAAAGGCTGGAAATTTGACATTTAGTAAATTTTGGTGATAAAACTCACCTGTTTGCCTTCCATATTTAGTAAATCATGGCACATAGCATATCGTAGGTCCGTTCATATATGACAGGAGCGATCTAAAAATCCGAAGAAATAGACATATAACAAAATTAGAAACAGTAAGAGAATCGGACTAGGATATGATTTGTTTTATTTCTTATTTCAACTGATATAATGCCGCACAGCAAGCATTGGATGTAATGTTATAACCAATATATATGTGCACTTAAAAACCTGATCAACGGATCTGCCAAGGATTAACAACTCGCATGTTTCTGTCGCTGGCAAGAAGTCGGGGTTGGCATCCTTATACTTCATAAGACAATCATACACTGCAGCTGCGAGCTTTGTAGGAACTAAATCGCGGAAAGTAGTCATTGTGGTTGCATCAAGGGGCTTGGCAGCTCGGTAGCGCACAAGAGGAAATTCCTATGATTTGAAGCAAAAATGATTCAGAAAATGGTCAGTTGATTTTCAATCATTTTATTGAATCAATGTCATGGACATGTAGCTTCAAAGAAACAAAAACAGTAGCAATACGAGCAGCCATCGCATTCAAACACGCAATAGCTTTGCAAGTATATTCCTCATTCCCAAGAAGCTCCTCTAGAGCGGCCTCGTTATGAGTAACAAAACTCTGCCAACAGGGCAAAAACAAACAGTTTGCATCGAGTTCATGATTATGTAAATTTGTGCATAAAGTTGGGCATAATGTCACACAGCAGGCTGTAAATAACCAAATATTCCAAATTCATCTGCGCATGTTCAACCAAACAGGTCTTTACTGAAAAACTTCAGAACAAATGAAGAATAAGAAAACACGATTAGAAATCTAATGAGAAAGTGTATTCTCCATATATAAGTTGACAATTACTTCTGGCCCAAGCGACCTTTGAGAGTAGCACAACTCTTGATGCGATTCCGCAATTCTTTGGACAAACGTGAACTAAAGAAAAGAAAGGCCCTTTACGAAAAAACAAAAACGAGAAGGAGATTAAGACAACGTAACGAGTGAAGCATTAAAATGTTATAAGAAAACCAACGGCTAGAAAAGAAGCAACATTGATTTACATACTTCCTGTATAAAGGCGATTTTCCAGCGATTTTCCAGCCATGTCAAGCAAGAATTGATTGACACTGCCCAAAAAAAAAAAAAAAAGTGTGAGTGACACAAAGAAGTACAACACGATCTGTAAGGCGGGTTTCATGGAATTATTGAAAATGAATTGAACGTTTCTGAATACAAAGATATACAGGTATACTGGTATATCTGCAATAACGATTCAAGAAAAAGGATAAACAGGTACAATCAAGAATAACCGTAAGTTAAAATTTCAGTTTGATCCCTAGAAAATAGATGAAACTCCACTAGAATAGATTGCACAACAGCGAAATGACCAAAAGTATCGAATTAGATTTTTTTATTAAAGAAATCAGAATTGAAAGACAAAAAGAAAGGGACTTTACTTCTCTTCACTTGGCTGGATGAAGTAGATGACACTGAGAGACGGGTACGGTCGCCTGATCTTATACAAGTTTTCAAAATCTGCAAAAACAAACAAGAAAATTGGAAAAATCACGGCAATAAAACAATAACAAAAAAAAAAATTCCATTCATTAAAATCAGCTCATATCTTTAGATGACTTTTTTCTTGTTTCTCTCGTTACAACTGAAATGAAACTGAAGTGTTTGGCTGTCCATTCCGGATCCAAAATTTCCATTCCAGTTTTTTTTTTTTTTTTTTTTTTTTTATTTATTTTTTTTACTAGTTTTTAAAATGTGAATCAAGTTTAACTTAAAAATTACAATCCTAACCGGTACACCACAGAATTTCAACTTTCTAACTAACTGAGCTTTTGTGCTCACCAGAAACGTGTTGGTCATGTGCTTCCGATTTCTTGAGTGATTAAGATACTGTTTTCACGGTAAGATCATCCATGACAAGTATCTATAACGAGACAATGATACGAGAAGCGATAATAAGAAACGAATATATATATATATATATATATATTGAATAAATCGCATATGATATCATGATCATAAAAACAAAATTATACCCTCCAAGATGAGTCTAGTGCTTCAACCTTCCGGAACATTTGAAGTAATATCCTGAAACATAGATAAATTCATCCATTAACACTAGTGGTTTGTAGAAAGAATAATGGGTCATTGTGGTTGGCTTGCGTAAAGGTGCGGCCAGTGGCACAAGGCGAGACACCGAAGAGGGTGACCGCGTAAGTAGCACGGCGATGCAACTCTACGTGATTTTGTTTAGGGTGTTTCGAGTTGCGTGGCTGATAATCAACGTTTACAAGAGTTATGTCAATGGTTACGATCATTTGGTATTCTGATCACAGCATCAAAGATAATAGTGTTAGGGGTGTTGACGTAAATTATTTTGGTCAAACAAGTATCTATGTAATAGCATGCCTTTTATTACTAGTTTTTTAATTTCCTTTTCTAGGTTGAGGGAAGAAAAAAAAAATGGTAATAACAGGCCTGCCATTGCATAGATACTTTTTGACCAAAATCTCCGATTGTGTCTACGAAGAACTACTCTCACAATATATATTATATATTGTAAGTGATAATTGCACCGTTGTTAGTGTGAGACAACAAACTTTCTTTATGTCTATTCCTTTTTTTAAATGTCAACACTGGTTTGAAAATGCATAATATATAGTCTGCAAATAACTAATTTTCTTGATGTTACACCCTTTTAATGTTAAAATATTTCATTGAATAAATATCATGTGAACAGTCATAAGTATGATCCTTTCATGAACAGAATAAAGGCTATTACTATGATGAAATTTAGCCTGACACATGAACAAATTCTGGTTTGGTTTGTTTGTTTGTTTCAACAAACCTAAGTCTAACTATAAAAACAAGAAACAAACTATAAACATCCTCCTCAGAAAAACTGAACGGAAGACCAAGTACTGGTGGGAGACAAAAACTTAGAGCTTTCTTCCGGTTCTAACAAGAACTAATGTTTTGGAGTGTGTGGTGAACCTTCTCATCCATTAGAGTGTATTGTTTCTTCATTTCAACCAAAGATTTCTCCACAAAGTCGTCCACACTGTCTTCATAGCTCTCATAAAGCATCGGCATCGTCATCAATATCACAGTCACTGCACCAAAACGTGAAGATAACGCATTACTCAATCATATATATAATACAGTCGTTTAATATGAGCATCCGTTTGGATAAAGGGTTTGAATATAACTTTTTTACTTAAATTAAAATTTAAAAAAAAAATTTCGGTGATAAATTTTTATATTCAAACCTTTTACCCAAACGAGCTAATAGTTTAAAATATTTTGATTGCCTATCTCCATTTCTCTACCTCCCCTAGTAGTTTAATATATATAATTTTGCTACAACTCTCCACTTCTAATTTAACTTTTAAAAAGAAACACAACATAATATTAATTCGATCTTAAGACTTATGTTAGAAGGGCGTAACACCAAAATATTTTGCTATTCGACACTATCTTCAGCTGTTGTTACTAGGCATTGTTTGCTGATGAAATCAAACCTAAAAAGTTGGAACAATTCAATATGACAAGAGAAGAAAAGGGAGGGAGAAAAAAAAGAAAAAAGAAAAAAGATATGGAGCTGAAACTGACCTAAGTAAGAGAGAGTTAAGAAGTTAAACCAACTACCAAGAACTGAAAGAACTCCGAGAGGACAAGTCACCTGCAAAAAATCAGTAAATTCTCATGTCACTATTGAGAAGATCCCATGGAGAAAGATAAGCCAGCCATGAAAAACAAGCCTAGCTAGTACGGGATGAATTCAAAAATACCAAGAGAAATCTCTTGAAATCTGTTCCCAAAATCACATCGTCTCGTAATGTTCTTATTGCTTGGTGAAATTCACGTCTCAACAGAAGAGCTGCTTCCACGAACGAGTCTTCCGGTAGTGTAACGTCGGGAAATTCTGGTGGCGGCCTATTTCAGAAGGCAAAAACAAAACCGAACTCAAACGACCTCAAGAATGCAAAAAAACAGCTCTCTAGCTAACAACGCTAACGACGATTCCGATAAGAAAAATGCTTAACATCCTAATGGAATTAGTCGGGATGTGAGATAAAAATCATGGGGCCCACTATGCGAAGATGCATTTATCTCGTTCCAAGTCCGGATGTTTAGTAGTGCTCTTATGAAGATAAAAAAAAAATATCGAAGGTTAAGAAATCACGAGAGGAAAAACTTACACGATATTGGTGAAGGCAGCTAGATTGGACCAGATGAAGAATGAAGCCAACGAGAGTGACAGAACATTGCAAAATAATGAAAGGAAGTGAAAATTCATCCACTCAAGGAGAAGCCACAAAACTGTTGCACCACCAAGTACGCATGCTGATATCTCTTTGTTCCTCCATAGTATTATATCAGCAACTGATTATAAAACCAAGGCCAATTTAATTTAATTTCACTCAAAAACGTCTCATATCATAAATATATATATATTTTAATTTTTATTCTCTAATCAAAAGAAAAAGAACAGAAAAGTGCTCAGTTAATTTATTAAATACAATAACAAACGAAATCAAAATAAAGGAAAGTGCTTACAAATAAAACATAAAATTAGAAGAAAACATAACATGATCATGGATGTCATAAAAGATAATTACGTGTATATATACACAACATAAAAAAGGTGCGAATTGCCTAAACCAATAAAAAAAAATTACGCTATGCATGTAATTCATAAACATTCGTAATTGAAAAATATTTTTCTAATTAATTACTATAATAAAAAAAATAAAAATAAATAAAGAAAGAAAAGGAAAATAGAAGAAATTTATAACGCACGCAAACCGCCGCCGAGGATCAAATGAAGAGGTCTCTGACGGCCAAATAAACGATTTGTGGAATTAAGGTAGTATTCAATCTCAGCATCAGAAAAATCGCCGTCATCACGATCATGATCAAGATCAAGATGATCATCAGGATCACCAAAGTCGCTCAGAAAATCATAATCCGCAATATCCACATCCACTGGATCCATATGCGTGTGCGTATATATATATATATATGTATAAAAAATACGTATGGTGTTTCTGAATTTGACGCTTGAGTTTTTTACGAAGCCTGTGATTGTTGGTTAATTAATTTACCAGGAAAACTGTTCCTAATTATTCTATTGGGGATTTGCTCAGAACAGTATATAATATATATATATATATGAGTATCTTATTTATACGTGTGCGTATGTAGCTTATATATATGTTGCATGCGTTGACCTAGTAGGCTTCGTAAAATTCCTCTAATTATCCGTTTTGTGTGTTCTTTTTTCAATTATCTTTTTTTAAAGCAGTTTTGTGTGTGTTTTGTGTGCGTATTGTTGATATAAGAAATGTTAATTTGAAAAAAAAAAAAAAAGAAAAGAAAAGAAAGGACTGACTGTGTTTTGAAAAATAAATAAATAAATAAATAAAACAAAATAAGATAAATTAAATCAAAAATCCCCTTTGATTGGTTAAATATTTAAAATTATCAAGATTTCTCTCAATATTTTGTATTAAAATTTATAATAAAATTCTTTAAGAATATCAAGATTTCTTTCAATAATTTGTATTATATATTATTTAAGTAATTAATTAAACAAAAAATTAAAATAAAATAGCTAAAAAACCATAATAAAAATCATCATATTAATTAACTAAATATTTATAATTTTGCACGAACATTGATGTTTTATAAGATTCATTATTCAATATCTATTCAAATACATATTCAAATGTTACATTCAAATATTTTGTTTATATTACAATACCTAAATGACATTTTAAATGATAATTCAAACGTTTCTGCTCAAATATGAATATTTCAAACATTTTCATTCAAATGACTTAGTCAGGTTCATTATTTTTTTTTTGGGAGAATTAAACAAATAGCATAATCTAATATTAGGATTTAACAAAATAGCCTCAGATCTATAATTCATCGCCAGCGCCGGCACTAGAAAGCTTCCTCGTCAACGACAGACACGCGCGTACAGTTGACGGAGGTCCCCTGGTTGTTGCCGTCGTCAGTCAAAAGTCACGATGGACGGATCTCACAAACAAGAGAAAATCAACCAAACTCGGAACCCAAATTGTGGCTAAGAGGCCTATCGGAAAAATCACAATGGTGAGCGACATTCTCGGTGACATACAACCCAGATCGTGGGGGGAGCCAAAAAATTGCTACTTAAATCGATGGGGAAAGTTGCGGAGAAAATGCTAGAAAATCGTGACTAAAATCAATGGAAAATCATCGAAAAATCGCGAGGAAAATCGTCGTCCATCCGTCCATCTGTCCTCATCACCATCAACATCGGATCTCCAACCTCCCTGCGATGGTTTCTCCGACGATCATGACTTGCCGGACTCCTTGTCTTCTCCGGCAAAGAGAAGTTTTGGATGATAGGGTTTAGGTGGATTTAGAATTTTCGGTAACATCAAGGGATTGGTCAACAATAAAATGTAATTCTCAAAAAAGGAAAAAAAAAAATCGGTAAATAAATTTATTTCCAAATAATAGATTAACTACATAATACATTGTATTTAGGAAATCCGGTTTTACCATCTATGAAGTAAATCAAAATATTTACTAGAAAATCTTAGTGTTTACTAGTAAATCTTAATATTTATCAATATTTATGTTGTTTTAAAAATTGTCAATTTTATAAGTAAATCAAAATATTTACTAGTAAATCTTAACTTGCATTTGGTTCATCGGTTAGAAATAATATTTTTGAGTTTAAGTTGGTTAATTTTTCAAAAATTAGTTATAATAAAAAGATAAAAATTTAGATGAAAAAGTACAATTTAATTAGAGTTAAACTTAAATGACAAACAAAGCATTAGTATTTGCTAGTATTTAAGTTGTTTAAAAAATTATCAATTTATCAAGTAAATCAAAATATTTATTAATAAATACGAGGTAAATCTAATATTTACCATTTTTAAAGATAATCAATTTATTTTCCCTAGAAAATTATCAATCTTTTAAGTAAATTAAAATATTTATTAGTAAATCTTAGTATTTACAAGTATGTCAGTATTTACGTTGTTATGAAATAAATAATTAATCAAATATTTATCATAAATCTTAATATTTACTTATCAATATAGTATTTATAATAAATATCATATTTATATTAATTTGAAAATCAGCAAATTATCAAGTAAATATAATATTTGTCAATAAATCTTACTATTTACTTGTAAAATGTAGTGTTCAAAAATAATTAAAATATTATGTAAAAAGCAGTAAATATACTATTTTATTATAAATAGTGATATTTATCTTATTTTAAAATAGGAATCTAATATTTATTTGATAAATTCTTTTTATTTTACTCAGTAAATTCACATATTTACTGTAAGATCAAAATCAGTGAATTAAATATTTTTACCTGATTTTCAATGTTTCGATTTAGGTGATGAAAATAATATTTATTGGTAATTCTAATTATAACCCATAGTTTAAAATCGAGAGAAACGAAAATATAGTATATTTACAAAATAAACATTTACTAAGATTATCATTTACTAATAAATAGTGATAGTTATCTCCTTTTTAGATTTAAGATTATCAGGTAAATTCAATATTTACTTAGAAGGATTTGGAAGACACTTCTAGTATTTTACTTGTAAATATTCAGATTATCTCGTAAATATCAACTAAATCGTGTTGGCATTTGCTGAATCGAGCTTCGCAATGGCGGCTGATCGGAATAGAGCGAAGCTCGGGAATGCGAGAGCTTCGCGCGTTGGGATTCACAAGCATTTTCCGGCAACGGTTGGGATTCAGCTTCGCGTTCTCCATGCCACCACGATCTGGTTCTCCGCGCCTATGCCTAGCTCCGATTCTCATCGTTGTTGTGATCTTTCCACCATCGCTGGCACAGGTCCTCTCTGGTTAACAAGGAGAAAGAGATAGAGAAAAAAAAGAGAGAGAAGTGAGAGAGGGAAAAGGGAAAATGTACATATGAAAAGAAAAGGTGGAAAAATTGGAATAAATTAAAAAAATTAAAATAAAATATGCTATAATTTGTATTAGTAACTTTTAAATATGTTATATGGTACAATTATTGTTATTTTTTTTTTGGAAGGAAATTGGCATATATTTGTCATCAATAATGACATAAATGATCATTTGTGTACATTTTTATTTAAATTTATTTAAGTTCAAGATCTTGAATTAATTTTTATCAAAATATAACCTAAAATTTTTTTATCAAAAGATAAAAAGATAAAAAAAAAAAACTTAAACTAATTTTGTTTTAAACATAAATTTAGGTTAACATTAGTTAAAAAAGGAAGCCATATGTGTAAGTTACATGTTAATTTTCGTAAAAAAAAAAAAAAATTTCTCTAAAAAATTCCATAAAAAAATTAACATTGTCATGCACAGGGTGTAGATTGTTACAAATTTAATGATTAATGGTCTATATCATCAAAAATAAAAGTTTAAGATAGCAACTTATAATTGTGCTATAAGTTTAGGGGCATCAATGTCATTTACCCACTGGAAAATGGTATGAAAAATTTTCCTTTACTTTCTCTCTCTTTACTTTTTTTTTTTGCCGAGGTTCAACGATATGGAAAATGGTGCGACTTCGAAACGTTTTCTTCGGAATCTCTAGTTTACGCTAATTTCCTTCCCCAACTCAGACCAATTCCACAGAATTCCGCCAATTCCTCCACTGGAATCCCAAGCTCCAAGTCGCAGAGTTCGTCGTCGCCGGAATTGGAAGTAATATCGGCGCCGGCGGAGGAGGAGGAGAAGTTCTTCCGAGGAAAAACGCGAAGCTGAAACTCACGAAGAAGAAGAAGATATGGAAGCAGTGGCGGAGGGACTGTGGGGGCTAGCGGACTACCACGAGAGGAAGGGAGAGATAGGGAAGGCGGTAAAGTGCCTGGAGGCGATATGCCAGAGCCAGGTGACGTTCTACCCGATCGTGGAGATCAAGACCCGCCTTCGCATCGCCACTCTCCTCCTGAAGCACTCGTACAACGTCAACCATGCGAAATCTCACCTCGAGCGCTCTCAGCTTCTCCTCAAGACCATCCCTTCCTGCTTCGATCTCAAATGCCGCGCCTATAGCCTCCTCAGCCAGTGCTACCACCTCGTCGGCGCCATTCCCCCTCAGAAGCAGATCCTCCACAAGGCTCTCGAGCTCACCGCCTCCGCCGGCAACGAGTACTCCCTTCTTCTCTGCTCAATTTTGCCTTATTTCTGCTTCTTGTTCTGACTATTGTTGATTATTTTGAAGCTTCGATTGTCTTTTCGTTGTTGTTGGTGGTGGTGAAATTGATATTGCGAAAAATGGTGGAGAAAAGAGCATGAAATTTAACGTGGTTTTGAGCTTGTAAATTAGGGAAATGATTCTATGAAACGATTAATCAAATGTGTGTTAACTAAAGCAGTTGAATTTAGCTAGAATTTTGAGCAGTGGTACATAATTTGCGGTCGTTGTCAGATACTTTCCTTACCTGCATTTGAATGCAAATTTTGAGCAATTAAGTACGGTTTTTGATGTGGTAGTTAGTGTTTTGTGGTTTGTTTTTTGTGAAGGATTTCAGTGATGTTATGGTCGTGCAACTTCAACTCGCAGCTTGCGAATGCTCTTATAATTGAAGGAAACTATCAGAGTTCGATTTCCGCCCTTCAGTGTGGTTATATTTGTGCAACTCAAATAGGCTACCCAGAGTTACAGGTTAGTGTGTAAAGTGTATCTTTCTAGCAGTTACATTCGTCTCTTGGTCCATTGTTATTCTTGTTTCGTAGAGACTAGCCAGGAAAAGTTAACAATATACTTTTTTGCCTATAAATGGCTCTTTTAGAAACGGATTTTCGACATGCTTTATAAGGAATGTTATCTGTCATTCCAAAAACTCGTGTTTATGAGAAAAAAGAAAATAAAATGGAAGGTTTCATAGTATGTTCCTGGTACAATTCCACAAATAAGAAAGGATTGCAATAATATATAACCTCTCTTTGGTCTGAGTTTTGCGGTTGTAGACATCTGTAAGATGTTGATTTGTTATGTGATCCAGATGTTCTTTGTAACTTCTATCTTGCACGTGCATCTCATGCTATGGGATGATGTGAATTTGGTTGAGGCAGCTGTTAACAAATGTCAGCAGGTCTGGGAGACTATTCATCCGGAAAAAGTAAGCTGATAACTTTTTTTTTACTCTATTGTTTAGTCGTTCTGTTTTCTGTGTGCAATGGTGGAACTGCAAGAGATTTGACCTTTTTTTCGTGTTTCTTTCAATGTTCCTTTGCTAATATCTTGTTTATCTGCCATGATGTTGCCTCCTCAATTCTAAAAAGAGACAAGTTTGCCTCGGTTTGCTCTTTTACAATGAACTGCTGAACATATTCTATCTGCTCCGGATATGTGATTACAAGAACGCTGCCCAGCATTTAGACAAACTGGATGTTGCTATGAAGGCTGATTTGCAGCAGACACAGCATATACAGGAGCTGACAAATGAACTTGATGCTTTGAATCAAAGTCTCTCTCGGTCTGATCTACACCACAGAGATAGGTCGGCACTGTCAGAAAAACAAGCTCAGCTGCAGGAGAGGTTGAGAAGTATAACAAGTTCGAATAATATAAATGGCTCAGGAACGCTGGATCCAGCTTATTTTGGCAATTTGAGACGTTCATATGTAGACAAGCTTGTATTGGCACCACCACCCATCGATGGGGAGTGGTTACCAAAAAGTGCAGTCTATGCTCTGGTTGATCTCATGATTGTCGTATTTGGACGTCCAAAAGGACTTTTTAAAGAGTGCGGAAGACGTATTCAATCTGGAATGCATACCATACAAGGTTTTTTTCTTTTTTCCCCAATTACTGGATAATTCTTTTTTTTTTTTTTTTTCTTTTCTTTCCAAAAACTGATACTAGTATTTTTATAAATGCTGAAGTTGGTAATATCCTAATGTAGATCCAGGATTCTGAATTAATTTTTTCCCTTTTGTATTTTTGGTAGAGGAACTGGCAAAGCTTGGAATAACCGATGGTGTAAGAGGTGATTCTCTTGATGCCTAAAAAAAACGTATAATTGTACTTATATGAAACCTTTATTTAAAATTACCTTTTTCCTTTTACGCAGAGGTTGATTTGCAGCACTCTGCCATTTGGATGGCCGGTGTATATTTAATGCTGCTAATGCAATTCCTTGAAAACAAAGTGGCTGTGGAGCTGACTCGGTCTGAATTTGTTGAAGCACAAGAGGTAGATGCGATGCCCTAATTAGTTGTTTTATCTGGTTGTTTGTTATGTGCTCTTCGTTATTATTATTGTTATTCTTTTAATGGGCTGAACTGAAAACGTTAATTGAACTGTTTTCTCTTGCCGTAGAACTTTTTCTGCCTTCTATTCTCCTGTTATCTAAATCAACCCATCATTTCTGGCAGGCATTGGTGCAAATGAGAAACTTGTTCATGCGCTTCCCTACAATTTTACAAGCTTGTGAGAGCATATTTGAGATGCTTAGAGGGCAATATTGTCAGTCCGTTGGGTGTTATAGTGAAGCAGCTTTTCACTATATTGAAGCTGCAAAGGTAATTTTACTGTTTTACATTCCCGCAATTTCCTTAGTCTGATAATATAAGGGAGCAATATGCTTGTTCTATAGGAATTCCAGTGGTTTGAGGGGTTTTTTTTTAATGAATGGAATTGATTTAGTTGAACAAATGCTTTGATGCACGGGTTATTGCAACTTTCTTCAGAATCTTCTCTACATCTTAAAAGTTTGTATTTATTCAGCTTACGCAGAGCAAATCAATGCAAGCCATTTGCCAAGTTTTTGCGGCTGTCTCTTACATCTGCATTGGTGATGCAGAATCTTCTTCACAGGTAAAATATTCCCCTTCAGTAGCAGTATTTTTCTTCTTCTCGCGGCAATTAAAATTTGTATTCAATGTTAAACTTTCTTATAAATCTTATAGTTGGTTCCTTCTCACTGAAGACAAGTTTGTGTGCAGGCACTAGATTTAATTGGACCAGTTTACAGAATGATGGATTCGTTTGTTGGAGTTCGAGAGAAAACCAGTGCCCTTTTTGCTTATGGACTTTTGTTGATGAAGCAACATGATCTCCAAGAAGCAAGGTAAAAAATTTTGAACTTTCGACTATTATAGTAGTAATCATTTGATGAAAACGACTTTTTGATTGGCCTTGGCTAATAGATACTCTACGCATTTCAACATCTTCTCTGTTGAGTGATCCAGGAACTTATCATGGCGTTTTCTCCCTCTTTTCTGTCCAAGCCTCCCTGTATACAAAATCTTGATTACCTTATGATGACAGCCCCATTATGCAAAATGGAGCCCTGCATCGCTCATTCTAAGTTGATCATTTGATATATCGCTTTATTGCAGAAATCGACTGGCCAGAGGTTTGCAGTTGACACATAATCACTTGGGAAACCTTCAACTCGTTTCTCAGTATTTGACAATCCTTGGGAGTCTGGCACTTGCCCTGCATGATACCGTACAGGCCAGAGAGATCTTGAGATCATCCTTAACATTGGCAAAGAAGCTTTATGATATTCCCACACAGATATGGGTGCTCTCTGTTTTGACATGTATGTCTGGTCCCATAATTCTTTTATGTAACTTATAGCTGGTGATTCTGGTTTCTTTCCTTGTGCTACTACGTTTGTGTCTCGTCCCATTTTCTGATTTGTCCATATGCTAATTTTTCTGGCAGCGTTGTATCACGAATTGGGTGAGAAAGGAAATGAAATGGAGAATAGCGAGTATCAAAGGAAAAAGATGGATGATCTGCAGAAGAGACTTGCTGATGCACACTCATCCATTCATCACCTTGAACTTGTAAGAACATTGATCTTAGCTTTAAAAGCAGAAAATGGCTTTCCACGTATAACCTTTTTCTTTTATTTCTTTATTTATTTTTTTTTTAAGGCTAAACTCACTTTATTGCATCACATGCATTTACAATGGCAGATTGACAAAGTAAAGTTTCAAGTCAACCAATTTCAAGAGCTCGACGTCAAGCGCGCTGTTGGGGATCCGTCGATGATAGTTGACCTTGACATCCCTGAATCAATTGGTTTCTCAACCCCATTACCTAACTTTCAATCAAGGCTAGTAGATTTAGACACTGGAAGACGTGGGAAGAGGAAACTCTGATTGTCTCGAGGTTCTGCACCTTTGCCTTCGCGTAAATTAAGGAAAAAGGAACGTACAGATTTGAAAAGATTGAGGGGCAAGCTTAACCCCATTGTAGAGTATGTCCAAGTAAACAGTGTCTTTAGCATCAATTTTTAGGAATGCTGTAGAGTTCTTAATTAAATGTCTTTAGCTAAATTTTTGTCTTCTTGTTTATTCTTCATATAGTGTATGTATTCTGATGTTTCCAGTCAAGTGAAGCTAGTAACCTAAGCATTGTCGATGAATAGTAGACGCTACGATACTTTTACTAATTCTTGCATACCGAATCACGACTGTTGTGAACACTGCAGAGTAGATTTGCATCTGTCCAAAAACTTATGCTTATTTCGTGAAACCCGACCTTTTTAACTTCTCATTCTCGTCAAGTTTTGATTACATGCAAATGCAAGGGAGAACCATGTTAAAACAGTCAAAATTATCACTGGGATGAGAGCCAATTTGGCTTAAATTCTCACTTGAGTTGAGAACTCGGATCAAGAAAATGCATTTTCTACAGACAACTATAAATGTAAATTTTGCAGCCAAAACATGTATCTATGGGATTTGCTTCCCCACTCTGGCACAGCAGCTCAGAGGCCTTCAGTTGAGAAGAATCAGCAGAGAAACAGGGGTGGTCCTGCAATTAGCCCACACTCTCGGGTAGTCCCGCGATTTCTTTGAGTGGTCTCCACGTGAACTTTCGCCTGCAACAACTTGTGTTATTTACTTATTTTCCCTCGCATGGAGATCATCATAGCTATGGAAAGAACCATGAATCCATCAATTATGAGCCTACCAGTTTCCACATTCAGCAATGACCCTGACTTTGGGGCGGAGCGTTGGAAGCAAAGCAAGAAACTGCAGTTCCGCTTTGACAAAACCTGCGAATGTGCACATAAAAGAAAATTCATTTTGAACTTGTTCTTTAGATCATTTTGTGCTTGATCAACTCTAGCCCCTTGGATACAAGTACCTTGGCTTCAATAATCCAGACCACGAGTCCTTTGGCATTCGGAGGCAACGCTTCAAGCCTATAATCAACCTCCGGCGGGAAGTACCACCTTGCTATAGGCTGCTTCCCTAAATGAGCCTACTTTTAACAACAAAAAGAACATAAAGATTAATATTGAAAATCGACTAAATTGTGTGAAGTTTTGTTTACCAAATAGACCCTAACGCATGGTATTACTTGCATGGAAATTGACTACTAACTCACAGGGCAAACGGGGTGAATCTTGGTGAGGGTGGTTTCAGGATCGCCAAGGCCTCGCGCCGAGAGGTCAAGGAAATAGTAGCCCTGGTATATCAAGCGATTAAGGTACCGCCCCTCATACCCTCCTTCATGAGGTGAATATATAGCAAGAGCCTTGTGCTCTTCAACATCTGAAAGCCACTTGCCCAAATCAAACCTCAGCAAATCACCACCAATGAAGTCCCCTATTTCTCTTGCGCTACACCTCACCGCCCCAATTCTCTTTGCTACCTTCGTCATCGTCGTCGTGTCGATCTTTCCCGTTGTCCTTGAATATGTCACGGCATAGTGTTTTGGAGTGAGCTGTTTCTGCTGGAGAAACGCCGAGAGCGGGGTTCCATACTTGACGTTGGTTGTAGCTGCCATTTTTTTTTTCTCCTTAGCTTTTCTTGTGTTTTCCGAGTTTTTTCGCTCTAGCGCCTGAGGAAGAAAGTGATGGCAGGAGAGAAGAAGGCCATGTTAGGATTGGATAAAGGTTTAAGAAGAGTAGTGAAAACGTTCTGGGTTGTATGGTTCATAAACAAGATAAGAGATGATGAACCAGTTTTTTCTTTTTCATCTATATTTGTAGTGTTTGTTTTTGAGTTTACTAAGTGGACCCATGTTATGTTAGAATCAAACAAAACTTGTGTTCTGTGGACTCGTGTCTACAAAATTCACAAATTTCGTGGCCAATATTAAATTTACAAATCAAGTGATAATACTCAAAACGCATTTTTGGCCTTCTAATTCATGCAAATAGTAAAATTAGAAGTCTACTGCAGGGTGAAAAAGAAAAAAGGAATACCCTTATCAAAATACAATTCTGAATCATTAAATCGTCGTCAAATTTATTAGATCTAATATAATTTTAATATGATATAGATAAATCCTACTCTTCATACCTGTCAAGGATTCTCTAATTAT